>CM076573.1:845900145-846332208 GCA_034641835.2 Pinus albicaulis | reverse complement strand
GCCCGTTGCCCTTGATGTCAAAGGGGGAGAGTGACATAGTGTTTGAATGAAGATAATGATGTGCCCTTTGCCCTTGATGTCAAAGGGGGAGAGTAACTTGGTGTTTGAATGAAGAGAAGATAATGATGTCAAATATTTGGGAGAGTGACATATTTGGGAGAGTGACATGGTATCTATCTGCTGTGGTAACCAAACACCATCATGGTTGCCATCAAGTCCAAAGGGGGAGATTGTTGGAAATATGATGCAGGATGTTGTCCTTGATGGCAACCCACTGAATGAAGATGAAGACATGTGAGAGTTGACATGTGTTGTCCTTGATGGCAATACACCTGATGAAGTTATGCTTGACTTGATGGACTTGGTAAACGAAGTAAATATGATGTGATATGATGTTAGTTAGCAATATGATGCTAAGTGTTGTCCTTGAAAGGCAACCCACTTGATAAAGATGATGGCAACTTACTTGATGAAGTTGTGCTTGCTAGAATATGTTCTTGATGAAGAAAATATGATGTATCTACAGTGTGCAATGAAGAAAGGAATTCAGAATTTGCTCAAAGTATGATGGAAAAATTATGTCTCTATGAATACGCGGATATGTCTAAAAAGAACGTGATAAGTCGCGTATGGGAAAAAGCGCTCAAAAAGTGCAAATCCAGGGGCCCGTGGTATTGAAGGCTCATGGTATTGATGACTCGTGGTATTGAAGGCTCATGGTATTGATGACTCGTGGTATTGAAGGCTCATGGTATTGATGACTCGTGGTATTGAAGACTCATGGTATTGAAGACTCGTGGTATTGAAGGCTCATGGTATTGATGACTCGTGGTATTGAAGACTCATGGTATTGAAGACTCATGGTATTGAAGGCTCATGGTATTGGTTTGACTCGTGGTATTGAAGGCTCATGGTATTGGTTTGGCTCGTGGTATTGAAGGCTCATGGTATTGTTTTGGCCCATGGTATTGAAAAAGATAAACCTATATAAGGAGAAGAAATTCATTGTGCAAATCACAAGTGTGGGTGCAAGATGTCTGAGCTTGAATGGATACTTCTCTTTGAAGTAGATCTGAATGGAAAGGGTTACACTTGAAGATAAATCTGAATGTATGATGCACCAATGATGAAGAAGGGGATCTAGATCTGAAATGCATTTGTATTTGCTAGATCTGATTATGGAAGGCTTAGATCTGTGATGAGGCGAACATCTGTCTGAAGTGAAAGGGTATGAAATATATGATCTGTTCTGTTGTGTTTCTGCTATCTGATCTGTGTTGATAAGTATCTGTTGGTGATGTATGTTTGTGCTAAAAAGTATGGAAAGGGTCCAGTCTGAAAATATGATGAAATGTGGCCTGCAAGTGTTGTTCTATTGAAGTTGTTGGATCCAGTGTGAAAATTGATGAAACGTGGTCCAAGGTGGTGCTGAGGGTTGTAGCCTTCAGTCAGGGGGTGGTAGCTCCCTTCCAGGTGAGGCTGGTAAACGAGATCAGGGGGTCGTAGCTCCCTTCCCGGTGAGGCTGGTAAACGAGAGCAGGGGGTCGTAGCTCCCTTCCAGGAGAGGCTGGTAAACGAGTCAGGGGGTTGGAGCTCCCTTCCAGGAGAGGCTGGTAAACGAGCGCAGGTGGGTGCCTGCGTGCTGGTAGGAGTCTGCACCAGCACATATGTTGTAAGATGTTTTCTCAATAATAAAATATTGAAGGCTGAGCAACTGCAGCGGTGGTTTTCTCCCGACTTGGGTTTCCACCTAAAAATCCTGGTGTTCATGTGTGATGCTTTGTGTGATGGTTTATTATGTTCTTACTGCACATGTTTACTGTTTATTGAACATCTGATGAATGAATGATGGAATAATATAAGTGAAGATTTAATGACAGATCTAAATCTCTGTGTATACGCTAGTTTCATAAAGGGGATCCACGTATATACGCTAGTTTACTGAAGGAAAGTAGCGTATGGGTTTTAAGGAATGGAAAAGTAAAAAGATTTGATTATGCAGTAAATACTGATTCACCCCCCCCCTCTCAGTATTTTTCCCAACACATGATACATAGAAGCCTCCTAAAAAGGAACAACAACCTCAAGAAGAAGAGGGGAAGTAGCATGAATATGTGAAACACATTGAGGAGGAAAGCCCTCAAAAGAAAGTGCAAAAGGATAGCCAAGGCATCCATAAAGAAATCCAAGACACTGGCAAAAATGAGGAGCAAAGTGACAAGGGTAAAGAGCCCATGGAGCATGTGCTAACTGGCTCTCCTTGGTAAGGGGCCATGCTCTCTTCTCCAAAAGTCACCAAGCCCCAGACAACAAAGAAAAGGGTGCCTAGAGTTGTAACTCCAAATGTGACTAGGGCCCTCTGAAGCAAGGGAAAATTGCCCAAGAAACCCATGGTCGAATTTCCTAAGAGGAAGAGGACTAAAAGAGCTACCCAAATCAAAGGGAAGGACAACGAAGAAAGCAGTCATGAACAGGAAAGAGAATTCAACATCATCCAAATCCAAAGTGATGATAGTGATAATGAAGCCCGGATCCTAGAAAACCTCTTGATCCATATAGAAAGCCAAATTGATGCCTTGAAGACTGATCTTGATAGGGCTAAGAACTTCAATCACTTTTTGCAAGTCCAAAACAAGAAGATGAGTGTCCATATGGTGGTATATGAGACACGGGTCATCCAATACAAAAAGGAGGCCTTCAAAGCACAGGTGAGATTGGAAGAACTCATGGGTGAGTTCGATGAAAGTGAAGGTGAAGATCAGCCTAGGCGAAAGAGGCCAAGAACCATGGGGCTAAAAAAGGCCCTTGAGAAACAAAAAGAAGAAGAAGATGCACTTGTCTAATCTACCACTCTCACTGCATTGTTCGAAAAAGAGATAGAGAACAATCGGGAAGCATAGCTTGAGAGAGTTAATGATCACTTGGAGAAGAAATTGGAGAAGGAAAATAGGGACTTGGACCTTCAACGGAGGATGCCCGAGCATTATAAAAAGCTCAATCAGTTTGCCTAATGAAAGTTGAAGGCTGCTCAAGAAAAACTCAAGGAGGCTAAAGAGAAGCGCCCGGCACGAAAATTTAGGAAAGACACCTCAAGGCTCCAAATTTTGGCCTTTGCTTCACAAGATGTTGCTGAAAACCCTTGAGGTTCATGCTCACCAATTTTGGGCGAAATTTGACATATTTTGGTTTTTTGTCATTTTTGGGTTTTTGGCCAAATCTCATGGGCATATCCATTTCAGTTTGGGGCATCATCAAAGGATGAAAATGGTATAATTGAATGCCATAATTTCAAGGGTACATACTCAGTGATTTTTAGAACAATTAAAGATCTTTTTCTCCCCCAAAATGGCGAAAAACACTCGCTTTTTCTACACTCTGCCCCGTTTATCAGCAAGGCTTATTTTTTTGGTTTTTTCACACAGGCCTACTTTTTGAGAACTTATAGTGGTCATTTGGGAAAAAAAACAACATTTTTAGAAGCTAGACACTCAGAGCTTTCCAACAAGCTATCATGGGCATCGATTCGACATCGGGAAGGCCTCCAAATGTTGCCAGCAAGTCAGGGGACCTTTTGCTGATGTATTTTTTGAGTATTTTTGTAAAAATTGAACGTTTCAAAAGTGACTTTTCTTCATGTGAGTTTAGCTATTTTTGTACATGATAAGTTATGAAAAGTCAATATATTTCCCTTTTTTAGCATTTTTTATATATTTTTTTAGATATTTCGTGCCTTGAGCTTTGCAAAGCCTCAAGGAAAAAATCAGATATTTTGGATAGACCAATGAGATTGCAAGTTGAACCAAGGGGTTTTTCTCACTTTGGCCTATATATTCCAAAGGATTTCATTGTAAACAAGGCTGAAATTGATGAATAGAAGCAATATATGGTCATATAAGCTTTGGAAGAAATACTTGTCTCATGCTTTTGGATAGTTTCTTGGATGTTCTTGGATGATGAAAGAGGATTGTTGTTGGATTCCATGATTTGGTAGAATGGTATAGTGTCTGTATCTCTATTTTTTTTTCTTAGTTTTCGTTCATAAATCCATCTTCTTGCTTGCTATAGGAAAATAGAGAAAAAATTTGAGACATTCCCTTGGAGGCACCTCAAATTTCTTGTTTCTTCATAGCTTCCATGTTTTCCTCATTCTTAGTCACATTAAGGAATTCTTGATTTCTCTTTAATAAATTAAGAATATTGTTTGCTTGTTTCATTCATGGTTTTATGCATGCTAAGTATGATTTACGGTATGCCCTGCTTACTCATGGCTAGCCATAGCTCCATCTATGAAACTTCTCTTTGACTGATTAGATTGTCATTTTTTGAACCAAGGAGGTCTTGTTCTGATCTTGCCCTTTGCCTAAGGCTATGCAATCTTGTTTTCAAAGTTTCCAATAGCTTGAAGTACTGTGTTTAGGCGTTCCGACATAGTTATTTGAGTTGTTTGTCTGTCTTAAATGTATTTCCCCGAAGTTTGATAGCCATTTCCTAAAGTTAGAGAGTTATATATCTCTATGCATGGCTTGAATGTTTATTTCTATGCATTGATTAGCTTAAAGTTACATTTCTCATGATTAATGGTTTTCCCTACCATGTTTATGTCAGCTATTAAACTATTTGTGCTTGAAATCCTTTGTTTTTCACAAAATAATGTCCATCTTACTCCATTTTTCCCAAAGATCCATTTTACCTCGAATCCAATCGGCCCTTCAACAACCTTGTATCACCATCTCAAAGCTTTCTTGACCTTTTCGACCCCATAGCCCAGTTGATCTGACATCTTTTCACCTATCTTATGTCTTTGATCAGTTCATCCCTCACAATCTAAAAACCAAAGCCAAAAACCTACTTCATAACTAGCCTAAAACCAGAACACAATAAGCAAACACACAAATATCCCTTACACAAATATCCCTTACACAAATAAAGAGAGCCCTCTCTGAGTCCAGGAAGGCTAGGTCCTTGGGCTCCAAAGATTGGTTTGATGTTACAATGTCATTTGGTTTGCCAATCATCCAAATCACGGTAAACTAACATAATGGCGATCACGGTGGGACTTTGAGTCAAAAAATCCTCGGTATCCCTTAGGATATCTCAAAATCTTAGTGAAAATTAGAAATCTTAGGTATTGTCTGAAGAGTAGAAACTAACTCCTTCACCATCAGCAAAATGATGATTCAGTTATAGGAAAATCTTCCAAACCTCAGGGCTACATATAGGAAACTCATAAAACCCAAAAAAATATCTCTAGATTGGTTTTTATCAAGATTGGTGGTGGACCATACACATATACTCTCAAAACAACTAAAAATCCACCTGGCGACTCCATTAGCCTCCAGTAGGCCTAGAAACTCCATAAAATACCAAAAAATTCATAAACCATACCTTTATGCTAACTCATCCTTCCAAAAACTTAAGCTTAGGGTGGAAACTCTGTAATCAGTGACAAACTAAGTATAACTTAGTGATTCAGAAGGCCTCACCTTAACATAGCAGATAAGCAGAAGTCTTCTTGCCAAGAGAACCATTGGCTTGTCCATACAGCCTAGCAAACTATTAAAACCAAGTGAATCACTCTTCTTTGCAATTTTCCATCTCAAAGTTTTCCATAAAACTTTTTCCCGTAAGCATCTTTGATAGTGTTGGTGGTGGACCATAGTTCTCATAGAAATCCACCTGGTGACTCCACTAGTCCATCTTTTTTTTTTTGACCAACCTTCACATTAGTAAAACCCTAGAGAGGCCATCCATCCGAAACAATCACAAATACCATCCTCTCTAAACTCTAGACTCGAAATCTAGCTTCACAAAGAATCAACACTAGATCTCATCTAGACCCAAATCCCCCTATCATAGTAGATGACCCAAAGAAGATTCTGTGGCAAGCTTTCGAAACTGGAAATTTAGCTACCGATGGGTCCATCCATAAAGCAAGATCAGTACCTGAACATCTCACAGCTTTGCAGGATTCCCTTTTTCACTTAAAATAAGAAAAAACATTTTTTAGAAGCATGTCACAAAGTAAGATAGAATTTGACGATCTTGAGCCCCGATATTTGCCACAGAATTCTAGTAGAGAAGCCTCGCCTACTACACCTCCCGATTTTCAGCTTCTCCATCACTTTGGCTCCTACCATCCCAGATCCACTCAAAATCAGATCAGTAGTCCAAGTACATCTGCCACACCTATCCAAACCACTACTGTTCAAACCGCCTCAGCTCATCCCACAAGCCCTCATTTTGTACATCATCCATTAGCTCCCGTCATGGCAGCCTGGTATGCACCTTTGGTGTTGCCACAGCCTTTGGCTCCCTTACAAAATGGCTATCAATCCACAATCCCACACTTTACCGGAGTTGAGGCTACCGCAGCTCAACAACATGTAGATAGGATTAGCGATGCCTTTGAATACATGGAAATAGTAGAAGATACCATTAGAATGAGGATGTTCACCCAAAGACTGGGCGGATAACCTAAAAAATGGTTTAAGAGCTTAACTCCAAACAACATCCACAATCTCCCAGAACTCTACCAAACCTTCATAAAAAAGTGGGAAATCCGAAAGAACCCCATTCAAATCATGTCAGAGTATAAAAATCTAAAATGGGAAAATGGGGAAAGTGTCCAAGGATACTACACTAGGTTCAATAGTGTGTATAACGCCCTCCCACCTCACTTCAAACCCCCACTTGGCTCAGCCTTGGAAAAATTCCCCGAGGGCTTTGACCCAGACATGAGTTATCAACTAAGAGACAAGGACCCCCCTACCTTAGAGGAAATGAAAAAAGTGGCTATAAATGCAGAAGCCAACTTAGCCAAAAAGAGAGCTAGGATAATAGCAGAAAAGGGAGTCACCTACCATGACGAATTTTCCCCTTTGGTTTTTTCCTCAGATCCTAGAATAGATGGCCTGGTCAAATCCATGACAAATATGTGGGAAAAAATGAGTGAAAAAGCACCTCTTAAGGACAACCAGCCAAACCCTCAAAACCGGAACCAAAACTTTAGAAGAGACCAGTCTCAAAATAAACCAAGGGGAAAGGACCAACAAATTAGGCCATTTTTCAGTAAAAATTATGTTGATGAGGATGATAAGGATACTGAACCCATTGATGAAAATCATTTTAACCTCATAGGTTCTGATAACGAGAGTGAGGTTTACCTCATAGTAGAAGAGCAAGAGTTCTTCTTACTGAATCAGGATGAAACCAACTATGAAGATCCCGAAGATCTTGCCATAGATTTTTAGAATGTCATCATAGAAGCTCACAGGCAGTATGACCTTAGAAGCAAAAAAATCAAGAAAAATCCAAGAAAGGTATCCCTGACACTACTAAAACCCCTGACACCATTCTTAAAAAAGCAGTGGATAGCAACTAAATCATGGTCAAGAGAACTGACCAAAACAAAGATAAATCTATTCAAACAAGTCTTGGCTCAGATGCTCCTAGCACCTCCACAAAGATTCCTGAGGTGGCTGTGTCAAACAAAGTCTCAAACCAGAGTCAGCAAAATAAGAACATAGAGAAAGTCATGTCCGAAAAGGCTGAAAAAAATCTATCCAAATTACAAACTCCTTTTAGTTTCGAAGGGGCAATTTCCAAAATAAAAATAACCATACCCCTTACTGAGATAATAACTGTTGATAGGTATAGATCCCAAATCTTCAAAGTTTTTGACATAGGAAATGAGGCAGATACTTTAAATCTAACTGATGACAAACCCGAGCTCTTGTTCGGCCCCAAAATAGAAGGTGAATACCAAGAAGGAACTGTTTCCCCTTTCTATGTAAGCTTGAATATACAGGACAAAATATTACATATTGCCATGTTAGATTCTGGTGCTTCCCATAACCTCATGCCTAAAGAAATCATGGAAAACCTAGGTTTAGAGGTAACTCAACCATACAAAGACCTGTACTCTTTTGATTCAAGTCGGGTCAAATTCTTAGGGCTAATAAAGAACCTATGTTTTTCATTGACACAACTATTGGCAAAAAACCTAGTCATGGACGTAGTAGTGGCCGATATTCCTCCTAATTATGGAATGCTACTATCAATGGCATGGGTTGCCAAAATACAAGGTAACCTTCAAATGGAAATGTCATTTGCTACCATCCCAGTTTTCAACCAAACTAGAAGATTATACTAAGAGACTTACATGAAATACATGGTTAGCAACTGGGATAAGCCAAACAACATTCCCATCTATTCCATTCATTTCAATTTAGATTCTTTTATCTTAAACAATGAAAGCGATATAAATGAGCAGATAAAAGAAAATGAAGAGGATTTCAAACCATCAAAACCACATTCCCCACTACTAAATGAAGAAACTGATGATCAAAGCCCTAAGAAACCCGAAAAGGAGCTTAGTATCGTGTATGAAAAAGAAGCTCTTTGGAGTATAAGCTTTGATAGTTCTTATGGAAAAACCAGTTTGGGGGCCAGCATCTGGATACACAATACTAATGAAGGTCATTCTTTCATATTAGAATTCCAATGTACTAATAAAATTTCGGAATATGAGGCCCTTCTCCTTCGTCTACACATACTTAAAGACTTAGGAGCCAAGAAAATATCAGCCCGGGGGGATTCAGAACTTGTAATTAGGCAAATCAAAGGTGAATATTTGGCAAAACACCCAAGACTAAGAGAATACAGAAATTCAGCTTTAGACATCCTCAAAACCTTTGAAAAATATGAACTCACTTATATTCCTAGGGCTCAAAATAGCCTAGCAAATAAGCTAGCCTTCGCTGCAAGTGATGGCCAAATACCATGTCTAAGCGAGCAATACAGTGTTCAGGTTAAACATCACCCTACAGTACCAGATAATATTGACCATTGGAAAATATTCAAGGATGACGATCAAATTGATGATTTCTTACAATCTAGGAATCAATTTGAAGTAACTAAAACAGACTTAGAAAATGAAGAAAAGAAACCTGGCAAAAATCAAGATTAAGAGCCAGATTTACCTTCTTGGACAGATGTAAACTTGGTAAATCATTCATATGAAACTAAGATGGGAGAGGAAATAGACCAAAGGGAACTTGAAGTCCTACACTGTGAAAATGACACCATACCTAGAGGGTTTGCACCTTTAGAAGAATTGTTTGATTTTAACGATGTGGCCAAAAAACCTAAAATGGAATCTACCGAGGTCGACATAGAAGAATATAACATAGGAAGCCTGGAAGAACCAAGAAAGATCAAAATTTCCAAAACCCTCCCTCCTCACATAAAGCAGAAGTACATCAAGTTTTTTAAATAATTTAAAGATGTGTTCGCATGGGGATACCAAGATTTGAAATCATATGACACCAACATCATCCAACGTAAGATTCCCCTTAAAGAAAATCAGAAGCCTTTCAAACATAAGTTAAGAAGAATAAACCCAGTCTTACTACCAATGGTTGAAAAGGGAATCAAAAAGATGTATGATGCTGGGATAATAGTATCCCTTAGGTACTCTGAGTGGGTCTCAAATCTAGTGTCAGTTAGGAAAAATACTGGTGAAATCAGACTCTGTATCGATTTCCGAAATCTAAATAGAACCTATTTAAAGGACAAATATCCACTGCCCAAAATGGACCACATACTTCAAAAGGTAGTAGGTGCTAAAAGGATCTCATTACTTGATGGTTTTTCTGGTTATAACCAAGTGCTGGTTTACCCCACTGATCAACAAAAAAAGCTTTCACCACACCTTGGGGCACTTTTATGTACATTAAAATGCCCTTTTGATTGATGAATGTCAATGCCACATTCCAAACAGCCATGGACATAGCCTTCTCAGAAGACATATGTTATTTCATAGTCATATATCTTGACGATATTACAGTATATTCCAAATCAGATGAAGAACACCTAGTGCACTTAAGAAAGGTTTTTAACAAATGTAGAAAATATGGTTTATCCCTAAACCCCAAGAAAACACTTTTCGGTCTAGAAGAAGGAAAACTCCTAGGTCACATTATTTCGGAAGAGGGAATAAAAAATACCCCCAGAGAATCAAAGTCATATTACAAATAAGTCACCCCAGAAACATAAAAGAGCTGCAATCCTTTATTGGAAAGATTAATTTCTTGAGAAGATTCATCCCAAATCTTGCCGAATTGCTGAGATATATCACAAATATGTTGAAAAAAGAGGTCGGGGTTAAATGGACTACAAAAGCCAAAAAATATTTTGAAATGGTTAAAAAGGCCCTAATTGAAACACCAGTATTGATAAGTTCTGATTTCACCAAATACTTTTACATTTTTTCATTTGCCTCAGAACACACAATAGCTGTCGTATTGTTACAAAAAAACGCGGCAGGGCAGGAGCAACCCATTGCCTTTTTCAGCAAATCCCTGAGAGATGCTCCCTTGAAATATAACATCATGGAAAAACAAGCATTCGCATTGGTAAAAGCACAAAAATATTTCCGAGTTTACATCTTACATTCTCATGTCATCTCTTTTGTACCTAATACCGTCATCAAAGACATATTAAATCAAGATCCTGATGGTAAAAGGGGAAAATGGATCGCTATCATCTTAGAATATGACTTAGAAATCTGACCTACCAAACTCGTTAAAGGGAAAATACTTGCGAGACTAATGGCTGAAACCAACCTCCAAGCTTTAGATATAAATTTTGTTGATGCCTTAGAAGAACAGGAAGAATACATAGCCCCTCATGTTGAACAAGTTTTTTTAAATTCACCTTGGTATGCAGATATTATTTATGTATTATTTTATCTAAATGCTCCTCCAACTTTATCAAAGACAAAAGCAAGATTTATTAAACAAAAGTCTTTAAAGTTTTGCATTATATATGGATTTATATATTGGAAAAATCCCATGAGTATGCTGCTTAAATGTTTGATTGATTCTGATGCAGAGAAAATTATGCACGAAATGCATGAAGGAGAATGTGGAGGCCATCTCTACTGGAAAAATACAGCGAACAAAATCCTTAAAGCCGGTTATTATTGGCCTACCTTATTTCCCAACACTCACAAGCTAGTTATGACATGCCATAAGTGTCAAATTTTTGATGGCAAGAAAAAGCTTTTGCCTTTGCCCTTACACCCCATCATAGTCGAAGGACCTTTCCAGCAATGGGGTCTAGATTTTATTGGGGAAATTCACCCTTCCTCATCCGCTCAACATAAATGGATCCTTCAGCCACTGATTAATTTACCAAATGGATAGAAGCCATACCTTCCAAGAATGCCACCGATTCAGTCATCATCAAGTTCCTAGAAACCAATATCCTATCTAGATTTGGCTGTCCTAGAAATATCATTACAAATAACGCTGCTGCCTTCTCCTCCAAAATAATGGTGGACTTCTATTACAAATATCACATTTCATTAGGACATTCCACAGCTTATTACCCTCAAGGTAATGTTTTAGCCGAGTCCTCTAACAAAAGCCTAGTCAACATCATAAAAAAACTTCTTGAACAAAATCAAAAGGCATGGCATGGAAAACTAGTACACGCACTATGGGCTGATAGACTAACCACCAAAAAATCCATAGTTATGTCTCCTTACCAACTATTTTATGGCATAGATGCCATTTTCCCGACATATTTAGGGGTTCCAGTAATGAAGCTATTGCAGGAAGTCCAAATAGAAGAAAATGACATGCAAAGGAGGGTAAATCAGACTATCCATTTACAACAAACAAGAGAAGAAGTTTACCAAAAGGCTCAGTTAGTGCAAGACAAAATAAAACATATTTTTGACAGAAGGACCAAGGAAAATGATTTTTAGATTAAAATGAGATTCTAGAAGAGAAGACAAAGGTAAACATGGCAAGTTTGAAAATTTATCGAAAGGGCCTTTCATCATCAGCTCAGTTAGCGAAAACAATGCCTTTTTCCTGCAAGAACTTGATGGGACTGAAACGTTTGGAGGTCCTGTGAATGGCAGGACATTAAAGCATTATTTTTGCCAAGAGCTCCAATTTTAAAACATTTTCAATCATTGTATATACCATTGTTTGAAAAATAGATAAAAACAGAAAATTCAAAAAAAATAGAAAAATAGAAAAAGAGGGCGGTTTGAAAAATAGAAAGAAGGCCCCATGTTCAAAAAATAGTCATTCAGAAAGCACGCAAGTCTAAATGCTGCTACTAGTGCTCAAATGTCTTGTTCAGTTATCTAGCCTAATCATAGCTGAACATGTTTTAAATTTATTTTTTGATAAGTTAGTGAGTGGAAAAGATGGTCAACATTGTGTAAGATTGACTTATCAAAGAGAGTATATTAGGAAAAGATATTGGTTCCACATGCTCAAAACAGAACCAAAGAGGGAAGCGGGGATGAAAAACAAATTGTGCATCTTAGCCCTGTTTTTCTAGATTTCATTTTTTGCAAAATAATATTTGTGTGCAGCTTGTCTTTCATGTCGCAAGTACATGACAAATCAAACCGTCTAACCCTGATTTGATCATTTTTCAATTTCATGTTTTAGATTAGAGAACAAAATCATGTCAAACCACTTAACCTTGACAGTTGATCTAGCATAGGTAGAGTAATGAACGAGTTCATCAGCTTAATCTGAACTCCCGACAGATATAAGTGTAGAACTAGATAGGTTCATTTTTCAAAAAAAAAATATATTGTCAAAGTGTTGCTAGTCCAAATGCACCCAAAGGAAGAAAAAATGTTAGGAAAGATAGTGGGGTAGGTAGAGATATCATTGATGCTAATCATGCTGTCAATTTTCAGAAATAGCATCAAGGAAGAATGAAATCTGTGCCAATGGATAAGGCACTGGTCTTCATAAGCCAAATATCTCAAATTTTGGACACCTCCTAAAAAGGAGCTGCCCTCCCCAAATGGAGCCACTGTTCGTCATCATTGTTTTTCACTTGTTGGTGATGACTAGTTGTAACAGCCAATTTTTCTAGCAGCTGATCTAAAAAATTGTCAAATTTGCCAGCTGGAAAACACCCATAAACATTTTTTTCCATCCTACCTTTTCAATCTGCCCATGACAAGATGAAACCTCATTATCAAGCCCTATCTAGCCTCAGCCCTACTATATTGTCCATCATCCCGAAAGAAAAAAATACAAATCTGTCCAAGAAATCTCCCCTAAGTTAGGTAGTGGTGCTTTAGGAATTTCTCCCTTGGCAAGATATCCTAAAGCCAAAGAACCTCTATCTACTACAAACCAGTCATAACAGACCTTCCTATTCTACAAATAAAGTTGGTTACACCCTCAAGTCGCACCACTAACAAGCCCTGAAGTCTCAGCAATGCATGTGCCATAGGTCAAACTGATATTAGGTAGTTTTACAATGTTTCAAAGGATCTTTCAAGAGCAGAATTGTACCAGCATCCTAGATGATAGTATTTAGCTCAACATGAGAAGATAGCTGTGTTGGGAAAAATAATGAGAGGGGGGGGGGGGGGGGTGAATCAGTATTTAGGGAAAACTAAAACTTTTTACTTTGTCATGCTCTAAAACTCATACGCGACTTTGATGAAGCCAACTTGCATATACACGCGGATATCCTTCATAAAACTCGCGTATACACAGAGATCTAATTATGCCATTAATTCTTCACTTATATCATTCCATCATTCATTCATTAGATGTTCTATAAACAGTAAACATGTGCAGTAAGAACAGAATAAACCATCACACATAAGCATCACACATGAACACCGAGATTTTAGGTGGAAACCCAAGTCGGGAGAAAACCACCGCTGCAGTTGCTCAGCCTTCAATATTTTATTATAGAGAAAACATCTTACAACATATGTGCTGGCGCAGACTCTACCAGCACGCAGGCACCCACCTGCGCTCGTTTACCAGCCTCTCCTGGAAGAGAGCTCCAACCCCCTGACTCGTTTACCAGCCTCTCCTGGAAGGGAGCTACGACCCCCTGATCTCGTTTACCAGCCTCACCTGGAAGGGAGCTACAACCCCCTGACTGAAGGCTACAACCCTCAGCACCTCTATGGACCACGTTTCATCAATTTTCACACTGGATCCAAAGCTTCCTTTAGAACACAACTTGCGGGCCACGTTTTCATCATATTTTAGAATTTGGACCCACTCCCATGTACTTTTAAGCTCAAACATACATACCAACGAGATACTTGTCAAATTCGAATAACCCAGACGGATAGCGATGACATAGCGAACAGATCAGACATCTCATACCACAAACTTCAGTAAACCCTAGTTTTGCATATGCGCTTTCCTTTCACTGATACCGCGTATACACGCGCTTCCGTTCTCATCAACCAGCGTATACATCTGTTTATACTTCAGGGCAGATACGCGCTTTCGCTTTACCTAACCCGCGTATATACGCGCTTCCGCTGTGCAGAACTAGCGTATACATCTTCGGTCATTATAGAGCAGCATACTTCTTCAGATCAGGTATTCAGTTCAGATTTAACCCTTTTACTTCAGACAGATGTTCGCCTCATCTCAGATCTAAGCATTCCATAAAAAGATTTAGCAGATACAAATACATTGCAGATCTAGATTCCCTTCTTCATCATTTCTTCATTGGTGCATCATACATTCAGATCTATCATTCAACTGTAACCCTTTCCATTCAGATATCCTTCAGAGAGAAGTTCATTCCAAGCTCGGACATCTTTGCACCCACACTCATTATTTGCCTGATAATTCTTCTGGGAGAGAGGGTTTACCCTTTTTCAATACCATGAGCCAAAACCACAGTACTTCCGATGGTATTCCTGGACGGGGTCACATAGATGAATCATTACTCAATACAATGGGTCAATACCATGGTGGTTACCCCTGGTTTTGCACTTTATGAGCGCTTTTTCCCATACGCTACTTGGCACGTATTTTCCCGCGTGCATACGCGACTTCTACTAGACAAATCCGCATATGCCTTGAGACATACTCTTTTCATCATAGATCTAGCACATATTGAATTCCTTTCTTCATTACCTTCTGTACTCTTTGTAGATACATCAGATTTACATCTTTTAACAGGTTCATCAAGACATATTCTATCAAGCACAGCTTCATCAAGTGGGTTGCCATTCAAGGACAATACTCTATCAAGTGGGTTGTCATCAAGGACAACACTCAGCATCATATTGCCAACAAACATCATATCCCATCAGATTTACATCATTTACCAAGTCCATCAAGTCAAGAATAACTTCATCAGGTGGATTGCCATCAAGGAAAACACATGCCAACAATCTCATATCTTCATATTCATTAAGTGGGTTGCCATCAAGGACAACACTCTGCATCATATTGCCAACAATCTCCCCCTTTGGACTTGATGGCAACCACGATGGTGTTTGATCACCACAACAGATAGGTGCATTAAGAATACAATGACACCATGTCACTCTCCCCATTCTTTGACACCATTCTTTCTCTTCACTCAAACACCATGTCATTCTCCCCCTTTGACATCAAGGGCAAAGGGCGGATCAAAACCAACACACTCTCCCCCTGTTCTCCTCATGTAGAAGAAGCGTTCTGCAGATCGGATGTATACTGAAGTGACCAAGCTCCCCCTGAGTTCATGCTGAATCTTCAAACATATTTTTCAATGAAGTACATGATTCTATGAACTTCCTATCACCAAAGACTCATACTTACATCAAATATCCAACCAAGTGGATTTACATATGAGACTCAAGTACCCAACCAAGTGGGTTTACACATTTCAACTCAGCTACCCAACCACGTGGGTTTACAAAATTTGACTCAGCTACCCAACCAAGTGGGTTTACAAATTTGACAAGTCCTTACATGACTGAATGTTACAATTTTACATCATGGGTCTCAACAAGACCTTTTCATCAAATTACAAATATGACCATTTATGACCAACACCAGAAAGTCCTCAAGAAAGAGAACATATTTCAGAACCATCATAATTCCAACAATGCATTATACTCAGCAAAGCTAATGCTCCCCCTGAATATGTGCATCCAAGCATCCTTTCCATATGACTAAGGCTCCCCCTTAGTTTGTGCATCTTGAACACTTTCACCAACAAATCATCAAGGAATCTTTATCAAAACATTAGAAATAGAATTATGAGAACTGGAACACCACCAGAGATACCAAACAGTATCAGAGATACCAAACAGCACTGCAGTTGTGCTGAAGAAAGCTGACCCCAAATAGAAATTTGTCAGCAACCAGACATACGCGGTTTTATGTGCATGAACTCGCGTATATACGCGACTGTGTTTCAGGAAATCTGCGTATCCAATACCATCTTCTATATTTTAACCAGATTTGATCCTCTGTGAGGAAAAGACAGTGTTCAGCTTCTTTCTGAGATATTTGAATGCTTCCCTGGAATACAGACAGATAGAATAGTGTAGTTGTGTCTTCAAGCGTCATCCAACGGTTGTAGCATAAGCTCATTAGTAACCAAGCCTTCAGATTCTTTGCAACATCAATACATTCTTTCCAAGAGAAATTATCATACCAGAACAACATCTTCAAATATGTTTCAAGCAATCATCCATGTGGTCCAATATCATTAATATCTTCAAGATTTAACATGAAGTAACATATGTAGGGAAAAGATCTCAACCATAGTAACAAACTCTGCATGATCTGTCCATATCTCTGAATCATGAGACTTCTATCTCATCCAACAGATACTCTTCATCAAGTAACAATCTGGGCTCATTCATGATCTTTAGCATAAGAAACCAAGTATCATTTCATCATTATTTAGAACTGAGAAAATAAGTTGAAATAGAGTCAATAATACAGTTATTAACAATCAGACTGATGCTCCCCCTGAATCTCTGCTCCTGATCTTCAGCTGTCATCCCAATTCTCTTATCCTTAATGCATACGCGACTGTGTCAGCTGGAACTCACGTGTATATGCGAATTTTGTTCATATAACCCGCGTATGGAAAGTGAGGCATAGAAATTTTCACATTCCTTCATCTCCCCCTGAACTTGTCCTTCTTGTACCTGTCTTCTTCATATCAGATGCTCTGTCAGAAATACATATAACCAGAATAATTAAATCAACCATGAGAATCATCATACATTGCTCCCCCTGTGATGATACATCCCCATATTACTTCTGTAGTCATTTAGAGAAGTAAGCTTCAGAAGCGGATGACTGCAGTAGGGTCAATATTCCCTACGTTTCTGATCGGTCCTCCATCTTTTTCCAGCTTTGTTTGAACTTTCTATTTGTGTGCTGGAAGTTATCCAATTTCTCATATCTGTTCATCCTGCATTCCTTTTCCACATGACCATACTTATTACAAGCATAACATCTCATGTGACCAGAGAATTAAGCATAAGGATCATAGTGTGTATCTCTGTTCTTCCTCCTATTGCAATCAGCTGCTTTGTGACCGTACTTGTTGCATGAAAAACAATATCCCTTGAAGCTACCAGAATACCTTTCTGAATAGAATCTGTTTGATAGTGACTGAAATGATCTGCTTCTGCAATTTGCTGCAACATGCCCATAATCATGACAATTAAAGCATTCAACATTATTGAATGATTTTCTTTGAGAATTCATGATTGTAGGTTGACCTCTTATTTCTTTCAACACTTCAGGTTTTGCTTTGACATCCTTTGAATCTTTAACACTTCCTTGTGAACTAGATTCTCGTTTGACCGTTTCATGAAAACCCAGACCAAGTTTAATAGAAGGAGACCTTTGACTACTAAGAATATTGTCCAGAATCTTAGTACTATCTTGAAATCTCAAGAGTTTATCCTTTTCTTCTAATTTACCTTTGAGAATGTTTACCTCAACCTCCAATGCTTGGCATTGCTTCTTCATGCTTTCTTCATCCCTTCTTCTTTCTTCTACTTGATCATTCAGTTTCAAGATTTCTTCTTTCAACCCATTCTCTTGTTCTTCAAATGCTTGTAGAAGTTCTTCATGCTCCTTATGTGATTCTTCTTTGACAAAGATGATTTTCACTTCAAGTTTTTCATTTTTCTTATTTGATTTTTCCAGATCTGCTTTCAGAGAGATGTTTTCTGCTTTAAGTCCTTTACATTGATTGGTTACATTGTCATACAACCTTTGATACTTGTTCATCTGTTCTTTCATTCTAGAGATTAACTCTTTGTAGATAGAATCCTTTTCTTTATATGATCTTTGTTGATCTTCAACTTTGATCTTGATAGCTTCTTCTAGATCCATGACATTACTTTCACTATCTTCACCATTGCATGCACAGGAAAGTGAATCACAAGAACAACACTCAATACCTGTTTCATTTTCTCCATTTTCTGCTATACATGTTTTCTGAGACATCTCCTTGCTTTGAGTAGCCTTCTTCTTTTGCTTCTTTCCCATTGCGACGGATCTCCTTCAAGTGATCAAGCTTCTACAAAAGAACCTGGCTCAGATACCAATTGTTGGGAAAAATACTGAGAGGGGGGGGGGGTGAATCAGTATTTAGGACTTTATCAAATCTTTTACTTTTTTCACTCTCTAAAACCCATACGCTACTTTGCTGAACCAAACTAGCGTATACACGCGGATATCCTTCATAAAACTCGCGTATACACAGAGATCTAATTATGCCATTAATTATTCACTTATATCATTCCATCATTCATTCATTAGATGTTCTATAAACAGTAAACATGTGCAGTAAGAACAGAATAAACCATCACACAAAGCATCACACATGAACACCAGGATTTTTAGGTGGAAACCCAAGTCTGGAGAAAACCACCGCTGCAGTTGCTCAGCCTTCAATATTTTATTATAGAGAAAACATCTTACAACATATGTACTGGCGCAGACTTGACCAGCACGCAGGCACCCACCTGCGCTCGTTTACCAGCCTCTCCTGGAAGGGAGCTCCAACCCCCTGACTCGTTTACCAGCCTCTCCTGGAAGGGAGCTACGACCCCTCGATCTCGTTTACCAGCCTCACCTGGAAGGGAGCTACAACCCCCTGACTGAAGGCTACAACCCTCAGCACCTCTATGGACCACGTTTCATCAATTTTCACACTGGATCCAAAGCTTCCTTTAGAACACAACTTGCAGGCTACGTTTCATCATATTTTCAGACTGGACCCACTCCATACTTTTAAGCTCAAACATACATCACCAACAGATAATTTTCAATTCAGATAACCCAGACAGATAGCAGTAACATAGCATAACAGATCATACATTTCATACTCATACTTTAGCAAACCCTAGTTTTGCATACGCACTTTTCTTTCACTGATGCCACGTATACACGCGCTTTCGTTCACATAAACCAGCGTATACATCTGTTCATACTTCAGGTCAGATACGCGCTTTCGCTTTACCAAACCCGCGTATATACGCGCTTCCTCTGTTCCGAACTAGCGTATACATCTTCAGTCATTATAGAGCAGCATACTTCTTCAGATCAGATATTCAGTTCAGATTTAACCCTTTTACTTCAGACAGATGTTCGCCTCATCTCATATCTAAGCATTCCATAAACAGATCTAGCAGATACAAATACATTCCAGATCTAGATTCCCTTCTTCATCATTTCTTCATTGGTGCATCATGCATTCAGATCTATCATTCAACTGTAACCCTTTCCATTCAGATATACTTCAGAGAGAAGTATTCATTCAAGCTCAGACATCTTGCACCCACACTCATTATTTGCACAATGAATTTCTTCTCCTTATATAGGTTTACCCTTTTTTAATACCATGAGCCAAAACCACATTACTTCTGATGGTATTCCTGGATGGGGTCACATAGACGAATCATTACTCAATACAATGGGTCAATACCATGGTGGTTACCCCTGGTTTTGCACTTTATGAGCGCTTTTGCCCATACGCGACTTGGAACGTTATTTCCCGCGTGCATACACGACTTCTACTAGACAAATCCATGTATGCCTTGATATATACTCTTTTCACCATAGATCTAGCACATATTGAACTCCTTTCTTCATTACCTTCTGTACTCTCTGTAGATACATCAGATTTACATCTTTTAACGGGTTCATCAAGACATATTCTATCAAGCACAACTTCATCAAGTGGGTTTCCATTAAAGGACAATACTCTATCAAGTGGGTTTTCATCAAGGACAACACTCAGCATCATATTGCCAACAAACATCATATCCCATCAGATTTACATCATTTACCAAGTCCATCAAGTCAAGAATAACTTCATCAGGTGGATTGCCATCAAGGACAACACATGCCAACAATCTCATATCTTCATCTTCATTAAGTGGGTTTCCAGCAAGGACAAAACTCTGCATCATATTGCCAACAAGCTACTTCTCATGTGATTTTTAGCCTGGGATGTAGCCACAGGGCAGAGAGTTGTTTCATTAAGCTCCTACAATCACAGTCAAAGGTTGGTAAATTATGAATGACAAGAAGTGCTTTGAAAATACTAGCCAAACTGCTTGTCATGTCTAAAGAGGCACAAAGGTATTTGAAAACTAGAATTACATGTCTCAGAGAAATGCCCATATTGACTTATTATCAATTTTTCATCTTCATTTTCTCAAGCATGAAAAGGAAGTGAAAGGAAAAATAACATTGTTAAAAGCTGATGAAATGGCATCACTGAGAAAACCTCCTTCATTTTATAAGCAGAGGTTTGAAGACTGAGAAAACCTCCTTCATTTTATAAGAAGAGGGTTGAAGACTGAGAAAAACTCCATTTTATAAGCAGAGGGATGAAGACTGAGAAGACCTCCTTCATCCATATGCAGAGGGCCAGGGATAAATTTTGATTTTAAGTTTTTCACTAAACTGTAAAGGAAAATTTTACGTACAGTGGAAGACAAATGAAGGTTTCTGAATAAAATGATGTTAAAGGCAGAGGCAAAGCAGTGGCGCTTTTTAAAAAAAAATTACATGAGTTTCACTGCTATTGAATTACAATGTGAAGTTAATGGGTTGATTATCAATGAATAAATATTGTTAAGCAAATGGCCAAAGGAGTCAAACAGTCTTGGTCTCGAACTGGTTTCTGCCATCAAGTATAAAGGAAACCACTATCAGTATGTTCATCAAACATTCTTCATTTGGTTGAGACATAGGTTGAAAAGAAACCAAGCATCTTTCAAAAATAGGCCTCCTTCATAAACGAAGTAAAAGACTCACCATTGTTTGAGGATGAAAAGCAATTATTGCATGTGGCAAAGATTTCAAAATGGCTTTCTCACGGTGAAAAGGGGTCACATGTATAAATACCTCCAAAAATAGTCATCCACAACACTTCAAAGAGGCCTGGTTGATTTTTGGGTTTGTTTTATTTTGAAAATCATAAATGACAAGGTTGGGTTTCATTTGTTGTTTCACAACCAAAACCTTTTTCAAAAGGGACCTTCAAAACCCTCACAAAGTAACCACAAAGGTAATCAAATTTTTCAACTTCAAGAGGATAAAAGGACCGTTGCAAGCCCATTTGAAATTCTCAAAATGAAAAACAACATCTCATCTTAGCTGCTCACTGGACCGAAGAGAGTTTTCGAGCAAGTTTGTAGAAGTTTAAAGCCTTTTGGCCTACGTGGTGCACCTGGAAAAGCGCGCGGCGCGTTCAGGAGTCAGTTTGCAAAGAGTTTGTATTGTGGCATGGCACATCTGTAGCGGTGCATAGCGCGCCTCTAAGCGCCAGTCACGACCTCCCATCATCGACCCAACACCCCTATTGATACACGGTGCTTACCTTTTTGAACGTGCTGCGCAGGTTTGAACAGTTAAAACGCCTCCCAAAGGGTCTGAAAGATGCTCAATTCTTCAAACCAAGACTACCATCCATCTTCAAGGTATTTTCATTTACCTCCTTGGTATATTCAAGTTGCTAAAATGGTGATTAAAAAAGAGAAGGTCTTGGTATAAATCAAGGTGTTTTGGGTAAATAGTTTGAAGAAGAGTGTTACAGTGGGAGGCTAGTGGAGTGGTCATTTTAGTTTCAAAGGCCTAGAACTGCCCTCAAAATGGTGCTAAACCATAACACTACCTAGAAGTCAAAATAAACATAGTGTTAGAGGTTTTGTCAATCATTAAGGGTATCCTAACTGTGATAGGACAAAGCTAACCTTTGTCAGCAAAATTTAATGGTGAAAACAGTGTTAGAAGGTGATGCAGTGTTTGTAAGGAAAGCACAGTAATTGTGAGGTGACATAAATGAGCCTATGTTAAAAGCAATAGTCTTAGTCTGAATGCCTTGTCACCTTCAAATAATGTATCCTTTTGAATAAGTGAAACAGTGAAACTATTGCTGCCTCTTTTGTCCCATAAAAAGTGTGGTGAAAGATTTTGCAAAATAATTTGAGAGTGTTTTTTGTTACTTGGGTATAAGAGACAAGTAGGGAAATTTTTTTGTAAAAAGACAATAGTGATCAAGTCTGAAATACTTTATCACTTCAAAAGGTCTTCTCTGTGTGGAAAAACAATGAAACTAGGGTTGCCTCCTTTGTCCCATAAAGTAGATTGTGGTGAAGGATCTTTTAACTCAATTTGAAGGTGTCTTGTCTACCTGTGCATATGAGACAGTAAAATACAAAAGAGTGTTTCTGATTGGGAGGGGTGTTTTTTTTTATACAAGGCTATCTTGTTTACACCAAAACACCAAGGATATTTGTGACCTTACCCAAATACAGTAATCATTTGACTATGTGTACCTCTTTATTTGATAACTATTTGTTGATTGACATACAAAGGAAGACAGACATTGATTTTTAAGGATCAAAGAGCTGATATTAAAGAGCCATTTCACACAGCATTTGAGGAAATTTTCCTTGGTCAAACAGTGACCTAAAAAGAGGACAGAGTTGTGTGCTTGAGAAGAACTTTCCACAGGCTATTTGAGGTAGCTTGGTGTTGCAGAGAGCATTCAAAACAAGATGCCTCCCATGCAAGATAGTAGGAGTGGCTTGCATAAGAGATTTGATCCTATTTCCACTGAAGAAGTGAATGCCCACCCATCAGTCTTGTTCAATTTCCATGAGGTTGGGTGTTTAGATTTTTTTCAAAGAGTGAAAGAGGTGAAGAGCTTTTCCCCTTTGACACATCTTTGCGCTTTGAGGTTTCAAGACAAGTATTTCCAACTGGCAGGCCTAGATTTCAAATTCTCTCCAGGGTCCATCTCCAAGGCCACTAAAATCCCTTATATTGGCGAGAAGTGGTTTAAAGAAAGCCTCCCGGACTCAGAAGATTACAAACCCTTTCTAAATCCTGAACACAGAGATTCATGTCCTTCCATTTTCCCTTTCTCATATCTTTTGACTAGCTACGCCACCCTCATGAAGATCATCATGAAATACTTCACTTGTGAGGGAATATTCTCCCGAGTCTATGCCTATCACATTCGACTGCTCATGCATTTCACAAGGGAAAAATTGCTAAATATTCCTTTCTTCTTACATAGGAACATTGAGAAAATGGCTTCCATTGTTCAGAAAAATCCTCCTTCAGAACAAACAGCCTGCCTCTTCCATCACTCCCTCGTCAAAGTCATCATTCTTCATTAGCCTGAAAAGAGGGAGGTCTCTTCGAATACTTTCATCACCCATCCATATTTCTCCACTGTGCCTCCAGTTCATACATCCCCTACACCTCCTACTCACCATCCTTCGCCTTCTTCTAGCAGACCTATTCCTAAGAAGCTCAAGTTTACCACAGAACAAACAAAGGAGCCTGAAGAGGGAGAATAGCATGACCATGATGAGGAAGAAGAACAAGAGAAAGAAGAGGGGAGTGATGATGAGCAGCAGCAGGATGAAATGGGTCAGCAAGGGGATGAAGAAAAAAGTGCTGATGAGCAGCATCACAATGAGACAAAACAACAAGGGAAAGAAGGGCATGATGATGAGCAGCATGAAGGTGTTTAACAGGGGCAGCCACAAGATGCTGAACAGGGGTAGGCAGCCACAGCATGATACACAGAAGCCTCCTAAAAAGGAACATCAACCTCAAGAAGAAGAGGGGCATAAACATGAAGATGTGCAACACAGTGAGGAGGACAACCCTCAAAAGAAAGTGCAAAAGGATATCCAAGGCATCCATAAAGAAATCCAAGACACTGGAAAAAATGAGGAGCAAAGTGACAAGGGTAAAGAGCCCATGGAGCATGTGCTAACTGCCTCTCCTAGGCAAAGGGCCATGCTCTCTTCTTTGAAAGTCGCCAAGCCCCGGACAACAAAGAAAAGGGTGCCTAGAGTTGTAACTGCAAATGTGACTAGGGCCCTCTGAAGCAAGGGAAAATTGCCCAAGAAACCCATGGTCGAATTGCCTAAGAGGAAGAGGACTAAAAGAGCCACCCAAAGCAAAGGGAAGGACAAGGAAGAAAGCAGTCATGAACATGAAAGGGAATTCAACATCATCCAAATCTAAAGTGATGATAGTGATAATGAAGCCTGGATCCTAGAAAACCTCTTGATCAATAGAGAAAGTCAAATTGATGCCTTGAAGACTGATCTTGATAGGGCTAGGAACTTCAATCACTTTTTGCAAGTCCAAAACAAGCAGATGAGTGTCCATATGGCTGTATATGAGACATGGGCCATCCGATACAAAAAGGAGGCCTCCAAAGCATAGGTGAGATTGGAAGAACTCCTAGGTGAGTTCGATGAAAGTGACGGTGAAGATCAGCCTAGGCGAAAGAGGCCAAGAACCATGGGGCTAAAAAAATCCCTTGAGAAACAAAAAGAAGAAGAAGATGCACTTCTCCTATCTACCCCTCTCACTGCATTGTTCGAAAAAGAGATAGAGAACAATTGGGAAGAATGGCTTGAGAGAGTTAATGATCACTTGGAGAAGAAATTGGAGAAGGAAAACAGGGACTTGGACCTTCAATGGAGGATGACTGGGCATTATAAAAAGCTCAATCAGTTTTCCCAACGGAAGTTGAAGGCTGCTCAAGAAAAACTCAAGGAGGCTAAAGGGAAGCGCCCGGCATGAGAATTGAGGAAAGACACCTCAAGGCTCCAAATTTTTGCCTCTTCTTCACAACATGTTGCTGAAAACCCTTGAGGGTCATGCTCACCAATTTTGGGCGAAATTTGACATATTATGGTTTTTTGTCATTTTTGAGTTTTTGTCCAAAACTCATGGGCATCGCCATTTCAGTTTGGGGCATCATCAAAGGATGAAAATGGTATCATTGGATGCCATAATTTTAGGGGCACATACTCAGCGATTTTCAGAACAATTGAAGATCTTTTTCTCCCCCAAAATGGCGAAAAACACTTGCTTTTTCTACGCTCTACCCCGTTTATCAGCAAGGCTTTTTTTGGGGGGATTTTCACACATTCCTACTTTTGGAGGACTTCCATTGGTCAGTTGGGAGAAAACTAAAAATTTTCCAAAATTAGACACTCGGAGATTTCCAACGAGCTATCATGGGCCTCGTCTCGACATCGAGAAGGCCTCCAAAATTTGCTGGCAAGTCAGGGGACCTTTTGCTGATGTATTTTTTGAGTATTTTTGTAAAAATTGGACGTTTCAAAAGTGACTTTTCTTCATGTGTGTTTAGCTATTTTTGTACATGATAAGTTATGAAAAGTCAATATATTTCCCCTTTTTAGCTTTTTTTAGATATTTTATTAGATATTTTGTGCCTTGAGCTTTGCAAAGCCTCAAGGACAAAATCAGATATTTTGGATAGGCCAATGAGATTGCAAGTTGAACCAAGGGGTTTTTCTCACTTTGGCCTATATATTCCAAAGGATTTCATTGTAAATAAGGTTGAACTTGATGAATAGAAGCAATATATGGTCATATAATCTTTGGAAGAAATACTTGTCTCATGCTTTTGGATAGTTTCTTGGATGTTCTTGGATGATGAAAGAGGATTGTTGTTGGATTCCATGATTTGGTAGAATGGTATAGTGTCTCTATCTCTATTTTTGTTTCTTAGTTTTCGTTCATAAATCCATGTTATTTCTTGCTATAGGAAAATAGAGAAAAAATTTGAGACATTCCCTTGGAGGCACCTCAAATTTCTTGTTTCTTCATAGCTTCCATGTTTTCCTCATTCTTAGTCACATTAAGGAATTCTTGATTTCTCTTTAATAAATTAAGAATATTGTTTGCTTGTTTCATTCATGGTTTTATGCATGCTAAGTATGATTTACGGTATGCCCTGCTTACTCATGGCTAGCCATAGCTCCATCTATGAAACTTCTCTTTGACTGATTAGATTGTCATTTTTTGAACCAAGGAGGTCTTGTTATGATCTTGCCCTTTGCCTAAGACTATGCAATCTTGTTTTCAAAGTTCCCAATAGCTTGAAGTACTGTGTTTAGGCGTTCCGACATAGTGATTTGAGTTGTTTGTCTATCTTAAATGTATTTCCCCAAATTTTGATAGCCATTTCCTAAAGTTAGAGAGTTATATATCTCTATGCATGGCTTGAATGTTTATTTCTATGCATTGATTAGCTTAAAGTTACATTTCTCATGGTTAATGGTTTTCCCTACCATGTTTATGTCAGCTATTAAACTATTTTTGCTTGAAATCCTTTGTTATTCACAAAATTTATGTCCATCTTACCCCATTTTTCCAAAGATCCATTTTACCTCGAATCAAATCGGCCCTTCAACAACCTTGTATCACCATATGAAAGCTTTATTGACCTTTTCGACCCCATAGCCCAGTTGATCTGACATATTTTCACCTATATTATGTCTTTGATCAGTTCATCCCTCACAACCTAAAATCCAAAACCAAAAACCTATTTCATAACTAGCCTAAAATCAGAACACAGTAAGAAAACACAGAGATATCCCTTACACAAATAGAGAGAGCCCTCTCTGATTCCAGGAAGGCTAGGTCCTTGGGCTCCAAAGATTGGGTTGATGTTACACTGTCATTTGGCTTGACAATCAGACAAATCAAGGGACACTAACATCATTTACTATTCACTAGTAGATGTGATGACATACATAAATAGCAATTTGTCAAGAAACAACTTGCCATGTTATTTTCTGAAATAACAGTTAGGAAAACTGCGTTGTGACCACTTGGGAAACTGTTGGTACCTTCCATCACTACATGAAATCTTCAATATTCATCTCATTTGGATTACATATGGTGGTGATTTACTATTCATCATATATGGGACAGTTTGGGCTAGCATGATTCATAACGTTGGAGAGGAGATATTTGGAGATCCAGTCTTCTTCTTGCCACTTGTAGGCAACATTATTGCAGCCCAAGCTCAGTAGCTACTCTACACTTATCATAAGTGGAGAAGGATGGAATGGGGTAGGCTATTTTTTTTACCATGATCAACTATGCAACCCACCTATTCTACAAGAGCTATAGGTGGAGGGAAATTTTCAGGAGTTTCCAAATTGGGAGGTAACTCATTTTGTATGGATGATAGCTTGGGGATGGAGGATCCACATGGGAATGATGGTTCCCAATGAATTTCAGATACCATGCCTCAAAAAGACCACTAAACAACACCTTATTGCCTCCTTGAGTATTTTACTTCTTCATGATGATAGCTATTTAGCTATCTTGCATGCTTGGGAGGGGCAATATGGAGATTTATTGATGAGACAACATCTTATTCCTTGGATGAGTTTATCATATGTGGATGCTACAGGAAGAGGAGGGGAGACTTCTTAGTTCTATTCTTGCAGTTTCTTGAGGAAAAGCAACATTTTGGAGGGGAGGACTGTAATATTCCAAAATTAGCATACAACTAATTGGAATATTGATTTTTTTCTTTTGACACCTATGAGATGAATAAATGGGTAAGGAGGCCCATAAATTTCAAAAATAGGAATAAAATCCCTCATAATGTGAAAAGGGATCATTATAATAGCTATATTTCACACCCTCATGTGTGAAGAGGGGAAAATACTTATGGACAAGGTCAAGTTTGACCAAGTCAACAGCGCTGGAATGAATGGTGGAGATCATCTATGGAGACATCACAGTGATAGTGGGAGGAATGTTACTTTGTGGAGGAAACTCTAATGATTGGGACCCAAGATGAGAAGGCTTCCACTTGTTTATAAGGAGACCAAGGTAGCCATATCAAGACATGTTTTTGATTATTGGATTTGTGATCCGCATGACTATTGTGCATTCTTCAGCTGTTTAGTTGAGATTGTTATGCTGCTTAGCACAAGGTATTCCTGTTTAGGAATTACATATCCTTTCTTGAGAGGCCTCTTGAGGGAGCTTTCACTTCATTTCTCCACATTCAGGCTTGAGGCCAAGCTACCTCCTTCATCTACAACATAGTTTCTGTTTAGATCTGGGTTGTGTTGTAGGGTGTTGTAGTGGAGGGTTGAGAACACCACTTCCGGAGCTAGTTTTTAAGAGGAGGAAGCTTTATTTCCTTTGGGAGATTAGTGAGGAAGATTTTGGAGAAGATTTCACATCTTGGAACTTGGAAAAATTATTTCCCATCACCTACTGCATAATATATCTTCTTGACTTTGTTATTTCAGTGAGCATTTGCAATGAGGGATTTCATTGCTTGATTGGAGGGTGAGATCTTCAGTGTTAGGATCATCCTTTAACTTGTAAGATCCATTGGAGGAGGCCTATTCATCTTATGAATCATATTCAACCATCTCCATCTAGTTAGTGAGTTGCAGCTGTTATTCAATCTTAGGACTGCATTCAGACATTTTGCACTTTTTGGCATATTTCAGGAAATCCTTTCTGGATTATCTTGAAATTGTGTTTGGGAGTCTAGATATTTGCTCCCATCATTGTATGAGCCACATGTTTTCATATTCATGTATTTATATTCTCTTGCAGTATTTATATCTAATAAAATTTCGTTGTCATAGCCTTGGGCATAGTTGTGTAGCAATGATCTTTATTGTACATGTTCTTTTGAGGATGCTTTTTCCTATCCTGAGTGACTATTTTCTTAAGGACTTGTATACATTTTGCCATTATGATCTTAATGTGATGGCTATATGATATTATTACATTACATGTGTTTATTTTTCTTTTCTATTTCCATTATCGTGTTCATATATTGTTGCTTCCCCATTTGGGAATATTACATTGGACAATTTCACACGTAACAACCAATATCCCCGCAGTTATAGCAGATGAATTGCCCCCTTCCTTGACCAACGCATCCTCCTATTCCTCGACCTCTGCCTTGGAATCCACCATGTCCAAATGGAGATGCAGGTGACCCTAGTTCCTGTCCTTCTGACTGCATCCTATATAAGCCATCTTGGTCACTCATCAAATTGAAGCTGCAACAGTTCTAATCATCAAGTCCCACTGATCAGAAAAATTTGCAGAAAGGTTACTTAAGCTGAGGGATATATTTATCAATTCTAGGACATAAGTCTGTTGTTTTCATACCTGTTTCTTGACAAATTGTGAACCATAATGTGGGTGTGTGACTTGGTCTTGCCACACTCTTAATCAGGCTTGGTCATCCTGCTATTAGATAGTCATTGTATGTAGGAAAATGATATTTATGATGCCCTTGAACTTTAAATCGTATACATCATACACATCCACATACATCCTTCCCCTTCTCTTGGTGCAGGCTTTGTATATCTAAGTGAAATACAACTAGTTGCTTTTAAATTTGTTGAGCCCGAGTCTGAGAAGCTGGGATAGGTGAGGCTTCTAATTTTAGTGCAATATCCAGAGGTTCGACCTATGTCGTGATGTTATGTTGATTTAATGATATCCATATATGCAATAGCAACATGGAAATGAACCATTCTTTTTTTTGTGTATCATCAATAGTAAATCCTCCATCTTTGATGGTGCGCTTCAACCATTGATCTGCCTCCCATACATATTTATTCACTTCTTAGTGGATTTCCCTTAATTCAATCACACATTGAGTATATTATTTCATATTTTTGAACTGTTCCTTAAATGTGGCCTTTAGATTCTCAATTATTGCATTACAGTTCGTCGCTTCATACCTTATGTACCACTCCAATGCGAATTCTTGAAATGTGGTAGCCAACTGCACTTTCTTAACATTATCATTATTGATATGTTGTGTTATCCAAACAATGTCTATGACAAACCAGAATTGGTCCACATATCTGTTCCCGATACCACGGAAATTAGGTAACTTCATGGAGGCAACCATATCAGCATCTCATGGTGGAGGTGGAGGTGGATTAGGTGGCTTGTTAGAGTGAGATGAATTTGGAAGTGGAGTGGATGGGATCTAAACTATGGCCACCAACCCAAGAATAGGCTAATATTGCAATTCCTCTTCTTCTGAGTGTGTAGATTCACCAAAGTTACTGATGTCAGACTCCTCATCACTATAATATTTATCTTTGATAGGGCTATCAATAAAACCTTGTTCTATATCTACTCTATAATTTATTCCACTACGCGTAGTCAGGCCTCTACGAGAAATTCACTCAATATGGCTGCACAGAGTACCCTTTTCACATAATAAAATTTTAATCCACAGTTTAAGTGAGTGCAGGAACTTACCTTTAGGGCCCTTGAAAAACTTCCTTCAGCTTTAGAATATGATACAAATGTATCAATATAGAATTCAGTCTCAAATTATCTGAGAACACTATCAATTGAGTGATCTATTCTATAGGTAATCTTATTGCTCAACTTCTCCAATTGTTGTACCAACTCTAGGGTCCACTTGGTGATTGATTCATCCTTTGCGCAGGTCTAGAATTCAGCAAGCCAAGACAACCACTCTTGCAACTCGGTTTCAAAGGAAGCAAAAAAAGTTTCGTGGACCTCAGTGTAGATATAACTTTGAGCCCAATCTTCGGAAGATAATTTAGGGCTTCTGCTTTTCTTGGACCACAAATTCACTCACCTTGTTGTCAAGCCAATCTTGCAGTTTGTTCTTTGTTGGGTGCCACATCAAATCTCGCTCAAAATGATCCCTATCCTGGCAAAAGAACCATTTGTTGGCTTGAGGGGTCCTAACCCAGGTTCATAGTAATCATGCAACCAACAAAACCCTCCAACTACTAGCCATTTTAGCAGTGACCTGCTTGTGTATACCAAAGTCTCACCAAAGCAGTATGGGGGGGTGTTGCAACCAAGTTTCCACACCTTAAGGGAGATTTTGATGTGGGTCCAACAGATCTAATACCTACTGCCTTGTGTGCAATTTCACAGAACCATATCTAATTAATGAAAAACAATAAAGCAGTTGCACGCCCCTAGATAGTGATAAACAAATTGATCCCTTCATATTCTCAAATTGTTACAAAATAAACCCTTACATAGACATATTATTATACTTCATATCTAACAATTAAGCTGAAAAATACTTGTGCATAAATGTAATGTACCAATTGTTACACAATGTTTTGTCACTGTCCCTACAATCCCCATCTTGCCCATTGGAGGGTCATTTCTATGATCAATAAGCAGTGTCATGCCTTGTAAATACCATCATTGTATCCCTTTACATGAGAGTAATATTCCTTCTGTTGACAATTCCCTGAGCAGAGACTCAAAAACCCTTGTTTTTGCCTTGGTGCAGGTAATCAGTTATGCCCTCGCGTCGAAGAGGAATATTAACATTGGGCCCCATGCCAGCTGGCGCTTTGTCCCAGTTTTCCACCAGCACCAAGCTGTTTTAGAATGTTTAAAAAAAAATAGAGGCGGAGATTCCACTCCAACCACCTCGAGGATGAGTCATTGGGACTGGTTGAACTGATAAACCACAGACTCCCTCCTTTAGTTTATGGTTTCCACCTCTTATGAGAACTCCCTAAAGGATAGGCCTCCCTACCACCTTTGTAGGGATCCTAACCTCCTCCTTTTCCTCTATAAAAAGAAGCCATCTCTCTTTGCACAAACTAGATGAATGTTTGACTAGCTGAAGAGCTGAACTTGGAGAAGTACTGGAGAGATAGAATAAGAAGGAATTACATTGAGAGAGCTTGAGTGCATGTCTTTTGAGAGAGCTTGAGTCCATGCCTTAACCCCATCTGAATTCCCTGACGTGCATCTAAGACGCACTCCGACTGAACCCCGCTGGAGGAGACTACGACGTCAAAGCATTAGTTGTAACTCTTCCTGTTATTAATAAATACACGTGACTATTTTTTGGTTCCCATTTTTTATTATGTTAGATGTTTAATGCAATATGCTTAGCCCTCTTTGACTGGCTAGTATTTATGATTGAAATTCTTATGTTGTATTTTGTTCTTATTTTTGTTCTATGTGCAGATATCCGAGCCTGACTGCGAAAGGATCATGACTTGCTGAGATAGGAGTGAGAGGGAACCACCACTACAGAAACTACGACAACGTTGGACTCTAGGTAGGTTGATCTACCGTGTCTTCTTTCATTCAATAATTAGGAATCAACGCTCTAGCATGTCTCTTTGTTTCTATACCCACTCAAGGGCTAGAGGGATCGTCTCTGTCCATAGAGAAGATTTACCTGCATAACAAATTGGTGACTCCACTAGGGATCATTGTGAGTTTGTCATTTCATCTTGTTGGGTTAGCTTCAATCATTGATTTTCTTATCTGCCTTTCCTGGTTTGCTTGCTTAGTTCACATCCTCTGTTTAGCTCCATAGTGTCAAGATTGACCTCTACTCATTAGGTTTTGGTTTTTCCCCTTTTTCAAATTTATCTGGCTTGGTGCACTTTTCCTCTAAATAGTCACAGTGATTGGCGCAGGTTGCTCTTTTTGTAGTCGCGCCAACCCTTGTATGGTGCGGATTATAGCCTTACAATAGCACCAACCCCTGTAGGATTTGGTTTGACCTCCTTAATGAGTCTTTTGGTCAATTGTGCTTGCTTATGGGTTATTTTTTATGTGTAATTATGCCTTTGGGACTATTTTGAATGTCGTCGACTTGCTTTCCTCAGTCGTTTGTCCATATTCTTACCAGTGTGAATTAAGGCCTTAGGGTTTCTAAGGGTTTGGTACACTGAGCCTTCTGTGTGAGAATCAAGTCATTTTGATTATTTCCAGTCTCAATTCTGGATCGATTGCACTTAGTTTTCTTGATATTTTGAGTGATTTCTTTAGTTGTAGAGTCATTTTAGTTTCTTGATTGATTCTTCGCCTTATTTCTCCAATCATAGATTACATTGCTAGTTTTGGGTCATTTTGAAAACTTTCTCTCGGTTTGGAAGATTGCGACATTAGCTTGAGTGATTTCTTGTGTTTGTTTTGCATTTTATTGAGTCATTCAATTTTGATTCCTACATGACGCTTAAGCTAGTGTTTGTTTTCATTTTTCATGTAATTAGTGCATCATGTACTTCTTTTCATTGAAAAAATAAAATAAAAAAAGATATTTTGCATTCTTTCTTTGCACCGAAAACGAAATTTTGTTTTGCATAACTAGCGACTGATTGTCTAGGAAAGATTTTCATTTTCATCTGATTCTGTTAGATGCATTAGTGGATTTTTTCACATACTTTCATTGTTTTATTTTATCTGAAAGATCTCCATCCATCTCGTAACTAGCATTCATTGAACCAGAAATGATGTTCATTTGCATATAGCTTGCATTTAGGAATTTTGAGATCCAATATCGATAGGACCTTAAAAATGAAACATAATCCAAGATCAACTTTAAAATGTATTTAATTAACCTAAGGAAGCACTAAAACCTAATGAAAATTTTTAGTGGTCTAGGCTAGAGACGTGTTCTGACATCTTAAAACCTAGTAGCTATCATTCGCCATCTAGCTCTAAACAATGCTAGTACGGACTTGTGCTCCTCGTACCATTGAGTATATAAAGGGATACCCCTCTAGGTTGCAATCCTTTTATCCATAGGAAGCCAAGTCTACCACCTTGTAACCGTGATAAACCAAACACAACATTCGGGGAGACTACCTACACGTATGTCAAGTCCTTGGCTATTTCTGTTTCATTTGATCACCAAGGTGTCTATGGTAGTTCACAGAAACCTGGTATACCCTCTTGTTTAGCATTCCAGAGTAGTCATTTTGATATTTTCATGAATCTTTAAAAATATAAGAGATCGTTGAGCATTTTTCCTTTCACGCTTATTTAAAATTGAAAGTGACTAGAGTCATCTTTGGCTTGTTTCTTGACTCTTTAAAAATGAAACAGTAAAATCTGGTTTCAGTGTCATAAAATTAATCACCTACGATTACACACCCGTTAAAGTTTTATTACTTGGCCTGTTGTTTTTCCTTGGTTTTGATCTTGGAATATTCGATTGGTTCTCTTTTTCCCTTTCTATTTTGATATACAGTCACAGTGGCAGAACTACCAGTTTCATTGTCTTCACTGCTTCCTAGTGGTAGTTCATTTCCAGACGTTTCTTTTGAAACCCCTCAATCCACTAGGTCTACCAAGTTTCTGCATCCTATTCTCCTGTCAGTCCTGCCTCTTTCTACTCGATCTCCTCCTGAAGAGCCAGTTGAATTTAGTTGGCCTCCTTCTCATTCTTGGTCTGGTTTTGGGGAAGAATGAGATTTTCCTCCTCTTACATTGGGCTCAGCATTTTTTGTTGTTGTTGTGCCTCCTAGTCCCCATAGTATTTTTGAAGACCTTACAATGGAGTCAGACATGGATTCATCTAGTCCTGTTGGTAGTGAAGGAATGCTTGCTTCTACAGGAGAATATCAGCTTTTTCGAGAATATGTCCCTTATGTTTCTACTCAGTCTTCTGCACCATCATTGTCACTTCAACTTGGATATAGGTCTTTTGGTCAGAATATGTCTGGTGTTGCCTCCATAGCGAAATCCATTACAGTAACTCCTCCTCAGAGTTCAGTCCTCCCCTCATTAGGACTATCACCTTCGACACCTAGTTCATCAGTTATTGTTACATCTGTTCCAGTCCAACCAATGGTTTGTGTGGCTTCATCCACACCTATTGTTACCCATCAGTCGTTGGGATATTTTTACACTCGTAGGTCTATTTTCCCAAACCAATGTGGCCTATTAATCCCGGTCCTAGTAGATCAAAATCTAGTGCTGCGGAGGCCCCACTTGCTTCTAGTATAGTTTCCACTACTCCTGTGATTCCCGGCGGTATTAATTTTGAAGAATATCTGTTGGGTATTCAGCAGTAGAGTTCTCAGGGTTCTCAAACCCTTCAATCTCTTTGTAATCCTCGATTCCATAATTATGATGATGTTGGTACTCTCGTATATATATATCTGCACCATTAAGGTGAATATGTTAATCCAGTCTATTTGCCTCCTATTGATCTTCATCAGGCTGTTTATGATCCTTATCAGACTGTTTCTCATCTTGGACCTACCTTGTCTGTACAACCCCCTAGCTTGCAAGGACAATCCTCATCAGGACAACTTTTAGCTCAGTAGGGTCCTGCCTCTGGTCCATAGGGGCAACCATACAGTCCACAAGGCCAACCTTCACAAGGAAAACCTTTGGTCCAACATGGACAACCTTCCAGTATTTTGGGTCAACCTCCGAATCGACCATGACTATCTTATGCTCCTAGGGGGGAAATCTACCCACCACAGGGACAACCTGTTGCACCATAATCACAATCACATGCTCAGTATGGCCAAAATGTTGTGCAACCAAGACAACCCTACAGTCCTTCTCTAGTTCAACCTGGTTATCAGGGACAACGTGGTCCATCACAACCATCGGGCCAACCTTTCCCACAAGGCCAACTTGGTAGGCCTCAGTATTCGGTTCAACCCACTTAGCAACTGATTCAACCTGTTCCTCAGTCGGTTCCATCATTTCAGCAGCCCGTTCTACCTATTCATAGTCAATCAAGTTTACCCGCTCAGCAGACTGCTCAACCTAGTCAGTCGGGTCCGCCTTCTCAACCACAAGGTGCTTACTACCCTCAAGGTTCATATCAATCGGTATATAGTGCACCCAAGGTTCCTTACCCTCAAATTAAACCTATATATCGTCAACCTCAAAGCCATGCTTACATTCCTCAGCAGACTCCATACGTTGGTTAGCAAGGACCTCAGTGGTCTACTCTGACTTAGTATCATGGTCCTCAACCCTAGTATCGACCAAATTATCCTACTTGTAATCCCTATGATCTGAATCTTCCAGGACAGAATGTATGGGGGCAGAATCTGGCTCAGACTAGGTGGAATGTACATGTTGGTCCTTTTCAAAGACCTCTGATGACTTTCAACACTCAATTACCATTTCTTGCTACGTTGGAATTACATGATGTGTCAAAGTTGACGAACAATCCCATTCTTCATAACTCGTATTGGCCTCCGGTTCCAACTAATATTCCTAGTGACTGTCCGAAATTTTAGGGCAAGTCAGGTGAATTTCTCCAAGCACATGTTATGACTTACCATTTATGGTGTTCCTCTAACTCTTGGGTTGATTATTCTATTAAACTCTGTCTTTTCCAGTGAAATATTACTGGTGTCGTTGTAAAGTGGTACATTGAGCTATCTTGTGACGTCTTTCAGGATTTCAATTCTTTAGCCATGGCATTCCTTACGGACTTCCAGTTACTAGTCTGCTATGAGACTGGGATGCACCTCCTCATGTCATTAAAACAGGACCAAGCTACTCATATCTCAGATCATATTCATGAGTGGCGATGTCATCGTCGCATGATCAAATTTGAAACTCCTGATAAGCTTCTAACTCACTGGTTCACCACCCCCTTTATCAATCAAATTTCCAAAGACATTTCTATGGGGGCATGTGTAACCGAGGAAAAAGCCATTTCTTATGCCCAGTACCTTGATCCTGTGTACTCTTATTCTGGCGCATTATATGATATATTGCCTGATGCTCCCAAACTTGGAACTTCTAAACCACCAGTGACTCCATCCGTCGATGGTATTATTGGTTCTGTGTCTTAGACTTCTAAGAAGTCTTCATATTCAAACCCTGGGAAGTCGGAATCCGCTTCTTCCCATAATGTTGCTTATCAGTCTACTTCGAATTCTGGTAAACCCACAAAAGTTAATGTTGTTCAAGAAAATCCTACAGAGAATGCTTCTAAAGGTAAAAATAAGGGTAAAGGTAAGGCCAAATCCAATACCCCAAAACAGGATTCTCAGAAACCTCATGGTAGCGATGGTTCTCAACGCAAACCGAAGTACCCTTGTTTGATTTGTGACGATGAGCACTTCACCAAGGATTTTCCTTGACGATCCGAAGTGAGCCACTTGCTCAAAGGAACCCAGGGAACTCCAGTCGTTCTTAAAGAACCTTTTCCATTTTAGTAGACTCATATGGTAGAGCAACCTCAGGCCTCTACCCCATTTGGCTCCCAGGTGTTCATGATGAATGGTTCTGCAGCTATTTCTATTGCTAATTGGTCAAAATATTATACTAGATCTCGTCAGACCATGGGGAAGGAGATTTCTGATGGTCCTCCTCCTTCGCCTGTTATTGGTCCTCTTGAAATTGAAAGGCCCAATGCTAAATCTGTTGTGTGACCACCTTCCAAAGGTGTACTCCGTAAGTCTTCTTATAATCCCAATGCCCGTGCTGCTCACCATTACAACATTTTTAAGGATTTGGCTCAAGTTTCGTCCACGATGTCCGTGTTATAAGTAATTCAGAGTTGTTTGTCGCAGTGCAGAGCTTTGTTATCTACGATCGGTGGGATTGATCCTGTTGATACTAGCCTTCTTGCTTTCGATCTAGAGAAATTCGTTCCACGAATTCCACATCAGATTGTGCTCATTATTCAAGTTCTTATTAATGGTCTCGACATCCATCGAGTAGTTGTGGATGAAGGTGCATCAACCTCCGTCATTTCATCTTCGTGTTGGAAATCCATTGGTTCTCTAGACCTGAATTCATCACCAAATGCTCTAGAAGCATTCAATGGAAGAGAATCAAAACCTTCAGGTGTTCTCACTATTTTATCGATTACTTTGAAAGGGAAGACAGTCAATGTTGAGGTTGAAGCCATTGACGCTAAACTCAATTATAATCTTCTTCTCGATCGTAGTTGGACTCATGTCATGTTATGTGTTCCGTCCACTCTCTTTCATGTTTAGAAATTTCCACATGAAGGAAAGATTGTTACTGTTGATCAATTTTCTTTCTTCACCTCTTCTTCCAAGAATAATGTTCCGTATGTGGATCAGATTCCTACTCCCTATGAGATTGTAGGGCTAGGTCTTTTTAAAGATCCTACCCTCATGGGTATTTTTCCTCTTCCTCCATCAAATACTTTTCAGATTCATATGATCTCTCGGTCTGATGACCCATGGATTATTCCTTCCCCTGAATATATTGATTCCTTCGGAGATTCGATGCCTTTAAGTCCGATTGAGATTGATTATTGTGAACTCATTGCTGCTTTGGGACCTTCATCCTTTGATTGTGCTCCTTTGAGCATGTCTCTTGACATTTATTCTCAATCCCCCTGGCTTGGTGATTTAGATCCACCTTATCCTTTGAAAGAATTGTTTCCTTCTAATGAGGCTGTTAGTATGAATCCTTTGTTGAAGTGTACGAAAAAGGACCACTTTAGCTACGCATAACTAATAGCCCTAACAACAAAAGTGGCTGCCAATATTTTTAGATTTGCGGTTAGTTGAACATAAAAGAGCTGCAAAAAACCAGATCTATGCATGGAAAGTCATTAAGCAGAAAAAATAAGGGTTTGCTCCATATACCAATAGACAAGACAAGAACAATTTTTGAAAGAATTTTTATATTAATTGGGCACCTGGGAGGAAAAAAAGAAGGTGTATCCAATTCTCCTCAGTGGGATGGGTTCTTGGAAGTCCTCAGCACTTCAGATCTAAGATTTCTCTCTCTTGTTGGTGTAGAAAACCCACACAAAGAATGGAACTCAAAGGGAACTCACACAGCAAATGGTAGAAAAGAGTGACCAAATGTATAGATCCAGAGTGATCTAATAGGCAACAAAAGGTGAAGAATGGTAGGAAAAACCCTCCTATTTATAACAAAATATTGGGTCATTCTAGATCTTGGTGTATGGGTTAATCAGATCTAGATCCACTTTTTATGGAATATTTTATTATATTCGTTGGAGGGAAAAGGTATTTGACTTGGGTCAAATCCCTTAATTTGTCAAAAATAAATAAATAAATGATTTATTTATCTTTTTAAGGAAGCGGTTAGAAGATAATTAAATAAATAATGATTTATTTAATTATTTAAGGAAGAGGTTGAAAGATAATTAAATAAATAATGATTTATTTAATTATTTGTGGGTGATTTGGTCATATTTAACAAGGAATATTATCTAAATAATATTTAAATAATTATTCCTAGAAAATAATAAGATAAATAAGGGTTTATCTAATTAATTTCTTTGTTTTTGGGTTAAACATGACTGGGAATAATAATTAAATTATGGTTTAATTAATTATTCCATGAGGAAAATTAAACAAAATGGGTTTGTTTAATATTTCCTTTTGGGGTTTCCTGTTTTGACCATAAACAACCTAACAAATGTGGTTTATCAAGTTATTTTACATAGTGAAAGCAATTTTACTTAGGGTAAAATTGGTCTTACATGGTGTACTTGGGTCCATCTAATGATAATAGGTTAGATGACCAAAAAATGGTGTAACCGAGGCCATCGTGGAAACCATGTCTCTTGAGGATCTACCATGGAATGATGGTCATCATCCTTCCCCATTTATGCCTGGCCTCAGAGCCATGTCTACTTGTCTTGAGCGTTTTGCATCTCAGGTTCCTTCTCCTCTGCTTCAATTGCATGTTTTGACACATGACGTCTTTACGGAAGGTAACTTGAGCAATATTACACAAACGACGCCTATTGAAATTTCTGTTAAATCGGGAATTGTCGAGAACATTCATATCGGGGTCACTTGTTCTTCCAATGAAGTGCAATTTTATACTAGAATTTTTCACGAATTTCGTGATGTCTTTGCATGGTCCTACAAAGAAATGCCCAGTATTGAACCTAGTATAGTAGTGCATGAAATAACTACTTACCCCGGCTCGAAACCTATTCACCAATGTCTTCGTCTGGTGCACCCTAGAAAAGCTGCCGCCATTAAAGGTGAAGTTGAAAAAATTCTTAGCGCTGGTTTTATTTATCTGATTCCTTTTATAGAATGGATTTCTAATATTGTTCATGTAGATAAGAAGCAGGGAACTATTCGTGTCTGTGTTGATTATCGTGATATTAATTGAGCTTGTCCCAAGGATAATTATCCTACTCCCTTTATTGTTCAAATCATTGATGACTGTGTTGGGAGTGAGATATTTTCCTTAATGGACAATTTTTCTGGTTCCAATCAGATTAACATTCTCCCAACTGATCAACATAAGACTACCTTTATCTGTCCTTGGGGTACTTTTGCATATAAGAAGCTCCCTTTTGGCTTAAAGAATGTTGGGGCTACGTTTCAGCGAGAAATGTCGTATTCTTTTCATGATATTCAACCCCATATGGATGACCTTCCCGCTCATTCAGCTAAGCACATGGACCATCTTGACCATCTTCGTCATATTTTTCTTCGTTGTCGATGTTACAATATTTTGCTTACTCCTCACAAATGCATCTTCTGGGTTGCTTCCAATAGATTTTTTGGGTTTATCATGTCCAAAGATGCAATTCGCCTTGATCCACTCAAGGTTGAGGCTATTATCAATCTCCCCTCTCCCTCCTCATTACATCAGTTGCAGATTTTGAAAGGTAAGGATAATTTTCTACGCCGTTTTACACATAACTATGCAGAAGTGGCTAGAGGATACATGCAATTATTAAAGAAGGGCATCCCATTCTGTTGGGATGGGATTGCTCAAAAGTATTTTGAGGCCCTGAAGACATTGCTTGTCAACGCTCCTCTGTTGCGTCCTCCTAACTATCATCATGATTTTTACCTTTATTTAGCCACTGCTTTTAGAACGATTGCCATGGTTATGGTACAAGATGATGATGATGGTAATGAGCATGTTATCTATTACTTGTCTCATAACCTTCTTGATCCTGAGACGCACTATGCCCATGTCGAGAAGTTAGTGTTAGCTGTAGTTCAACGTTTTCGTCATTATATTCTTTTGCATAGAGTGACTGTGATTTTTGATTGCAAACCCATGACCTATATATTGTCTCAAAAATTTCTAGGGGAAAAATACTCCAAGTGGATAATCATCCTCCAAGATTTTGATTTTGAATCTACTACTGCCAAGTCGAAGAAATCACTAGTCTTCACTGATTTGGTTTTTTCCCTCCCTTCAGACTCTCCTCCATCTCGTTCTGAGGAATACATTCCAAAGGATATGCTTTTACTAATCAGCACCCTCGATCCATGGTATGGTGATATCATCGTTTATCTACAGACCTCTACTTTCAGGTCTGAGTTGACGAAGGATGCCCGCCGATGCATCCGTCATCAGTTGCAACCTTATCGTATAGTCGGGGATACCCTCTATTGTGTCACAGTGGATTCCATTCTCTGTCGATTTTTGACCCTTGAGGAAGCTGAGAAAGTACTCAATGATTGTCACAGTGACACCTGTGGCGATCACATGTCTGGTTATGCAACTGCACAAAATATTCTTCGTGTCGGTTATTTCTGGCCTTCTATCTTCAAAGGCTGCATTGTCACGGTTCGTAAATGCCATGATTGCCAGATTTATCAACACAATATGCCTGCGCCGCCTGTACCTCTTCATCCTATCATTACCGTTGGTCCGTTTGCGAAGTGGGGCATTGATTTTATGATGTGTAACCATCAATCGGTCGGGGGGCATGCTTATATTATCATAGCCGTAGACTACTTCACAAAATGGGCCAAAGAAATGCCTACACTTTCCACTAACGGTAAGACAACTCCTCAATTCATATTCAATCACATCATTGCTAGGTTTGGTGTCCCTCAAGCCATCGTTACCAATCATGGTTCCCATTTTAGGCACTACATGGTGGCCGAGTTGACTTCTAAGTTGGGTCCACGTCACAACAGCTCAATGTCATACTATCCTCAAGCCAATGGCCAGGTTGATGCCGTGAACAAATTTCTTGTTACCATGCTTCAACATACAATTGAGAACCATAAATCCAATTGGTATATCATGTTTTTTTAAGCTTTTTGGGCATACCGAACCTCGGTTAAGAGTGCAACTGGATTCACCCCTTTTCAGTTGGTTTATGGTTTGGAAGCTACTCTTCCAATTGAATGTGAAATACCTTCTCTCAAGTTGGCTGTTGAATTACTGCCGAACACTTCACCAGAAGAAGAGCATCAGATTTATCTAGAAAGGTTGGATGAAACCTGCCGCTTTGCTTCTCTAGTTATTAAAACACAAAAGAAGCGGGTCAAAGCCTATTTTGACCAATATGTTTCCCCTCATTTTTTCATTGAAGGAGATCTCATCCTCTTGCATGACCAAGCTCATGATAAGCTAGGGGCAGGTAAATTTTAACCCATGTGGCATGGGCCTTACATTTTTAAATGTGTATTTCAGAATGGGGCCTATGAGCTCATTGATTACGAAGGTCATCCTTTAGAACAACCTAGAAATGGGTTGTATCTAAAAAAGTATTATGCGTGAGTCATTCATGCCTGATTTATGTACATAGGTGTTTTTTTCACTTTTATATATGTTTTTATTTTGTGTGCTTTGCGAGCATTTTCCTGCTTATTTGGTTCCTGCTTGTTTGTGCAGATGTCTATTACCTCTTTTTTCAGTTTCATGGATGGTGCTTCCCGCAGTACCAAGAATTTGTCTTCAGCAGCCTAGGTAATCTATGATCCTACTGGTGAGTTGATAGAAATGCAGGGTATTTTTCTAGGACAAAATACAAACAATGTCGATAAATATAGTGTTGTCCTTGAACTATTAATCGAGGCAATTAATCTTAGCATATGCGCATTTCTTGTAAATATAGATTCACACCTTGTTGTTATGCAACTCAATGGTCATTATTCAATCAGAAACCCATACATTTTGAGATTGTATTTACGTATTCGTTTGTTGGAAATACATTTTGATTTTATCACATATCAACAAATTTCAAGACAAATGAACGCATTAATTAATACAGTGGCTAAAATTGTATTAGATAGACATTTGCGTGATTTGTAAAATCATCATCATGTGAAAAAGATCCATAAAGGAAAATAGATGTGTGTGTTTGTGTGTATATATATATATATATCGTGTGTTTGCATCAGTGTGCATCATACATTCAAAAAATATGTGTGTTTTTGTTACATCCTAAGATACCATGTCTCCCAAAAAATGTAGACATAATGTCTAGTTGTCTAATTGGCATGATGCTCATGGTAGCATGTCACTACCCGTACAATCCACCTCAAAAAGTGGTGAATATGGCTTGGCACCCTGACGGTATGTCTCTGGTAGGTGTGAGGAACACCATCGAATTGTGAATAATCCAGGACATGACGTGTAATCCCCTCTAGGTTGCACACGAGCTCCTCTTCCTCACTTCCCTCACCATGAGGGTCGAAATCATGAGGAATTCGCCTCGCTATCGGAGACATGCCCGTAGGTCTCTCTGGGCCAACATCTGCAAATACATGGATCTAATGTCATAACATACATAGTTAAAAAAAAAAAAAAACATAACACTCATAAAAATTAAAAATGAGTCTTACCCAAATCTTCATCCCAATCCTCTCCCTCCAAGAGTGGGAGGTCCAGATCACGAGTAAAATCTGTACCATAGTAGGGCCAATCCTCCATGACAATCAACTATCGGTGGAGCCAATAAAATAACTCTAGTCTCCAGGACATCTATTGACCTCCCCCTACCCTTGGCATCAGAGATGCCAATCGGGCCATCCATGGTTCTCTCGCTGTTGGTGTTGGGACTATGACCTCCTAACGCTGAAAAATTGGTAGTCATTCCAGGAAGAATGATACCAGGATAGAACCATAACCAAATTGCTTCAATTTTCACTTCTTTCATTTTGGTAGCTGGCGTTTCATGTTTATTGTCACGGCCTCTGCCTATTTGTATATGATCAGTGTCAAGCAGTCTACAGCAAGAAGAAAATATGTTTTTGTTGCTTCATGTGGTGCTTGCAATCCTGCACCTTGTGTGATGGTATGTAGCACTACCTTTAGTGCTAAGTCTGGGATAGTTTGGATATCAACTTTCCCACTTCTTGTTCCCTTCCGTGCCCCTTGACATACTCTATCCATTACCATGGACATACTCTCCATGCAAGGATGGGTACCGGTTACGATCGGTGTTGCTCCCCACCGCGACAATCTTTTGATAAAGTAGACATCAGAAACATCAATCTCAAGTTCCTGATCTTGAAGGATGAAATTTTCTTGGTCCTTATCCCATATGCTAATCAAATATTGTAGCAGCTCTGGTTGAGCATGGAGACATGGTGTCAAGAAGAACTTCTTCAGTCCACAGTCTCTGAGAGCTTCCATGCTTCTGTCATTCTCCATGGAAAGCTCGTCTTCTTCGTTGTGTTCTCTTTATTTCCATTCAATCACCATTTTTCCGCTTTCTACCTATAAAGACATTCATATGAATAGTATTAGACATTTTTGAAGCTTGAATTTGTGAATGATTGGGGTTTTTTGACTTGTATTTTGCACAAAAAAGGTTTGCATTGTTGGCGCGCCCTAGTGTAGAAAATTGGGCGGTTGGCACGACTTTGTGCCTAAAACCCGCGCCAACTGCTTGGCCCTAATTTTCATACTTCCTCCCCCAGAATTCAAAATTGCAAGTTTCAGGTAGTAAGAAATGACTCAAAATGAAAGGAGAGATCTCAGCTCTTACCTGGAACTGACGGATTTGAGATTGTTCTATTGGATTTTTCGCTATCGTTGCTGCAAAATCACACTATAAAATGGGTAACTATTGCTCCACAAGAGGTAAAAAGTGAAAAGTAATTATTTTTACCATTTTTGGCATTTTATAACTTTTTACAACCCTAATTAGGTTTTAAGACATTTTTTCGATTATTTTATTATATTATTTTTGAAAAATGGGTTTTACAGGTGTCTCCTGTGAGGCAACAGGTTTTTAGGACACAGTGATGGAGTAATGAGTTAAATTTTTTACTTTTTCGGACTCGGTATGGAATATCCCAAAATCGGGACTACTAGCAAGGCATGCCTGAAAAATGCATTTTTCAGGAATGTATGTTATAGGATTGGAAACCAGCACTTGGATCCCTTAGATATAGCAATATAAGACTTGAATCCAAGAGGTATTCAAAAAAAAATCCTCATAGGTGGGTTAAACAGGTCTCCCCACACCTAGTGTAGCTAGAAAATGCCCAAAGAGGGGACTGCAGTAATACACAAACAACACTGCTGGAAAATAATGCATTTTAGCACAATACTTGCAGGATATTGGTATGGAGGCTCATGTTTCAGCTGTACATCAGTAAAATAAATTTACACAACAACTTATACAATGTATAATAGAAAGGAGAAGGATTTACAAGAAGAAACCCTGAGAAATGAGGTGCTACAACCATAAGAAAAGTCTACATAACCTTGACAGCATTATTTTAAAGGGGCTGAAGAAGTAGTATATTATAACTCAGATATAAAGAAGATATGTACACAAAAATATGGATCTAATTCAGATCTATATACAAGAAAGGCTCCTTTATACATTCCCCTTGGGGATCTCAGCAAAACATGAAAGTACAAGAGTAGATCTCAGATCTAAGTTACAAATCTGCATTAATATTCAAAAAATTCTAAAGTATATAATGTAAAGTATATCAGATCTGAAACAAACATGGATTATATGGCCAATCCATGGATCACCACAGTGAAAGGAAGGATCCAATCACTAGAGATCTCTCCTCCAAGTTGCTGCCAAAAATACCTGCAACTCTGCTACTGCAAATAACGCAGTACTGCAAAACGGACTACATTTTAGACTCTGAGTATACTTTGTCCTGATGCTAAGATCTGGATCTAAAGCTCCCAAGGTCTATAACACACTTTTCAAAGGGATAGATGGCTTTCCCAGTTTAAAGGGGTGCTAGAGCTGCATAGATCTGAAGAGATCTATCCTCCACTTGGTTAAGCTCACAAGGACAACCCAATCCTAAATAGGACTAGCACTGTACGTGTAAGATGAAGCTTGGCTGAATTCCATATAGTGGACAAGACAAACAAGGCTCCTCTAAGAGATGCTCTAGGAAGGAGGTGGGATTCCCGCTCAGGAACACCCAATGCTAAACATCATTATTCTCTGCTAAATAGCAAGAGAATCAGAAATTTATAAACAGAAAATATCTTTAGAAAATGATTATCATCAACAACCATCTCATGCTGCTCTCCTCTTCCTTTTATAAGATAAAATCCTTTTCAAACCCTAAACCACTTCAATGAATTGGCTCCTTTCACATTTGGAGCCTCCATCTAGAACTACGTTGTGTATCCATGAGGTACATTGAATCTAGACTGTGCTGTGGATTTGGTTAAGGTTGACCCAGTCTCATAGTTCAAACCCATTCACACCTGCAAGGGTTTATTTTATATTTCCCGGATTTGTCTCTGTTCACATAGGCATGGATTTATTCATTGTTTTCAGGAGTTTTACATGTCCTCCTTGATTCATTTATTCAATCAACAAGAAATGAAACAAAATTGAATTTTCCTCTTAGCTTGGGCTAAGTAGGAATATTACAGTCCTCCCCTCCAAAATTTTTCTTGTCATCAAGCAACTGCAAGGATAGAACTGAAATGGAGTGGGAAAGCATCTTTCCCCAAGCAATCATCCATACAAAATGAGTCACCTCCCAACATGGTAACTCTAGAAAATTCTCCTCTGCCTTAAGTTCATGCAATGAAGGTGGGTTGAAAAACTGAACATGGTAGACATAGGTTCCTACCCCTCCTCTCCACTTAAGATAAGTGTGGAGTGTTTGCTGATCTTGGGCTACAATAATGTTGCCTTCAAGAGGCAAGATGAAGACTAGATCTCTAAAGATCTCCTGTCTAACACTGTGAATCAAGCTGGCCCAAACCATTTCATATGTGATGGATGGGAAAACATCACCATATGGCATCTCATAAAACTCATGGCCCACCCCATAAAGAAACAATTGTTTGTTTGTGGTGGCCATATCTCCTCACATGTTCCCATTAGAAGATGCAATGTAGAAAATGTGGGAATCCTCTTCCTCAAAGAACACATCTAGCCAATGTGTTTCCTCTCTAATCATGCTCCTCACAAAAGAAATATAAACATTAGTAATTGGAACCATGATTAGCATCAAGAAAAAGGAAATATTGAAGGCTTAATATGGTGCAAGAAGGTACCAACAGTCTCCCATGAAGTTACATCGTAGTTTCTCCAACTGCAGCTTCAGAAATTACAAGGCAAGTGGTTCAATGGATACATGGTGGTCTATGTATGTTATTTCATTTACTACTAAATAGTAGATGGTTGTATACAACGAATGAACATACAAGAATTAATACAACACTTTCCCATGGCCACATAAGGGATGGCTGTCTCCATCATACATTCTAGCCCATTGTTTATCATGGAGCTCAATGAAAAGCTTGCCCTCTTGGGGAGCAATGCACTGCATAGAAATGGTAAGAGTATGCAGATCACTAAATGCAACAACAAGATCCTTACCATGTGCTAAAATTAATATCATGATAGGTTCCATGAAAAAATTCTCCATAATGATATGACATACCCTCATGAAGAGGAGTGAATCATGTGCTGCATGAAGATCCTTCCTCATGTACTTGGAAATACAAGCCAAGAAGAACATATCATAGCAATCGATGTCTCCATCCATTACTCCATATTTCTCACCTCCTCCTTGTCCATCAAGTGCACCAAGAGTGGAATGATCATGGGGACACTACATCCATAAGTTCATGCTCCAGAGTGATAGCGATGTTGGCCTATGCAAATAGGCTCCTGTCAATACATAGCTCCTTTCTTTGACATTTTCATTGTCAAATACACCTTCCATAATGTTGCTACAAACAAGAAGTTCCTTTTGGAGTGGAATTACTTCCAGATCATCCAAGGCTAAGGAGATAATGCTATCTCCTCCTCCTGCAACATCATGCAAAGTGTGAGAGCAAATATGCTCTTACTCTCCCAAGAACATCCATAGCAACAAAAGATTTTGCTTCTTCCCCATACCTCCATCATATAAATCATGTGGTGAAAACATGGTGATTGATATGAAGAATTTCATATCAACACAATGTGTCCATAATCCTTGCTACTCAATGATGCAAGCATCCTACCACACATCTTCTCTCCACATACCCTTAGAAAGAGGATGATGGCCAAACTCTTTCAAAAGTAACGAGCACAGCCAAGCCTCCTGTTGCCCAGTATCATAGATATGCAAGTAGCTTCCCAACTTCTTTCTCACCATCCACATCCATTCATCCATTGGTGGATCATGGATCTCATTATGCAAACATTTGTTGAAGTGCACCTTTCATGAGATCTCTTGATGAGACCTCCTCCTCATGCATGGTCTTCCAAAAACAGTTGGGTCTTGGATTTGCTGCAAGTATAAGTCTCTCTTTGAGCTGTGGCATGCTCATTGAGAAAGTATCATCTAGAGAGGAGAAAATGCCTCTCATATCAAGATGTCTACCCCTTGTCTCCATTGCTTCCTGAATGAAGCTAACATCTGATTTCTCCCATGAGGAATGGGTCCTCTTTTCTTCACTGCTGCTCTTGGACAATGTAGTGCAACTCTACTGCTCTAGATTAGCAGTAAGTGATGATTATGGCTCATGCAACAGTAGGTTTCCACAACCCTCAAAAACGTTTGTTGCAGTAATAGAAGGTGGAAACTCAATCATACCTTGATAGGCTTTGGGAACATCTTGTATGGCTACAAGAGTCCCTTCTTCTACTATGTTGGTTCCCTCAATTGCTGGTGTTGAAGGCTGCTCCTCCAAGGTTCTCATAGTGCTGGTACAAATCTCCTAAAGAGATAGTGAGGACTTCTCTTCCTCAAATCTCTTGATCACCCTTTGAGTGAAACCTGCAAAAGAAGATACTTTTGCATGTCTCACATGGCTGAAGCACCAATTTATTGCTTCACCCTTCAGGTGCAGTGCTACAATCTCCATTTATTCTCTCTCTACCACTGGATGTAGTAGAAAAAATTCACTGAGTCTTCTTGCCCGAGCTTTGGCTGCAGATGTCCCATCAAAAGTGGACAATAGAAATATATTGCCCTTGATTTCTCCCTTGATGCAGGGTCTCCTCCCTTCCTTCAGTTGAATGAACTATGGGAAGGCTAGAGTCCTCTTGAAGGCTCTAGTTTTATACTTGTACTCAGCAAGGTACTCACTCAGGATCTGATGATCCAAGTGTCCTCCATGCTTCTTGTCTTCTGCTTTGTGAGAGTAGGAAGTGCATGGTCCTTCCTCTTCTCCTTATTCTATCTCCTTAACCTCCTTGGAGAGGTCCTTTTTGCATCTGAAAACTGATGAGAGTAGGCTCATTATTTTCATCATCTTGATCTCTATCTTGAGACTCACAGGCTGAGCCAAGAAAGATGCTTTGATACCACTGTAATATCCCAAAATCGAGACTGCTAGCAAGGCATGCCTGAAAAACACATTTTTCAGGAATTTATGCTATAGGATTGGAAACCAACACTTGGATCCCTTGGATCTGACAATATAAGACCCAAATATAAGAGGGATTAAAAAAAAAATCTTCCTAGGTGGGTTAAACAGGTCTCCCCACACCTAGTGTAGCTAGAAAATGCCCAAAGAGGGGACTGCATCAATACACAAACAACACTGCTGGAAAATAATGTAGTTTAGCATAATACTTGTAGGATATCAGTATGGAGGCTCATGTTTTAGCTATACATCAGAAAATTAACTTTACACAACCGCTTATACAATGTATAACAGAAAGGAGAAGGATTTACAAGAAGAAACCCTCAGAAATAAGGTGCTACAACCACAAGAAAAGTCTGCATAGCCTTGACAACGTTATTTTAAAGGGGATGAAGTAGTAGTATATTATAACTTAGATCTAGAGCAGATTTTTACACAAAAGGATGGATCTAATTCAGATATGTATACAAGAAAGGCTCCTTTATACATTCCCCTCAGGGATCTCAGCAAAACATGAAAGTACAAGAGTAGATCTGAGATCTAAGCTACAGATTTGTAGTAACATTCAGAAAATTCTGAAGTATATAATGTACATCAGATCATATCTGAAACAAACATGGATTTGATGGCCAATCCATGGATCACCACAGTGAAAGGAAGGATCCAATCACTAGAGATCTCTCCTCCAAGTTGTTGCCAAAACTCCCTGCAACTCTACTACTACAAATAACACATTACTGCAAAAGGGAATGCATTGTAGACTCTGATTATACTTTGGCCCAATGCCAAGATCTAGGTCTAAAGCTCCCAAGGTCTAGAAAAATCTTGTCAAATGGATAGATGACTTTCCCAGTGAAAAGGGGTACTAGAGCTGCATAGATCTGAAGATATATATCCTCCACTTGCTGAAGCTCACAAGGACAACCCAATCCTAAACAAGACCAGAACTGTAGGTGTAAGATGAAGCTTGGCCAAATGCTAGATAGTGGACAAGACAAACAAGGCTCCTCCAATAGCTACTCTAGGAAGGAGGTGGGATTCCTGCTCAGGAACACCCAATGTTAAACAACATTATTCTCTGCTAAATAGCAAGAGAATCAGAAATGTCTAAACAAATAATATCTTCAGAAAATGATTATCATCAACAACCATCTCATGCTTCTCTCCTCTTCCTTTTATAAGATAAAAGCCTTGTCAAACCATAAACCACTTCAATGAATTAGCTCCTTTCACATTTGGAGCCTCCATCTAGAACTGCACTGTGTATCCATGAGGTACATTGAATCTATATTGCGTTGTGGATTTGGTCAAGGTTGACCCAGTCTCATATTTCAAACCCATTCACACCTGTAAGTGTTTATTTTATATGGCCCAGATTTGTCTCTGTTCACATAGGCATGCATTTATTCATTAGTTTCGGTATTTTTACATGTCCTCCTTGATTCATTTATTCAATCAACAGGAAATGAAACAAAATTGAATATTCCTCTTAGCTTGGGCTAAGTAGGAATATTACACGGTAAAAACATGAAAAAGTCACTACTAGAGTCATCTTTTAGCTCTTTTCTGACTCTCTAAAATTGAAAAGATTGCTGAGACTCTTGTCATTTCGAACTCATTAAATGGTTGTGAAGTGATATCTACCCAGTATATGTTTACCTCTTTTTCAGGCTGGGATGGATTATTTACGAAAAAGGAATACCTTATCCTATCGCGACTAAGAGGTTCTTTCGAATATTTTTTTCTACCTTTCTGGATCTGAGATACTATTTACAAAAGAGTCATAATGGAGTTTTCTTTTCTTCCTTCTTTTCAAACTCTCTAAACATGAAAATATGTCAATTTCTCCCTTTTTTAGACTCATTAAACCCTGATGACATCAGATTTTTTTTCCATGACGTTACTCAAGTTCCTCCTTCCTAGGGCTCGTAAAATGTACTAGGTTGGATTTGTCTGAAGGAAAAATTTACAGCACAAGCATATGTTATCTGCTTCAAGCTTGTTTTTAAAAAATAATTGGGGTACTCGCTAGAAATGGTGGGGGAAAACGGAACCAAGTTTTAGTTATGTTGGCAGTATGTCACTCTTGAACATGGCACTTGTCTGCATTTGTGCCGGGTTGGGGACATCTCATTTCGTCATTTTTTCCTCCGTGGGTTTGGGTAATCTCTTTTGACCTCTCATTTTCTCTTTTCCATGTCATCATGACCTCATATCCTTTGATGTGAAATAATGCTGAATCCAGTGTCGTGCTGCTAATATGTTCAAGAGAAGTTTTCCTTTGCAGTTTTCAACCTCCCTCTAATTCTCTGTTGGTCCTGTTTCACTATTATAATGTTCCTCTGTCTCGTATCGATGGTGTGGGAAACATTATGGCCCACCTTCGATCAAGTCACTTCTTGTCGACTTCATCTCATTATCTAGGAACTTGATCTAGAGACTCCCTTCTCGTACCTTGGAGCCTGCATGCCCCAATGGTAGGTTATTCACATTTGACGCAAGGTTCACATCATTGGCCTTCAATTGAGTTCTTTTGTGGATGTTCGACACCATATCACTGTTCACATTTTGTGGATTGTACTGGTTTTATGTTGAGATCCATTGTCATTATTGGTGGTTTCTCTCTTGCCTATTAACAGCTTTCATCATTGGTTGGTAATCAGGCGATTTTCTTGCATGTTCGACTTCAGCTCATTTATTCACATGCTTGAATTTGTACTTATTCGGGTTGAGATGGAGCACAAGACCTTGGATTTTGTTTGATAAAATCTAGGTTGTGGATTTTGGTGGATTATCATGACTTATTGCATGACTCTTTTGATTGGATAGCTGTGACCATACATGAGTCTATTTGTTGATCCTTACTACTGGATGGCTGTGTCCATACCTCAGATCTCAGTTTTTATACACTCTATTATGGATGGCTGCACCCATACCACATGTTCATGTATCAGAGATATCAGATGTATTCATAATTGCAGGTTTTCCGACAGCAGTGTTTGCTCCGAATGCATTCTCATAAAGCATTTCGCCCCTCTCTCTCCCTCAGGCCTCATGCTTTAGGGGGCATCTATTACAAAAAAAATTGTCACTGTCCCTGAAATCCCCATATCACCCATTGGAGGGTCATTTCCATGATCAATAAGTAGTTTCATGCCTTGCAAAGACCATCATTGCATCCCTTTACATGAGAGTAATATTTATTCTATTGACAATTCCCTGAGTAGAGACTCAAAAACCCTTGTTTTTTCCTTGGCGCGGGTAATCAGTTATTCCCTCGTGCCGAAGAGAAATATTAACACTAGGCCCCATGCTAGCTGGCGCTCTCTCCCAGTTTTCCACCCGCGCCAAGCTGTTTCTCAAATGTTTAAAAAAAAGAGAGGTGGAGATTCCACTCAAACCACCTCGAGGATGAGTTATTGGGAGTGGCTGAACTGATAAACCATGGAATCCCTCCTTTAGTTTATGGTTTCCACCTCTTATGGGAACTCCCTAAATGATAGGCCTCCCTCTCACCTTTGTAGGGATCCTAACCTCCTCCTTTTCCTCTATAAAAAGAAGCCATCTCTCTTTACACAAACTAGCTGAATGGTTGACTAGATGAAGAGCTGAACTTGGAGAAGTACTGGAGAGATATAATAAGAAGGAATTATGTTGATAGAGCTTGATTCCATGCCTTAATCCCGTCTAAATTCCGTAACGTGCATATGAGATGTGCAATGACTGAACCCTGTTGGAGGAGACTGCGACGTCAAAGCATTGGTTGTAACTCTTCCTTCTATTAATACATACATGTGACTATTGTTTGGTTCCCATTTTGTATTATGTTAGATGTTTAATGAAATAATATTAGCCCTCTTTGACTGGCTAGTAGTTATGATTGAAATTACTATGTTGTATGTTGTTCTTGTTTTTGTTCTATGTGCAGGCATCTAAGCGTGACTATGAAAGGATCATGACTTGCTGAGATAGGAGCGGGAGGCCACCACCACTACAGAAACTACGACAACATTAGACTCCAGGTAGGTCAATCTACCATGTCTTCTTTCATTCAATAATTAGGAATCAACACTATAGCATGTATTTTTGTTTCCAAACCCACTCTAGGGCTATAGGGACTGTCTCTATCTGCAGAGAGGATTTACCTGCATAACACCAATGTGACTATGAATTAAAAAAACACATATGCATTCAACCGAAAAAATCAAGATCTATAATAAGCAACAAATAATGCGCATAAAAAATCTATGATAGTCACTATTCAAATCATACAAAGCCAGAGTTCGTTAAAATTTCATTTTTTTATTAAAATATCTTCAATAAATACAATATTTCCCTTATGCGCACACAATAGTAGAGTGTGTGCACACAGCTCAAGACTAGGTCTCCACACACATAGTGAACAAGAGCCTTTCTACCCAGACTGACCTGAAACTCAGATCAAAACATAAGAATCTATCCATATATTCATATATCATATCATTCATGTTTTTCTTTACAATAATCTTACATGTTTATATCTTTCTATATGTGCTCATACCATGGTCTCAAACTATGGTTTGAGACTCCTGGTTTTCCCTTTTGTTCATTACAGTATTTAAGGGACTTTGACCAACCCCAAACCCCCTTGATATCTACGCGCAACGCTTACGACAAAAAACTTATCAAAAATCTATCCAAAAATGCTTTACCTGGGGGACTTGACTCCAACAATGTGTATAGGGCTGACCTAATCCACTATACATGGGTGGGTTCATAAATTCCAAAACCAAATTTAGCCTGTCAAAATGAGGTGATCTTTAGGTTTATTTTGTTCCTCTCGAAAAGAGGAATTAAATGCAATCATAATATATATCATCTGAGTTTTCCAAGGTGAAAATTGACTCTAGTTGCATAAATTAACGCTCCCTCTCAACAAGGAACAATTCCACCTACCAATATTTTTTCATTTATCATCAAATCATCCCATCATCATGTCATCATGTTGTGACAATCTATGCTCGAATATACATGTTGAAACATTCTCAAATCTAAAAGAAGAATAATAAGGCAGAATTAACTTTCACCCTCTATCTCATGGGAGAGTCACATATCTCAACCGCATATCGAGAAATAGGATATCCAAACACATCCAAGATCTAAAATTTGTACACGCACTTCCTTAGTATATCTTTGCAAATGGGTTTTTTTTAGCATCTGAACCTTCATAGAAAAATTTGTACAACAAAAATATCATGATGACATGTTTGAAGCAATGAAACCCTAAAATCCGAAGCTATGATACCAAATTTTATGAAACCAACTCCCAAAATAAAAGAAACGAGAGATCAATACCTTAGAAATAAGCCACTTCGAGAGGGAAACCTCCTTTACATTACATAAATGAGCAATTATTGGATGATACAAATGACAAAACCTCCTTTATATATATAGGAGTCCAATGGGTGACAATATAATCCTAGCTGACATAACAATAACAATGTAAGGGCACAAAAATAACAATAGTGGGCTTTTATGGGGCACAATAATAAAAATATGGGGACTACATGGGTGAAACAATAACAATAAGGGAGCTATACTAAAAATAACAATAAGGGGATACACTAGTATTATATGGACCTAACATTGCGCAACCAACATAACCGTCCAACTACTAGCCCTTTTGGCAGTGATCTACTTGTGTAGACCAAAGTCTCACCCGAAGCAGTATGGGGGGGGGGTGTTGGAACCATGTTTCTGCACCATGAGGGAGCTTTTGATGTAGTTCCAACAGATCTAATACCTACTACCTTGTGCACAATTTCATATAACCATATCTAATTAAAGACAAACAATAAAGTAGTTGTGTGCGCCTAGATGTCGATAAATAGATTTATCCCTTGTGTATTCTCATATTGTTACAGAATAAACCCTTACATAGAGAGATTATTATACTTTATATCTAACAATTAATCTAAAAAATACTTGCACATCAATGTAATGTACTAGTGTGACTATCAATTACGGAAACACATATGCACTCAACAAAAAAAATCTAGATCTATAATAAGAAATAGATAATGCGCATAAAAAATCTAAGATAGTCACTATTCAAATCATACACAGTCAGAGTTCGCTAAAATTTCCTTTTTTTATTAATATATCTTCAATCAATACAATATTTCCCTTCTGCACACATAGCATCAGAGTCTGTGCACACAACCCAAGACTAGGTCTCCATGCACATAGCAAGCAAGAGCCTTTCTACCCAAAACGACCCGAAACTCAGATCAAAACATAAGCATATATCGATATATTCATATATCATATCATTAATATATTTCGTTACTTTACTCTTACATATTTATACCATGGTATCAAACCATGGTTTGAGACTCATGGTTTTCCCTTTTACCCATTACAATAGTTAAGGGACTTTGACCAGCCCCAAAGCCCCTTGATATCTACTTGCAACGCTTACAACAAAAGCTTATCCAAAATTTATCCAAAAATGCTTTACCAAGGGGACCCTAATCCAACAATGTGTATAAGGCTGACCTAATCCACTATACATGGGTGGGTTCATAAATTCCAAATTCAACTTCTACCTGTCAAAATGAGGTGATCTTTAGGTTGATTTTGGTCCTCTCAAAAAGAAGAATTAAATGAAATTAGCATCTCTATCATATGAGTTTTCCAAGGTGGAATTTGACTGTAGTTGCATAAAATAAAATTCCCTCTCAACTAGGAAGAATTCCACATGCCAATATTTTTTCTTTGATCATCAAATCATCCTGTCATCATTTCCTCATGTCATGAAAATCTATGCTCAACTCTACATGCTGAAACATTCTCAAATATAAAAGAAGAAAAATCAGGGAGAATTACCTTCCACCGTCTATCTCATGGGAGAGTCACATATCTCAACCCCATATTGAGCAATAGGATATCCAAACACATAGGGCAGAACATCTCAACCCTGGAATCACATCAGGGATCTCATTCTCAACCTAAAACCACCAAGGGTAGAAAGTTTCAACCCAATCCTATTGCCTATTGATATTCCCATCAATGTCCCTTACGAGTCATGAGGTAGAACACCTACATCATAATCAACTGGGATTATATACCCCAAGTACACTCTCAACCCATTGGCCAAATGGGGAGCAGTATTCCCAGCAAGCTTGACTTATGGGTATTTTTATGGTGTGTTTAGTGCACAAGTGTACTAAACCACTGGTGCTTGGTAGGAGTGGTTGCAACCTACAAGCAATGGTCACAGGCATAAAATATGGTTAGCTAGTTAGTGAACACATGCCAACATATAAAACACACTAAATTATGGAACATAGTATGCTGCAAATAAGAAGAAGAAACACAACTATAATAAAACAAAAACACAAGCTCAAATGAGCCAAACGAGACAATAATACAAATGGTGGAATAGTCCCCTCTTATTTACCTCTATTAGTAAAGAAAGTTTGTTACACCATTTTTTTGTCATCTAACCTATTATCATTAGATGGACCCAAGTACACCATGTAAGACCAGTTTTACCCTAAGTAAAACTGCTTTCACTATGTTAAAACAGGAAACCCCAAAAGGAAATATTAAACAAACCCATATTTGTTTGATTTTCCCCATGGAATAATTAATTAAACCATAATTTAATTATTATTCCCAGTCATGTTTAACCCAAAATCAAAGAAATTAATTAGATAAACCTTTATTTATCTTATTATTTTCTAGAAATAATTATTTAAACCTTATTTAGATAATATTCCTTGTTAAATATGACCAAATCACCCACAAATAATTAAATAAATCACTATTTATTTAATTATCTTTCAACCACTTCCTTAAATAATTAAATAAATCATTATTTATTTGATTATCTTCTAACCGCTTCCTTAAAAAAGATAAATAAATCATTTATTTATTTATTTTTGACAAATTAAGGGATTTGACCCAAGTCAAATACCTTTTCCCTCCAACAAATATAATAAAATATTCCATAAAAAGTGGATCTAGATCTAGTTAACCCATGCACCAAGATCTAGAATGACCCAATATTTTGTTATAAATAGGAGGGTTTTTCCTACCATTCCTCACCTTTTGTTGCCTATTAGATCACTCTGGATCTATACACTTGGTCACATATCTCCATCATTTGCTCCCATTGAGCTCTACTCTTTGCATTGGGTTTTCTACATCAACCAGAGAGAGAAATCTTAGATCTGAAGTGCTGAGGACTTCCAAGAACCCATCCCATTGAGGGGAATTGGATCCTCCTTCTAGTTTTCCTCACAGGTGCCCCATTAATACAAAAATTCTTTCAAAAATTGTTCTTGTCTTGTCTATTGGTATATGGAGCAAACCCTTGTTTTTACTGCTTAATGTCTTTCCATGCATAGATCTGGTATTTTGCATCTCTTTTCTTGTCTAACTAACCGCAGATCTGAAGATATTGGCAGCCACTTTTGTTGTTAGGGCTATTAGTTATGCGTAGCTAAAGTGGTCCTTTTTCGTACACTTCGACGAAGGATTCATACTAACAAATGGCGACTCCACACGGGTTTTAAATTACGACCGCTGTCATTTTTCATATTCCTGCATATCCAGCTACTTCAGACCCTAGGGTTTCTTTTCAGCTATTTATTTTTCCTATTTTTATGTTGTTTTTCTCACATAAAACCCTAAAACATTAAAATTTCTAACTTTCGTGTGTTTCTGGCCCTATTGCGCAGGTAAGCGACACCAGTCGCAGCTGAGATGAAAAATTTTCTGAAAATATGCCGCCGAGACAACCGAAACAGGGGGTCGCACTTTTTGGCCCTAAACCTGCGACCTGGATCTCCAGGTCGCACTTTTCAGCTTGTTTCCTGCGACCTGCACTGAAATCAGGTCAGAAACTGCGACCTGCCACTTTTTCAGCAATTTTTCTGCAATTTTTCTGGGTTTTGCTGCAGCTTCTGCCAGGGTCCTCCAGCCTCTGTCTCAGCCCGTATTGACCAAGTTCTAATCTGTTTTTACTCATCTAAGTGGGAACCTAGCCTCCAAGGGCTTTAGTACCCTCCACTTTTTGTGGAAGAGTTTTAAGTTGTTTCAGCCGTCTGTTTTTCAGAGCTTCAGCCTCCTTTTGTCCAGATCTGTTACCTCCCTTTCAGATCCTTTGAAATCAGCCTTTCTTCCTTTCAAATCACCTCCTGTCGTTTTGTTTGGACCTACTTTCTAGGCCTCCCCCTTGCCCCCTCCGTTTTTTGCTGATTTCCTTCCTTTTTCCAGCCACCTTGCCTCTGTCTCTTGGCTGTGATCTGCACCTCTTTTTAGCAGCTTTATCCTCTAGATCCCTGTCCCTTTCGATCCTAGATCTATTGACCTCTTTTTATGTGTGTTTTGAGTAGATTTTTTCCCTCTTTTAGAGTAGTTTTGAGAGACCCGCCTCTTTGGGTTAGATTGATGCATAGTTAGCTGTTAAATGTTCTGTCCTTTCAGCAATCTATATTGTTCTACGCAGATTTATTTTCAGTTACGCAGCACACTTTTTCTTGCTCTCAAAACAAAAAGGGTTTAAAAATTAAAATTAACGCACACCACACACTAACCCTAAGTGAAGAAGCGCCTGGTTAACACCACCTGGAAAAGACTCTAAAATCAATTGTCACTGCACCTTATCTGCCCTTGACATCGCTTGATTCTGTTCCTTTCTATCCTTGTCGGTTTCCTTCTTCCTGTCATCATTGCGCCCCCAAGGCGCCTTTCCCGGAGACTTCTTGGCCTTCATCCTCAGTTTCCGGTCGATCAACCTGGTCCGCCCCGTCGTCGTCGAGCCAGTCCACCTCCGAGTCTGCACTCCGACTCCTCTCCTGATTCATCGGGTCCGCTTTCTCCTCCTAGTTCTCCCCCTGTCACCTTCACTATGTCTGGTTCAGGGCCTAACGCTAGTGGTTCTCCCGGCCCTAATGCCGGCCCTACTACTAGCGGAACCGCCACAGGAACTACCCCAGCCACCCCTGTGCTGCCGTACATTGCAGGCCTCAGCCTCCCCGATTTCCATCAGTTGATCAATGACCCCATTCACCACAATGCTAATTGGCCTGCTATGCCAACCAAGCTCCCCTCCGACATCCCTAAGTTCGAGGGCCTTAATGGAGAAGATCCAACCAATCATGTCCGATCTTTCCACATGTGGTGTTCCTCCAATTCCATTACCGATGACTCCATCCGTCTTCATTTGTTCCAACGCACGCTCACCGGTGAAGCTTCTAAATGGTATTTCGAACAAGCCACCTCTACCCATACCACCTTTGAGACTCTTGCCCAAGCTTTTTTGTTGTACTTCTAGCTCCCTCTCCGATACGATACTGGCACGGATCTCTTGACTTCCTTTAAGCAATCCTCTTCAACACGCCTTTCCGCCCATGTTCAGGAATGGCGAAGAAGACGGAGCTTATGTCGAGCCCCTCCCTTCGAAGATCGGGTTTACATGGACTGGTTCCTTCGCACCCTTCCCGCTCCCATCGGTAAAGATGTCGCCTCTCACTTTCCTCAAACTGAAGAAGCCGCCCTCCAAATAGCCTTGAAATATGACTTGATCTACGCTCAATCTGGTTATGTTTATACCGTTCTTCCTGACCTCCCCAGGCCCGATGGCGCTAACGCCCCGGGGGCATCTCATTCCACCGACGGTATCGATGGATCCCTTTCCCATCCATACACTCAACCTCCTATGGGCTATGGTCTCCCTCAGGGAGGGGCCAGCTCCTCCAGCACTCTTCCCCCTCTCGGTAGCATGTATCCAGGATACGGCATGCCTCCTCCTTTTGCCCAACCTCCTGCTTACCTCAATGTTGCCCAACCTACTCATTACCCTTATCCACAGTCTAGTGTGCCAGCTCCTCCAGCATATGCGCTTCCTCCTCCCTTGCCTCCTCAAACCCAGCACCTACAGCCCCCTCCAGGGCAAGTATTTGCACAGCAGGGCGCGACTAATCCCCCTTCTTCTCAAAGAAGGCGGAGAGGCAATCCAAACCAATCTACCCCTGGTACCCATGGACCCAATCCTGGTGTGGACCCTAACACTGACAACCAGCAACAGGGCACTCAACCCAAGCCGGACAGGCCGCTTCACACAAATAAGCCTTGTTCGTGTTGCGGTGTTTATGGTCATTACACCCACGATTGTCCCCTCTTACCCCAGATGCGGCAGATGTGGGAGTCTCAAGCCACATTGCGCGGATAGCATGCCTCCCCTCATGCTCCTCCTAATGTGGCCATTACCCAACCAACTGTGTTTACTGATCCTTTCCCTCAGCAAGGATTCGTGGCTACCCAACCGCCTGACAGCCAGGTAGCTACCCCTTCCCTTTCTGGTTCCTCTGATTACCAGATCCTCATGATGCACTCCGATCCTAACCCATCCATTGATCTTCACCTTCAAACTCTGTCTCGTCAGTACCCCAAGCCTCCTGCTCAGTCTGCCCCCGAGCCTCCCTCTTCAGGTTCTACAGAGCCTGTTTCGACATCCAGTGGTCCCTTACATATCCCTCAACCCAAAGTTGAGGTCCATACCAAGATTCCTAAGGGACCATTACGTCGAAATGCTGCTTCTCGTCGAGCTGCTCATTCGTATAGCATAGTAGATGATCTGGCGCAATCTCCTGCTGCCATTTCCACACTGGAATTCCTCCAGTCGTGCCCTTCCCAAAAGAAGGCTCTATTATCTACCGTGGGCACTGTAGATCCTGCTGATGACCAAATGATTGTTTTCGACGCCACTCAATCGGACCATCCTCCCCTTCCTCCTTCCGTCGCCTTCCAAATCCCAGTCAAAATCCGGAACGCCAACGTGTCCCGGTGTATAATTGATGAGGGGGCATCCACATGCGTGATGTCCGCTTCGGTTTGGAAGCAACTCGGATCTCCTGAGATGGCCCCTTCCACGATCACCCTTCGAGTGTGGGATGGTCATGCCTCCCAGCCCATTGGCCTGTTTCGTAATTGTCCTATCACCCTCGCCGATAAGACTGTTTGCGTTGACGTCGAAGTCATCGACGCCCCGCTAGATTACAACATTCTATTGGGGCGAAGCTACACCTATGCTATGTTTGTTGTCCCATCCGCGGTCTTTCCTAAGATGTCTTTCCCCCATAATGGAAAGATAGTCACCATTGACCAGTTGACATATCATGAGCCGAAATCTCAGACCTCCCCTGAGACGAATATCTCTTCTGTAGCCAACAAGAAAACCATTGATTCCTTGACCAGTGTCTCCCCCAGCGTTTACAAAGATTCCTCCCTGCTTGGAACTTTCCCTAACCTTCCCCCCCTCCTGTCACCGATCCCAGCTCATCGAATGTTTGCATGATGCAATCGTCTCAGGCTGCCCGTAAGCAGCCTGCCTCGGCTAGTCAAAAACCTCCTCTTTTCCCTCTGCAACCCGCTCCTAGCCATTCATCTCAGCCAGCCGGACCTCCTCCTTCTGGCCCTACCCCTACAGCTGGTATCCCTGAACCCCTTTATCCTCCTCGATTGGTTCCTCTTGGCCTTAACCATCTCGAAGCTGTCCCTCCTGGTCATTACCCTGCTGGGCAGATCCCTTTCCTAGCTCCCCCTCTCAGAGTATATTCTGTCCCCGTCATGGCCACCCTATCTCTCCCTAACTTGAACCTGGGCATACTGGTCTGGTACCTTGATCCCCCAGCCGCCACCCCTCCTGGTCATCCCAAGCCCTATATGGCTTTGACACCGGTTCAACTGGTCCCCCTGGCTTCCTCCGTTGCCTCTGTGCCCCCAGCACCTCCACAGGACCCTTCTCCTGTCGTGACGGCACCCAGGAAGAAAGGCAAAGCCCGCAAGGGGGCACCCAAAGACAAGACTACCACGACTGACCCGGCCCCTCCGCCGCTCGCGAAGCCTTGCGCTTTATGTGATGTCACCGGTCATCCCACCCATGCTTGTCCCGAGTTTCCCCATATTCAGCCCATGGTTAAAGTCGCGTTCCCCGAGTCTATGGTCCCTGAAGCCCCCCTTCCTTCTCCGTCCGTAACCAAGAACCCCAAGACTCTCCGCACCAACAAGCTCTGTGCTTTGTGCAGCGTTCATGGCCATTACTCCCACCATTGTCCTCACCTGACGCATTACCGTGCCTCTTTAGAGGTAATTCGAGAGTATGAGGTTGAACAAAATCAATCCGCCTCTCCTATCCTCGCGCAGTACGCTTCAGGTCAGCCTGAGGATCCCCCCGCTCCCATCGACATTCCCCCCCCTGATGTTCAGATGACGGAGTCTATTGTAACCATTCTTTACCTATCCTCCTCTGCGCGACACTCGAATCCTAGCCCATCTGCATCCTCCCCTGTTGTGTCCCTTGACCACCGTTTTCCCACCCATACACGAGATCACTCCACCCGTGTCTCTGTTGACCTCCACAGCCCGAGTCCTCACCATGCTTTCGATAGCCCTCATATACCACCCTGTATGAGTCATGGTCATCCTGCCCCTTGCACTCCCTCCTGCGGTTGCCGCCCGATGACTTCTGTACACTCACGTTGCCGTCATCACCTTTCCTCCCCTCATTTATTGTCTTGTCACACCATTCTGCAGGACCCCCCCTCCACACCCTTTATCGGTTACGCCGATGGTGCAAGTCGCTACTCCAGGAATCTAGCCTCGGCAAGTTGGGCCATCTTCACCCCCTTGCATGCCCTTGTTCTTTCTAACAGGGTATGCATTGGTTCTGCCACCAACAATCAGGCCGAATATGATGCAGTGCGTGGTCTCTTAGCCGATGCCCTCTTTCATCGCATCCTCCATCTGCACGTTCGTTTGGATCCCCTACTTCTTGTAATGCAACTAAATGGTGTTTATCGTGTGCATAATCCTGTGCTGTTTAGACGCTATTTACGAGTGAAAATCTTGATACGTGCATTTGAAACCATAACTTTCAACCATGTACCTCGAGAACAGAATCACTATGTAGATAGTATTGCAAACCATGTTCTAGATTGGCATTTATCACACACATTTCATACAAGACAATAACATTAATAACCATCAAAAAATGATGCATATCCATTATATGTGTTGCAAAACATGTGTTTAGAGTCCATCTACTCTGATACATACGACATGCCCATAGCATGTTACAAAACAAAACCCAAAACTAGGGGCACCACCTACCCCTACATACATCATAGGGGGCACCACAAGCCCCACCCCTAATCACTATCTGGAGGCTCCTGGGCCAATGGCTCTGCCCCTGCAGCATGTAGATCGCGCATAGCCTGACCGGCCATCGCCATGCGCCGCATGACACCTCGCCACTCCGAGGGTAGACCAACACATGGCTCTATGAACTGGTCGTCTAAGTCCTGCCACCCGCGCTCTGATACTCCGGTCAACAACCTTTCGCATCTACGGCGGATGTCCTCCAGCAGGGCGGCTGCATCCTCATTTTGCGCCGCTCTCGACCCACTTGGACCTGTAGCTCCAGACGCTGCCGGTCGTCCCATATATCCGGCCGGTTTTACCGATGCTATATCTGCATACCAAAAGTACATGAATCAGTACCATCAATTACTATTCAAAAACTTTAACATGCCCATACAAGAATAGCAATCTGTCACTTACCATCGGGCCCCCAGACTCGACCAGGCGGAAGTGGCAGATCCGGATCTCCACAGTAGCTCATCCCACTATAGGGATAGTCGTCTATGTACAATGGCAGCTAATCCCAATGGGCAAAAAACTCTGGTCGAAACACTCGCCCGACCGCCCCTCCTCCTCCTCTGCACAGTAGCCGTCCCCAACGGTGCATCCTAGGCTCTCTCGGACCCCCATCTGGAAGCTGTATACGCGGCCTCAAGGTCGGGATCTTCTCAAAGAAGAAGGCGCACAACAAAGTCCCATATGAGCAGTCATGGTTCACCTGCCGCCTGCATAGTGACAACTGTCGCTTTAGCGACACCAACATCATTTGGGCCCACCCATAGTAGATCCCACCCAACACACTTTCCACTATCATCATCTGCCCCCCAGTGATGTGATGGAACGCCTGGATGCCCAGGATTCGCAGCACAGCTGCGGCCACTGCACGGGTTTCTAGCCTCTCTAGATCCTCGATCGGTATTCGAGTCCCCTTGACTTGGAGACCCGGTCGACAATGACGTTCCACGAACTCCATGATATGCCGCCCCCGCGGCAACATTGGCTGTGTGTTTCCCACCATCCCCAGTGGCAAGAGCCCAGTCAGGAAGTACACGTCCTGGACCGTCAGTTCGATCCTGTGCCCCTGCACTACAAAGATCTCCTGATCTGGATCCCAGTAACTGATAATCTGGGCCAGTAACGGTTCCCCTGCTCTCATCAAAGGGTTCTCCAGAAACTTGAGAACCCCAAATCTGGCCAATACGCGACGGACGCCCTGATCCGCCTGGATCTCTATCCGTAGTGTCTCCAGATCTCTCTCTCTCCAGTTGACCCGTAACTCTACCATACCTGCACAAACACATCATTTTTGTCAGCGTACAGATCGGGAAAACCATAACCAAACACAACAACCCAACTCTCAGCCATCAAACAGCACCAAACCCCCCTCATCTTCCAGGTCGCAGTTTTCTGCTCTTTTCTGGACCAGGTCGCACTTTTTGCCCTGATACCTGCGTCCTAGGTCGTAATTTTTTCCCCAAAAAGTGTGACCCGGCCGTAGAGATAAGGGAGGGGCTGTTTCTGGGATTCTGGGCCCTAAACTGAAAATGTAATCCATCAAAATGCAAGAGAAAGGTCAGGCCTCTTACCTGCAACTGACGGATCTTGATTCCAACGGTCGGTTTTTACACTACGTTCGCCGCAAGATTTAGGGCCTTCTCTCCTCTCTATAATCACCACAGCAACAATAGCAAATGAGTGATTTTGGAGGGAAAACTGCCTTATTAAAAGAGAACCCCTGTTTCTTCTTTCGCCCGCTGCGACTACACCGTAGCCCCGTTTGACAAGCCGTCTGCACCGTTGGAAAGCTCTCACCGAGCCCTAAAATGGGTATCTGTTAGTTTTTCGTGATCTAATACTTCACCAGGACACATTTTATCCAAGAAGGATCACTTCACCTTTCCTTAAAATCGAATTTCCTCACTTACGACACTTGTACTTGGGGCACCATCTTGCCTCCTTACTTGTCTTTGTTCGTGTCGATTTTCGTCATGAGTTCCCATCTTGTACTCATGTTTCCACGGTCCCCCATTGGGGCCTTTACTGTGTGGCAGCACCATCGAGTCGCCCTTGGTTAGAGAATCCAAGTTGAGTCATCATTCCCTCCATGGGGTCTATACCGAGTCCCTTTGTACCCCACTATAGCCCTCCATCCTTCATTGCTTGGTCTCTCTCTTGTGTCGCACATTATGACCTCCAGTCCCACTATCCCCTGTCCCATTTGATATTGTGTCAGTCGCTGCCATGTCATTCATGCCCTTTATGCTCTAAACAGGGAATTCATCCATTAGCTACTCGCCTCCTTCTTCACTATCATTAGTGTCATCGATATGCGGTCCACGTCTACTCTTTTCTTGACATGCCTTAGTTGAGGCCTCTTATTGCCTTTACCTCACCTATGGCGCACTCTCTCCGGCGACACGCCTCATTCATCTTAAGCCGTTCAGAGAGCGTGTACCTTAGTTCCAGCTTCCACTCTTATTCAGTGCCTCAGATTAGGCAAAGGAATATCTCCTTTCCCTTTGACTTGATTGTTTCTCTAGCTCTTTTCAGCATGATCGAGATTCGTATACTTGATGGTCCAGTGATCCAACAGCAGCTCTTGATGATTCCCGGGTGTGTGTGAGATGTTTCAACCCTCATGAGGGGGTGGCCCTGCAGGTAACCCCCCACATGCCCGGATCACCTCTTCTTTGCAGCCTTCGATGCAGCTCCAGATATTTGATGATGTTGGCCGTAGCCACTTGCAGCGCCTCTTTGACTTGCATGTATCAGTCAGATTTTGTGAGCCCTTCCCCATTTACAAGGGGCATTTGGGTTGTATTTATATCTCATGTACTCAGATATTATTGTACAAGTCCTGGCTGTTATCCCAGGCACAGCATGTATGTGGGATTCCTCATTGTATTTTTTATCTGGCTCATGATTATGCCACCTGTACTTTATGGTTCGGTCCCTTGTTTACTAGACACACTATTCTTTTGTACTTTGTCTCGGCGGGCATAGGTATGCCTCCCCCGCCGCCTTCAGCACATGTACCCTCTCATAAAAAGAGACTTGTTGCACCTGCGAGTCTCGTCTCCTCAGGGTCTAGTCCTTCAGCACACTATCTACCTCACATTTCTCTCTCCGACATCCCTTTTGTTGTCTAGTGATTGTGTTCTTACAACGTACTTCGGTCATACGATTTGCTCCTGACACTCGCACGCTGGGGGGCAATCTGTTACACCATTTTTTGGTCATCTAACCTATTATCATTAGATGGACCCAAGTACACCATGTAAGACTAGTTTTACCCTAAGTAAAACTGCTTTCACTATGTTAAAACAAGAAACCCCAAAAGGAAATATTAAACAAACCCATATTTGTTTGATTTTCCTCATGGAATAATTAATTAAACCATAATTTAATTATTATTCCCAATCATGTTTAACCCAAAATCAAAGAAATTAATTAGATAAACCTTTATTTATCTTATTATTTTCTAGGAATAATTATTTAAACCTTATTTAGATAATATTCCTTGTTAAATATGACCAAATCACCCACAAATCATTAAATAAATCACTATTTATTTAATTATCTTTCAACCACTTCGTTAAATAATTAAATAAATCATTATTTATTTGATTATCTTCTAACCGCTTCCTTAAAAACATAAATAAATCATTTATTTATTTATTTTTGACAAATTAAGGGATTTGACCCAAGTCAAATACCTTTTCCCTCCAACAAATATAATAAAATATTCCATAAAAAGTGGATCTAGATCTGGTTAACCCATGCACCAAGATCTAGAATGACCCAATATTTTGTTATAAATAAGAGGGCTTTTCCTACCATTCCTCACCTTTTGTTGCCTATTAGATCACTCTGGATCTATACACTTGGTCACATATCTCCATCATTTGCTCCCATTGAGCTCTACTCTTTGCATTGGGTTTTCTACATCAACTAAAGAGAGAAATCTTAGATCTGAAGTGCTGAGGACTTCCAAGAACCCATCCCACCGAGGGGAATTGGATACTCCTTCTAGTTTTCCTCACAGGTGCCCCATTAATACAAAAATTCTTTCAAAAAATTGTTCTTGTCTTGTCTATTGGTATATGGAGCAAACCCTTATTTACCGCTTAATGTCTTTCCCATGCAGATCATGTTGTGGAAATTTTTTCTGACTCAGAACAACCGTATCCGTTCAAAGATAATGGGTGTCAATTTTGTTGTTAGAATAATAGTTGCATAGCTAAAGGTCTTTTCGTATTTAATTTCTTGTCAAAGTGATTTATACTTAACAAAGCTGAATACTGACACACTGCAAGGGATCCTTAGAGATATGGAGCTCTAAGACCTAGTGGAAGGAGGGCTTTACCCTTGAGTTGGTTTTGCAAGGCCTCTCTATTCTCCTAAGGGATTGGAGTTGTTGGGTGGCCAACAATTGAATCCTCTAACTCTATTTCTACTCTAGATCACATGATGTTGTTTTCCTCATGGGAAATTTAGCAAGCATAACAATGTGTTCTCATTTTTTTCTTCTCATGGTGGCAATTGATAGGCAAATTCAAATCCTTCTTCCCTCTCTTGGTACACTTGTGGATAGTGACCCAAGAGTGGGGGTTGATTCCTTTGTCTTCTCACTTGAGGTCTCAAGGTGTCTCTAGGTGGTTGTCCTTGGGCGGCCTCAAGTAAAGAATCTTCTCCTAAAATGTGTCAAGTGGTCCCAGATGGTGACTTCCACCACTCCCAGGACCGCATGACTTTTTGAGGAAAATCCATGTAGATCGACGCGCATATCGAAGAAAAATGCATGCAAAGGGAATTTTACATGTGCCTTTGGTGCACAATTTGACATTTTTCCTCCTGACCTTAGAGATTTTTAAATTTTCCAGATTCTCTAATGTTTCTCAGCCTTGTAAATAATTTTTCTTAACATTTCATAATGCCATTTTGCTTGTTCGATTTTCCAGTGATAACAGTTGCCCCCTAATGTGTGATTTCTAGGAAGAACTGTATAGCCAAAATACATTATATTTTTTTTCTGTGCAACCTGTGTTGAGAGAGAGAGAACTGTGTATATCCCAAGGCTAGATACCCCTTACAGTGGGTAAAAGATTCACCATGTTATGTCGGAAACCTGCAAGAAATAGTATGATACAATAAATACAATTTTTCTACAAGGTGGGAATGTCCCATGCTCATAATTCTCTGGCTAGCTAAAAAAATACATCTGACAGATGAATTTTATGTTTGTGTCACTGATATGGTAGTGATATGCTGATTTGGTTGATGATAATGATTGTTGATGCCCGCAGGGGTGTTTTTTCTTTGAAAATAGGTTGAATGTGATGCTCACATGTGTAATCTTGGTATGGCATATAAATTCTCATTGTACGCATGGGTGTATGACTCGGACCTTCCCGTGTAAGAATTTCTAAAAGAGATGGTTATAATGGCACGGGTCTTTAACGAATCTGGGAAAAGTGCAATGGTTATAAAGTACAATACCATATTGACATGAAAGCTTGTGTTGTAATCGAATGTTAGGAGGATTGATGACATATATGGGCAATCATAATTCTCACACTGCCACCCTTGGATGCCCCTACGGGGGTGAGGAGCCATCTAAGGTACTGCTTCATTTTTGGAGAATGAGTGTTGAAGTCGAAAAAAAGGAAGCCTCAACTGAATGAGAGAGCTACTGATGCAAGGGACCGGGGTCTCTGATTTGATAGTTTTAACATAGGCATGATGGCAAGGGATGACTGAAAAATGAATATTGGAGTTCAATGGCCCAAGGCCGTAGCATGAAAAAAATAGTTTGGAGGCAGTCATAACTATTTCTGATGAAGAAATCCCTAGAGTCGGTAGGACGTCCAAGGTGGGTATCTGTTGGTTATGAATGTCATGGTGACTATTCGTGAAAGGTGTGATGCTCCGACCAAGGGTGACTAGGGACTGCTGTCATGGGAGAAAAATGGATGGATGAGTTGGGGATATTCTCCATTTGAAATATTTGTACACTTGCCAAAAGAATAAAAAATGGGATTGGATTGTGCAAAAAACAAAGAAGGGTGCCCCAAAAGCATGAAAATTCTCACTCACTGATGATGTGAGGAAGGTGTTTTTTTTTAGGGTGGGGGACCCATTGGTTGGTCTCAGTGTGTGGATGATGAAGTAGATGGAAAATATCATAGATGAGCTCTATTGATGGAGGGATTGTAGGCCAAATGTGAGACACGGTGTTGCGTATTCGAATTTCTTGCAAAAATGGTAGTCCGGGAAGGGGGTTTATTTTGGTATGGTAAAACTTGACTTGATGCATGGTGGATGAATGGGCATGATGTGCTTCTCAGACTAAGGTGGTATGGCCACGGTGTCATATTTTTATGATTCATGGTCTACTTTGAGTGATGGATGCCATGGAGGGGGAGGCTCTACCAACCAATGATGATGTTCATCATGTGCAACGTGGGGAGATGATAAACATGGTCTTGTGGAGAAATGATGTCAGGATATGCAGAGTTTCTATGGGACTCTATCACGCTAAGGGTAGAATGACACCTAATCTGGAACCTTTGGTTCATGGGGCAATAGATGGTTTTTTGTGTTGTACAACACCTGCAACGAAATACCCCAAGTGAAAGCATCTTCCTCATTCAAATATTATTGACAACATGTGCTAAATGAACAGAGGATAAGAAAGGCATACCTGTCGGAACTAAAAATTTATATTTTCAGAGGCGTAAATGTGTGAAGCCTCCTTTGGGAATTATAAGGTGCTAATCACAATGGTTTCCCTAACATACTAGACAAGAACGTCGTTCTTGGGTGTTCTCTTCTTGTTCAGTTGGTGACGTGATTAGGTAATAGCGGCGTAGCACTTATAGGTCTGGGCATGTGGCTACCACATGGTTGTCTGTGTTACACAATGCACATGTTGGTATTCTCTATGGAGGGCGGGGAGGGGTGACTAAGGATTCCCCGATCGAATGCTTTTCTACTGATAGGAAGAGAATGGACCTACTTGTCACATCCTCCTACATTGTCAAGCTATCCATGGATTGTTGGGTATGTGTTATATTCTTTCCACGACTAGTCCCACGGGCTGTACATTGCGCTGAGTGTAGTAGGGGGGTCACAAGGGGGAAGGCAACCCCCACTGTTGGGGTCCGGGGCAGCGCCCCAGCGAAACTTTGTTTGGTGTGCAAACCCACTCATAGGCGGGCCCACCCATGTTTTGCATGATTTTGCACATGGTTTTAGGGTACGATGGTTTTCGGCCCCTGGTATTTTGTAGATCCGGTCAAGGGAACTACGGTTATGTTCTAATCCAGGGTTAATGGAATTGGGGTTTATGTATGCTTCGGCATGTATATATATGTGTTGTAACACTAAAATGAATATAATGAAAAATCAAGCTGATCGTCCCGATTTGGGATCCAGGGGAAAATTCTTTGTGTTTATCTATTTTATGTTTTATGCTCTTGCTATTGTTTATTTTTTGTTATAAGATTCGTGTGTAGATAATTTCTATTCAGGGTTAAAACCTACATTTGGTATCAGAGCCAGGTTCAGCTTCAAGGGGATGCCTTTTCTGCTGAGGGTTTTTTGCTCGGGCCTGAGGTAGACCCTGTTCAGTGGGAGATCTGCAGGATCGATTCTTGAGGTGAAAGAAGATGGCGAGCAGTGGAAAGATAGAGATCGAGAAATTTAATGGTCAAAGTTTTGAGTTATGGAAGCTCAAGATGGAGGATATGCTGGTGGATAAAGATCAGTGGATTGTGGTAGATCCGGGTACTAAACCAACGGCAATGTCAGATGAAGAATGGAAGAAACTGGATCTGAAGGCTAAGAGCACAATATGGTTGTGTGTCTCAGATTCAGTATTGTTGAATGTATCTAGGGAAGCTAGATGAAGAATTTGTGGGAAAAACTTGGGACTTTGTACCAATCTAAGTCTCTGGTGAATAATTTGTTCCTGCGGAAAAATATGTATAACCTGAGGATGAAGGATGGAGACTCAGTGACAGAGCATCTAAACACCTTCAATACTGTGGTAAGTCAGCTGACATCTGTTGATATTAAAATATCAAATGAAGATAAGTGCATCAGTTTGTTGTGTTCTCTACTAGATTCGTGGGACAGTCTGGTTATTGCAATAGGTAGCAATACAACTATCTTGAATTTTGATGACATTGTCTCAACCTTGTTGTCGGAGGAAATGAGATGGAGAAATATGGAGGGCCATAATGGAGATGCCTTATCTGTACGAGGAAGGTCCCAAAATAGAAACAAGAATAAGGTTTCGAGTGGGAGATCCAAATCTAGAGGGAGATCTAAATCTCCTGGAAAGTTTGTAAAGGTATGCTGGAAATGCGGAAATGAAGGGCACTACAAAAAGTACTGCAGATCTAAAGCTCCTAAGAAAGGAAAGGGATCTAATGATGCTCCTTTTGCAGAGGAAAAAACCACCTCGAATGAAGGTGGGGATGTGTATTTCGCTTTTTATTCAAATACACATGTAGATCATGAGTCATGGTTGATTGACTCAGGTGCATCCTTTCACTTCACTCCCCATCAGGAGTGGTTCTGCGAGTATGAGAAATATTATGGTGGTGATGTCCTCCTAGGGGATGATAGGAAGGCCAGAATCATCAGACGTGGAAAGGTCAAGCTGAAGCTGCAAGGTGGAAGGATTAGAACAGTTCCTGGTGTTCTTCATATTCCTACGTTGGCTAGAAATCTGATTTCTGTAAGCAAGATGGATGATGCAGGTGTAAAAATAGTGTTCGAGAAAGATGCCTGGAAGATGGTTCTGGGAGCACTGGTATTAATGCGGGGAGTTTGGACTGGAAATCTGTACAAGCTACAAGGTAGCACTGTTATTGATGGGTGTAACAATTCTATGGTTCCTGAAAGTGGAGCGGAAAGCCTAGCTATCTCTGGAGAAAAGACCATGCTATGGCATCAAAGGCTTGGACATATTGGAGAGAAGGGCCTTCAGATACTGCATAGAAATGGTATGGTAGAAGGTATGTATAATTTCTCTCTCGATTTTGATTTCTATGAACATTGTGTATATGGGAAGCAGAATCGGGTGAGTTTTCCTTCGGGTGCTAAGAGGGCGAACAAGAGATTAGAACTTGTGCACAATGATGTGTTTGGACCTGTGTCAGTTTCATCACTGGGAAAGTCTGTGTACTATGTTTCATTCATATATGACTTCTCAAGGAATACATGGATATATTTCTTGAGGAAGAAATTTGAAGTCTTTGACAGATTTAAATAATTTAAGGCTCTGGTGGAAAACCAAACAGACAAGAAGATAAAGGCGCCGAGGACAGATAATGGTGGGGAGTTCTGCAAGAAGGAATTTGAAGAGTTGTATAAGAAGTGTGGTATAGCACAGCAGAAGAATACTCCATACACATCTCAGCAAAATGGAGTTGCAGACAGAATGAACAGAACATTGATGGAAAAGGCAAGAAGCATGCTCAATGGTACCGGGTTAGGACAAGAATTCTGGGCAGAGGCAGTGGAGACTGCATGTTACTTAGTTAACATATCACCTTCATCAGCGTTGGAGTATAAGACTCCACATGAGGTATGGACTGGTAAGAAACCCTCTCTTTCACATCTAAGGGTATTGGGATGTGATGCATATGTACATGTTCCAAAGGAGAAAATGACCAAGTTGGATAATAAATCTAAAAGGTGCATCTTTATTGGGTATAAGGATGGTTTAAAGGGTTACAAGCTTTGGAACCCAGAAACAAGGAAGGTTGTGTATAGTCGAGATGTGGTGTTTAGAGAGGTGAAAGATGTTGTTACACATGAGGTCCTACCAAAGGAACCTGAGAAGATAGAGTTTGAGCTAATGGAGGATGAATCAGACTCTACAACAGAAGAAGACTCAGAAGAGGAAGAGCCACAAACTCCAACTATGAGAAGATCAACTCGGGAAAGAAGGCAACCAGAAAGGTATAGTCCATATACTTTTTGTTCAGGTTTTGCCTTAACTATAACCGATGATGATCCCATAAATTTTAGGGAGGCAGTATATTCAGAGGATGGAAAAATTTGGAAGGAGGCCATGGTTGATGAAATGGCATCCTTGCACAAAAATGAGGCATGGGATCTGGTGGAGTTGCCGGCTGGAAGGAAGCCCATCGGGAGAAAATGGGTGTTTAAAAAGAAGATGAATCTAGAAGGCAAGGTGGTGAAATACAAAGCTCGGTTGGTAGCAAAAGGATATTCCTAGGTGCCAGGAATTGATTTTGGTGATATTTTTTCTCTTGTTGCTAAAGTTACTTCTATTAGATTACTTTTATCTGTTGCTACTGCATTTGATTTTGAGACAGAACAGATGGATGTGAAGACATCATTTCTTCACGAGGATCTAGAAGAGGAGATCTACATGAAGCAACCTGAAGGCTTTATGGTCAAGGGTAAGAAAGAACTGGCGTGCAGGTTGAAGAAGTCTATGTATGGGTTAAAACAGTCACCAAGGATGTGGTATTAGAAATTTGATACCTATATACGAGGAATTGGCTTCACTAGAAGCAAGGAGGATCACTGTGTTTATTTTAAATTAATTGGCGACCGTGTTATTTATTTGGTCTTATATGTGGATGATATGTTGTTGATTGGAAATGACAAAGAAATTATCCAAGATTTGAAGACCCAGCTGTTCTCCAAATTCGACATGAAGGATCTTGGTGCTGCAAACTATATTTTCGGCATGGAAATTAAGAGAGATCGGGCAAAGAGGAAGCTCTGGTTAAACTAGAGGAAGTATGTTGAGACTATATTGCATAGGTTCAATATGCAGGATAGTAAACCGGTGAATGTTCCTATTCCTGTAGGTGTAAATTTTTCTGCTGAACAATGTCCCAAGACACAAGAAGAAGAGGAGGATATGTCCTGTGTTCCATATGCAAGTGCAGTGGGTAGCCTGATGCATGCAACGGTCTGTAATGGACCAGACATTGCACATGCAGTGGGAGTATTGAGTAGGTTTATGTCAAACCTAGGGAAGGAGCATTGGACAGCAGTGAAGCAGGTTTTCACATATTTACGTGACACTAGTGATTATGGCTTGTGCTACCAGGGAAGAATAGGATTGGAAAGAATGTTGGAAATTCGTGGTTTTTTTGATGCAGACTGGGCTGGAGATCTGGACCAAAGAAGATCTACAAGTGCGTATGTGTTTAGCCTATTTGGAGGCACAGTCAGTTGGATGAGTAAAAGAGAGCCTGTAGTGGCTCTTTTAACTACAGAGGCAGAATACATAGCAGCCACTCATGCAAGCAAGGAAGCATTTTGGTTGCAGAGATTGTGTTCAAGTATGGGGTTGGTACAACAAGCTATAAGGATAGACTGTGATAGCCAAAGTGCAATTTTCTTGGCTAAGAACCCTGGTTACCATTCAAAGACAAAGCACATTGATGTTCAATATCACTTGTTAGAGATATGGTTGAGGCTAAAAGGGTGTTGCTCGTAAAGGTGGACACTTTGAAGAATGTTGCAGATGCATTGACGAATTTTGTGAGCACTCAGAAGTTCTCTTGGTGTAGAGAAACAATGGGTGTTGAAGAATTTTCCCAATGACTAAGCTCTCCTGTGGCCCCCCAGTGGAAAGAAAACAAAAAGTGGGAGAATGTTGGGTATGTGTTATATTCCTTCCACGACTAGCCCCATGTGATGTACATTGTGCCAGGCGCAACAGGGGGGTCACAAGGGGGGAGGCAGCGCCTCGGCGAAATTTTTTTTGGTGTGCGGACCCACTCATAGGCGGACCCACCCATGTTTTGTGCATGATTTTGCACATGGTTTTAGGGTACGATGGTTTTTGGCCCGTGGTATTTTGTAGATTTGGTCAAGGGAACTACGGTTATGTTCTAATCCAGGGTTAATGGATTGGGGTTTATGTATGCTTCGACATGTATATATATGTGTTGTAACACTAAAAGGAATATAATGAAAAATCAAGCTAGTCGTCCCGATTTGGGATCCAGGGGAAAAATATCTGTGTTTATCTGTTTTATGTTTTATGCTCTTGCTATTGTTTATTTTCAGTTATAAGATTCGTGTGTAGATAATTTCTATTCAGGTTTAAAACCTACATGGATTTTGTGTCTGAACCATCTTCGAGGGAGAGGCTAACTATGGCCGTGCGTAAACTTGTTAGTGCCAAGATAAATTGAGGGACGTAATGACAATGGCATAATGGGTGATTGCCACCACATACCTGACAGAAATGATGGATGGCTAGAAGGTCAGCGTGGTATACTAAATTAACTAGATACCATCGTCGAAACAATTATAGGGCTGCACATTTGGTGATGAAATGATATCATTCATCGCAAAGTGCACATCATTGGATATGAAGGGGGGATGAACGAGGGTCTTTCTGCTGACTCTCGTGCCTCCTGCATGTATAATATGATGAAAGGTTCTTCTATGTTTGACTGTATGGAGGGATCCTCTTGATATGATTGTTCTAGGGTATGTAAGCTAGCCCTGTATCGCAATATTTCTAAACAATAATGGGTTTAATGCCCATAATTTCTACAAATAGCGCATTCGTGGTTGTTACGCAATGCCTTGCCTTGGTTCTTTTTTTTTGTTGTTGGTTGCCTTTTACGGGAACTTGTTGTCGCAATATTTCTTTCGAAGCTTAGAATCAGTTTTAGTTCTTCCAGCTTTGGGAAGATATGGCTAGGGTGGCCTACTATGTCGCATACTGCGCAAGATTGTAATTCATGTTGAATGATGGGATTTTCAAACTTCTTCCTCTTTTAATGTGTTTTTTCTTGGTAGTAACAATCGATTTTGCGACGAGAGTTTCATTAGATGGTATGGTTGCGACCATTTCCTTAATAGATCAGGCCTCCTCAGGATTCAGGGGGATTAACCTCATAGAGGTGATGTTTGTGACAATATCGTGGTAGGTGGGACCATGTACCAAACTGGTATTGCGAAAGATATGTTTGGAAACACTTTTTTTTCCAAGACTTGTTGTGATAGAGGCCTTTGTGTCGTTACTACTAGTCTTTGTCTCCTAGTTGGCTTCGATGCTTCATGTAGACATCAGGCACACTAGAGCCCCTGTGATATCACCAGATGATTCTGGTATGATAGGAGGGTCTCCTAGGAATTATTTGAGGATAGATGGCAGTTTGAATTGGACAGGGCCATATTCTTAGTACTATGTAAGTGTCTCTGTAGATGTGTCTACACAGGGTAGAATGACATCAGTGGTTGTTAGTGATTGCTTGTTGTGGTATGCCAATTGGTCGACGGTAATGATGTGGTCCTCATGAGGGAACATCATGGTTTGGAAGATGGAGGATGCTATGGAAGATGTGGTGTACATATAACTCTAGCCAAGGAGTATATTTTAATCCAACTGAGCATCCAAGACCTCAATGACTATAAGAACTATCTCTCCAACCAAGAAGAACAAGACATTTTGATAGAGACTAACAGGAGCAGAAGGTGCCTGTCATATGCTCTGAATGTGATGTTCGATGGATTCAATTCGAAAGACCCTAACTTCTACCAAACGTTCTTTGACATGATGCATGTGGATGCACCTTCGTCAATGATACAACGGTGGATAGTAATGTTCTGGACTGACAGCAGTATCTGGAAGGTGACCAATGAAGGATGCCTAGGGGTGGATTTATCTATATAAAAATCCATTAGGCATGAATCGGCAGGGTCAATTGCACCTAATGTGAAAAGTAAGGATTTCCTTTGCTTTTGGAAAGAATGCAGGAATTCCAAAGCTGACATTGCAGTGAGAGATTGAGATAACTCGTCCACAATGTTATAATTATAGGCCGCTTTGGAGTGGTTTCCTACTCGCCTAGTTGGTCCCTTAGCCATATTTGGAAAAGTTTCAATAGGAATCTTTGATATATTCAATGGTGTTGTAGGTGCACTCATGCTAGCCCTCCACGAACTAGTGTCTGGTGGGGTATCATAACTTCGATTCCATTTTTGTAAGAAAATTTCTTCGCCAGTCATATAGATTTCATGGTTGTTGTTTCCAGAATCATTAGGGGGTGTTTGCTACTATTGGGTACTAACTATTATAAAATTATATATTACAGAGAAATGTAACACATAAAATAGGTGGAAACACAAACACAGAAAACATATAAAACAAGAGAGACACAGAGATACGTGGTTCACCCAATTTGGGCTACGTTCACCCCAAACAACCAGTCCTTCCTTTACATTATCTAGCAAATTAAGAGACACAATCTACAACAGATCCGTTGTAATATCATATGTTCTCTCTCACAGTGTACCTTTCTGTTTCTTGTTCATAATAATCATACAACACACAACTACAATACAATGCCCTGATACAAAACGAGAGGTTGCCTTCTAGGGAAAAAACCCTAAGTTAAACATAACTTCTACCATCAGATCATCCACCTAATGAACTACCCAAATTGACTAGAAATTACAATACTTTTACAAGAAAATTTTACATCTGTTTGTAGCTTTGTGAGCGCTTTCGCCCCCCCTAGAACCCCCAGACAACGTTCAATGATGGGCGACGATGTTGCCCCATTAAGAACAGGGGTCCAATGCTATGATACATCTAAATAATTAATATAATCATGCCCCACACCAAAAACTAACCACCCCTTGGTGGGGGAAGGGCTCTTGCATTACAGTTGTTTGTTGTGTGGGTCCCCCTTGTCCTCACTTACCTTGAAGCTTCTTCAGCTCAGGGATTTTGGGACAATGACGAGTGTAATGGCCATAGTCACCACAAATCATGCACGAGTGGTTGGTCTGAAGATTATCCCTCTTGTTCTGCCCTTGGGAGTTATTTGGCGTCTCATTTTGATTTTGGTTGGAGTTTCCCCCGACGTGATATTGAGGAGGGCGATGTTGGTTTTTGCCCCCCTATCCAGGATTTACCTTTTGTTTTTATTTTTATTTTTTCCTGTCCATGTTAGGAGGATAACTAGGATTCTCCTGGTCATATGAATGGTGTGGTTGTGCTTGGGAAGGCTGCACAAAGTTAACTGGTTCATTATTCTGCATTGGTGGGTTTTGTGTTGGGGATTGGGAACATTGGGGTCCCTATCCCTAGTTTGTGAATGACTAATGAGGGGTAGCTCTTCCATCAACATTTGTAGCTACGTACTTGGTCCCCTGTGTAGTGGGGTATGATCCTCCTTGATGATGATTGTAATATTGCGCCCTATTTTTCATGTTCTACAAAGGTAGATTATGACTCTGATGGTAGCCTAGTTCCAGGATGTTCTAGTTAGGATCATATGCGTAAATGAGGTACGGATTACTACTACCTATGTGATTTTTGGTTAGTGACACTATAAATTGGTATGCAATGTTTTACATGCCTGGAAATTATTTATAAGTTTGTAGGCACGGGACGTTGGGTAGGATGTTATAAATGTATCTTGACTATGTGTATATCAGCTCGAGTTTTTGGGCTTTTCTGATGGCCTCCTCTTCGGAAGTAGGTTCTTGAGTTGCCACATCCTTCAAAATCTCTATTGTTAGAGTTTTTAGGAATAGGTTCAGTAAAAATCAATTTTCGAGTTTGGCTTTACACAAACTTCGATGTTGCCGCCATTCATGGAGATGGTCTGAGATATGGATGGCTGGTGTCTATCTAAAATGTGTCGGTAACTCCATTCCTAAATCATGGTGGATAGATAACTAAAAATATGTGAGGAACATAGTAGTGAGGGTGCTAAAGGTTCCATGTGTAGCAGAAGGTTGCTCCACATACCATTTCACGGTTGGTCCAGTTAAGGTGTGTTGAAATAGTTTTAGTCGAATAGTATCATCAATAATAATGTTCGATGAACACCAAAAGTGGAAAGTCAATAAATGGTCTCCAGGGTATTCTGCTTGCTTCCCTTCAAATTTTGGAATGTCCGAAGGGAGATTGATGGGTGTTACCACTGGAAAATCAAACAAGAAAAATGACATTATTAAATGTCAACTAGAAGGATTTACAGGGCTGAGAAACATTAGAGGATCTGAAATTTTTAAAAAATCTCTAAGGTTAAAAGGAAAAAATAAAATTTCACACCAAATACATAGGAAAAATGCACCTTGCACAAATTTTTATTCTATAGGAGCAATGGTCTATGCAACTTTCCCTCAAAAAGCTGTGTCATCCTGGGAATGGCGGAAGTCACCATCTGGGACCACTTGACACACTTTAGGAGATGATCCTCCACTTGAGGCCGCCCAAGGACAGCCGCCTAGAGCCACCTTGGGACCTCAAGTGAGCACACAAAGGAATCAAGTGGGCACACAAAGGAATCAACCCTCTCTCTTGGGTCACCATCCACAAGTGTACGAATGTAATATTCCTACTTAGCCTAAGCTAAGAGGAATATTCATTTTTTGTTTTATTTTATGTTGCATGAATAAATGAATAAAGGAGGACATGTAAAACTCCTAAGAAGACTGAATAAATCAATGCCCATGTGAACACAATTAAATCAGGGCCATGTAAATAATCACTTGTAGGTGTGAAAGGGATAGCAATCAAGGTGGTCCCTCATGTGAAAAGAGCTAACTCATCAAGGTGGTTTAGGGTTTGCAAAGGCTCTCATCGTATAAAAGGAGAGGGAAGGCAGTAAGAGAAGGTTTTTGATTGATCATATTTCTAAGTATTTTGTTTGCTTAGACAAATACTATTCTCTGTTGTTTAGTGGAGGATTGTGCTTGGAATTCCTATGCGGGGATTTCACCTCTTCCTTTGAGGATTGTTGGAGGAGTATTTGATGAATTGATCCACTATCAGGCTTGAGGCCAAGCTCTACTTACATTGGTAGTGATGATCCATTGAGGGTTTTGCTTCTTTTGCAAGCTGCAACAAGTGGAGTCTAGATCTGCAGAGATCTAGCTTGTTTTGAGAGCCTCTTCTCATGGAGTGTGTCTTTTAACCTCCTAGAAGAGTGCCTCTCCTATTTTAACTTCAGATATGAAACTTGGTAGTGACCATCCATGTCATTTTGAGCTATAGTGTTGTTTCCATTGAAGGATTGCGTTATTTTGATATGAGGTTCTTTACGGTGTTTTGATTCCAGTTTTGATTAGAGATCTCTAGTGTTGGGCTTTGCCTTTCACTTTGGTGTTCCATGGATTAGCTTGCTCATCCATGTTCTATCTAGATCTGATATTTTGTTATGTAATTTTATATTCAGAAATTACTATAGTATTTTATAGATCTACAACTTGTATCTCAGATCTACTCTTATTTATGCATGATTTGGTCAAAAGCCCAAGGGGATCTTGTAAAGAAAACTATCTAGTTTCCATATCTGATATAGATCTGATATTTTTTCCACAGATCTATCCTAGATCTGAGTTGTAATATGTGGCTGCTAGAGCTCCTGAAAATAACGTTGTTGAGCTATTTTTTTTTATATATCTATGTTGCGGCTCTCTCTTCTGAAGATATCTTTCTCTCTTGTCTCATGTAACTTACCGTATATTGAAATAGCTTCACTTTAATTCTGATTTGTTGTTTTACATTCATTTACTAATTATATTTGATGGCCTCCTACTTAAATTTTCAAAGACTATGTTATTCCTGAAGCTGCTTGTTGTGCATAGCTGCAGCCCCTCTTGTAGGGTATTTTCCAGCTAGACTAGGTTGTGGGAGACCTGTTTACTAGACCTAGTTTGATTTGTTTTTTCTCCCCTCTTGGATGTAGAATCCAGTTCTGATGATATAAGGGATTCAAGGGTTTCAAACTCATTTCTGTACATCAATATTTGAAGGAGTGCATTATTTTTCTAAGCCTGTTGTGTAATCCCAATTTGGGAACATTATAGTGGTATCAGAGCTGCTTTCTTGGCACAGCCTGTGCTTGCCTTGGAGCACCAATCATAATGCATTCAGAATAATATGATCCTCTTACTGAGATGGAGAAGAGTTACCAGAACAGGAGTCATAAGAAGTATGACTACACTACTGATGATCCTGACAAGGGTCAAGACAAGGGGAAAGCCCCTGAAGCTGTGAATGATAAAGAAGAAAAGGAGTTTGCAAAAACTCTTTTGGATACCATGCAAGATATTTCCAAGGAGATGAAAGAGATGAGGGTAGATATAACGAGGGAATCTCCTTGGAGATTTCAGTTGGGAGAGAGCTTAGATATGTCTCACCATGGAACTGGTCAACTAGTGAGTCTACCACCAGCCCCACAAGCTTCACAATGCTCCACTATGCCTACCTTCTTGGATGTGGAGAATGAAGGGCCACATGAGCAAGCTTCCCTTGAATATTAATTTGTGGAGTATGATTCTCAGAGTCAGAGATTCAAGGATCACTTGAGTTTCCAAGACTTTTTTCACCTCAAGGACAGAAGGAGACCAGGGCAGCATTATAGAGATGGTGGTTTCTTTCATAGTAGACACCACACTATGGGAAGATTATTTTTGCCCAAGTTTGATGGATTATCCTCCAATTCTGACAAAGAATGGGTAGAGAAGCTAGATATCTACTTCCAGTTGAATAAGGTCCCTAAAACTGAAGCGATCAAGATTGCAGCACTACACTTTGAGGGAGAAGCACACAATTGGTGGTTCCATGGGATATCTACATTGGGACATATCAATGTGACTACCTACTCTGAGTTTACTAGAAGACTGGTGGAGAGGTTTGATAGGAAGGATCCTAAAGCACCCTTCATAAGCCTTGCAAAGCTGAAGCATTCAAGAGATACAGAGAATTATATCTCTAAGTTTTTGAGATTATCAGTTATGGTCCCTGATCTATATGTAGCCAAGAGGGTCTACATGTTCATTGATGGCCTGGAGGAAACTTTTCATGGGTTGGTTAAATATACCAAGCCCGTCACTTTGCATGATTCCATCAAGAGAGCTAGAGATCTCCAAGATGCCTTGCCAAAAGCAAAGGCAACTTTCCAAAGCAAGGCCCCTCACTCATCTAAGGGGAAGGAAGGAAAAGCTTCTCCTCCCAAGGATAGCTCTTTGAAGAAGCCTCTTGATGTTGATCTCAGGAGGGAATTGAGGAAGAATAAGCTATAATTCACTTTCCAAGAGTCATGGGTAACAGGACATAGGTGTGTTGCTGGAAGAGCACACTACATAGAAGTCTTCTCTGATTTTGAAGAGGAAGATGATGATGAGGAACTTAGGAGGGGTCACAGCACTGATGATGATGAGGAAGATCAAACTCCCACCCAAGATGGGAAGGGAGCCTTTGATACAACTAGTGAGACTCTTGCTTCCTCGAGAGGAGTGCCTAAGTACTTGACCCTAAGAGTACAAGGTTCAGTTATGAATCAAAGAGTATCAGTACTGATTGATAGTGGGGCAAACCACAACTTTATTGATGCTCATTTGGTGCAAAAGAGAGGAATACCCACTGATACTTTTGAGGTATTTTCTATCTTGGTTCTGGGAGATAGGACCATGCAGTGCATGCAATATGTTCCATTGCTCTCTGTCACTATGGGATCCTACAACTTGGTGGATCACTTCTTTGTAGTTGACATACCAAACACCAACATCATCTTGGGTGTCCAATGGTTGATTACCTTGGGGAAGGTTACCACTAATTGGAAGGCTTTGCAAATGGAGTGGGTGGACTTGAAGAGTGGGAAACCACAAATGATTCAAGGCATGTACACTTATCCTTCACCCAGTGCTTCCACACAAACAACAGAGATGGATTTGCGTAGTGGAAGCAGGGATCTCACAGTTCCTTCTCTTATGTTCATGAGGATGCTGCAAGGGACATTCTTATCTCATGGCAAGCCACCTGGAATGCCATCAGATTTAGATCTTGTGGGAAATTTTCCACAAAGTGCTGCTCCAAGTCTAGATCCAGGAAGGATTGGAGCAATGAGAGACCAAGTTACAACACTCGGAGGCTTGGGACAGCCCAAGAATGAGGCATATCTTCTTCCTGCTTCACTATCTCCCTCTCACTTTTCTGAATTTGCACTATGGGAGGAGAGGAATGGGAGGATAAAACTTCCAAAAAACCATTTTGGCATGTGTAATGTCAAAAGGGAAATCAACAACACGACAAGCACTTCCATGGATGTATTAGCAGCGCTGTCATTGTTGAGTAGTGTGGATATTTATTGGAAATATCAACTGCTTGTAGAGTATTCCAAAGATCTCCACACAGGTATGATACTAGATGGCATGCATCAATAAGAGGGCTACTTGGTCCAAGAAGGAGTCATCTATTATTATGGCAAGGTATTTTTGGCTAGAGCTTCCAAGCTCAAGCAGAAGATCCTACAAGGAGCATATGAAGAATTCTTCCTCGGCCATATGTATTCAATGAAGATCTATTCCCTGATCATGAAGAGTTTTGATTGGGAAGGCATGAGAGAGGACTTACATTAGCACTTTCAAGAGTGCAATAGCTATGGAGGATTGGGGTAGCCAATGGAATCTTTGCAAGAGTCATATCAACCAGCTCTTCCTTTGCTTGAGAGGAAGGGAATGCTCATGCACAACTCCATGTGTGTGAAGGACTATGATGGTAAAGGGTTTGATCATGATAAACAAGTTGTATTTTCTGATCTGTTAAATTCCTTTGCCATGTTTTTGCAAGATATGACTCCTAAAGGGAGTGAAAGATCATATGGATCTCATAGTTTGTTGGGGGCCAATGAAAATTCTGAACTTGACCACTCCCTTGATGTGCAAAGGGAGATTTCTTTTCATGATGGGTGCTTCCCAAAGGCACCAAACTTATGTAACACCTTCAGCCATGTTAAGGTGACTTATGAAGAAAAAGTGTGGTGGGAATGCCACTTACCACACCTGGATCTAATGAAGAAAAGAGGTGCACTACGTTGGCATCACTGTGGGATTTTGACCCACCTCCTCAAGTTCAGATTTTAGTTTGCATCTATGTAGTCTTGCTTCCATACATTGATGAAATAGTTGTATTGTTTATGGGATTGTATGGATAGAGGATGGGCAGTATGTATGTACCACATGGTTTGGAACTTCAACTTGTACTTCATGATACATGTTTTAGATGTAGCATTGCTCCACCCATGTTTATTTTTGTTGAGTTTTTCATTCTTGAAGGGATGGACTATGCACATATTATGTTGCCTTTGGAGGAACAATTCATGATGCTTTGGCTTGCTGAGCACTTGGTTTATGATGAGGATTTGATCCTTGATGATGCCAACAATAAAGGAGGAGAAGTAATACAACTCTTACCATATCAGTTTCTTGAGGACAAGCAACATTTTGGAGGGGAGGACTGTAATATTCCTACATAGCCTAAGCTAAGAGGAATATTCATTTTTGGTTTTATTTTATGTCGCATGAATAAATGAATAAAGGAGGACATGTAAAACTCCTAAGAAGACTAAATAAATCAATTCTAATGTGAACATAGTTAAATCAGGGCCATGTAAATAATCACTTGCAGGTGTGAAAGGGGTTTGAGCTGTGAGACTGGGTCAACCTTGACCAAATCTACAATGTTGTCTAGGTTCAATGTATCTCCTAAAGGGACAACGCAGTTTTAGAAGGAGGCCCCTCATGTGAAAAGATCTAACTCATCAAGGTGGTTTAGGGTTTACAAAGGCTCTCATCTTATAAAAGGAGAGGGAAGGCAGCAAGAGAAGGTTGTTGATTGATCATATTTCTTAGTATTTTGTCTTCTTAGACAAATAATATTCTCTGTTGTTTAGTGGAGGATTGTGCTTGGAATTCCTATGCAGGGATTTCACCTTTTCCTTTGAGGATTCTTGGAGGAGTATTTTTTGAATTGATCCAATATCAGGCTTGAGGCCAAGCTCTACTTACATTTGCAGCACTGATCCATTGAGGGTTTTGCTAGTTTTGCAAGCTGCAGCAAGTGGGAGTATAGATCTGCAGAGATCTAGCTTGTTTTGAGAGCCTCTTCTCATGGAGTGTGTATTTTAACATCCTGGAAGAGTGTCTCTCCTGTTTTAACTTCATATCTGCAACTTGGTAGTGGCCATCCATGTCATTTTTAGCTACAATTTTTTTTCCATTGATGGACTGCGTTGTTTTGATATGAGGTTCTTTATGGTGTTTTGATTCCAATTTTGATCTGAGTTCTCTGGTGCTGGGCTTTTCCTTTCACTTTGGTGATCAATGGATTAGCTTACTGATCCATGTTATGTTTAGATCTGATATTTTTTTATGTAATGTTATATTCAGAAATTACTAAAGTATTTTACAGATCTGCAACTTGTATCTCAGATATACTCTTATTTATGCATGATTTGGTCAAAACCCCAAGGGGATCTTGTAAAGAAAACTATCTAGTTTCTAGATCTGATATAGATATGATGTTTTGTCCACAGATCTATCCTAGATCTGAGTTGTAATATGCAGCTGCTGCAACTCCTGAAAATAACGATGTTGAGCTATTTCTGCTGATATATCTATGTTGCAGCTCTCTTTTCTAAAGCTATATTGCTCTCTCGTCTCATGTAACTTACTTTATATTGAAAGAGCTTCAATTTACTTCTAATTTACTGCTATAGATTCATTTATTAATTATATTTGATGGCCCTCTACTTAAATTGTCAAATACTACATTATTCCTAAAGCTGCTTGTTGTGCATAGCTGCAGCCCCTCTTGTAGGGTGTTTTCCAGCTAGACTAGGTTGTGGGAGACCTGTTTACCACACCTAGTTTGATTTGTTTTTTCTCACCTCTTGGATTTAGATTCTAGATCTAATGATCTAAGGGATCCAAGGGCTGAAAAATCATTTCTATACATCAATATCCCAAGGAGTGAATTATTTTTCCAAGCCTACTATGCAATCCCAATTTGGGAACATTACAACAAAGAGAGGGAAGAAGGATTTGAATTTTCCTATAAATTGCCACGATGAGAAGAAAAAAAGGATAACACATTGCTATGCTAGCCAAATTTCCCATGAGAAAACCAGCAGTGTGTCATTTGGAGTAGTAGTAGAGTTAGAGGATTCGGCTGTTGGCCACCCAACAACATCAATCCCTTAGGAGAAGAGAGAGTCCTTCCAACATCAGCTGAAGGGTAAAAACCTCCTTGCACTGGATCTTAGAGCTCCATAGTTCTAAGGATCCTTTGGCAAGTGTGTAACGTACTACCTTTCTTTTACTAATAGCGGTCAATGAGAGGGGATTTTATTCCACCGTTTGTATTATTGTCTCGTTTGACTCATTGTGAGATTTTGTTTTTGTTTAAGTTTAGTTGTGTTTCTTCTTCTTATATGAAGCATACTACATTCCATAATTTAGTGTGTTTTATATATATTAGCACATGTTCACTAACCTCCTAACCATATTTTCTGCCTATGACCATAGCTTGTAGGTTGCAACCATTCCTACAAAGAACTGGTGGTTTGGTACACCTGTGCACCAAAACCACTACTATAGGATTGGTGACTCCACTTGCTTTACCATTTAGTTAAGTGGTTGCGCTTGTTGTAGGGGTATTCTCTCTACTCTAGATTGTTGCTGAGACAACTCTCCTTTTCCTCTTCTCTCCTCATTCACCCACTATGAAGAGTTGTAGTTCAAGAGTCCCATAAATTTTTCTTAGAGAAAAACCGCGTGCAATTTACTTAGACAGATGCGGTGGTCCTCGCAAGTTCAACTCGGACTTGCGCGCCTATGTCAGAAATTTCCGTGTGGAACCAAAGAACATATTTCTCAGTGGTTTTCTTCATTTCGCAATTGTAATGTGACTGGAAGCCGAGAGAAAAACTGTTAGCATTGTGTTTGGTGTCCCATGACTATTTATAATATGCTTTTGGCTATGTTTTAGTATTTCTAGTTGCATAGTTTTAAATTTTAAAGTTTATCTCCACAAAAGTCACATAGTTCAAGTAGGGGGAAATCGAGTGGCAAAAATACACCTTTGCAATCTGAATTAAATCATTTTGTGAAAATAGACACTGAAAACACATAGGTAATTAGCAGGAGTAAGTGGCCCTAATCCACATATGCTTAGCTAGTTTCCATTTATTTTTTCCTATTTTTATCATTAATTTTAGTTTAAATTTTTTCTCTAGGAATTGGGACCAAGACTTAAATATCTTAAGAGAAGAAAGTAATCTCTACTGCCCTTGCACCTTTTGGTGACCCTGGGCATTCATATGAACACTCTCTTTTGACAAATTTTCATCTCCCTTTAGTCAAACATTTAGTTTAATTAGGCAAAGTTGTAAGTGGCCCACTATCCACATATCATTTTCTTATTGCAAGTAACAATCAAAACATAGATTAATAGGGGAAGTGCAAAAAATAACTGCATATCCAAATCTTAAAGCTGTGTGATTTTTCACTTTTGCGCACACACTGCCACACCCTAAGAAAAGTAAGCCACCTTAAACTAACCTAAGTGAACTCATTAAATATCCCCACAAGGTCCATAAGAAAATTAATAGATTAGGTTAGGACCATGAGGGTAGGCAGCCAATAAGCCACCATGGTCAGTTTCCATATTGAAATGTAGAATTTGACTTAATAGGGAGATTTAAACCCATCTATCTTCCCAAAGAAAATAAAACCCGAGTTCCATAGAGACCCGATTCAGAGGGGGTTAAGCTTAGGCCCAGTGCATGCAATATTCTTTGGGGCTACCTGACCCATGTAATTATTGGTACTAGTAGCTGATTCACCAAGAAACTCAAGACTCAAACACTCACATGGGATGATGGTACTTAGTGGCCAAATCTAGGGCATCCTGCCCTATAGGTGACAGTGCAAGCAACACTAGATCCTCTAGCCATTACCTTGGTCGATTATTCGGCTGCTAGAAGGTGTCGCCAGTTCTTTTGAGACGTTAGCCTGAGTACCCACCATAATATATCCTCGCAAGGCCCAGTTACAATTGAGAGTGTGAGGATGTTTAGGTCTTTAGGATTTTAAAAATAACGCACAAAACAACCAAAACCATTTTTGATTGATTGATCACATAGAACTAATCTAAAGGAGAATTAACCTTTTGTTTTTTCTTTGTTTTATTTATGTGGTCACCTTTTTTTCCTTGTTATATAATCTCTCTCCTCTCATAGAATTGAAGAATATTTCCAAAATCATACCTAGTGGACACCATAACGGACCCAATGAGACCTTGTCAATCTAGACGTCTTTTGGACCTCCACCCATTAGTGGGAAGAGTTCTAGATCTTTCACCATATAGGTGTCAAAGATGGAACCCCACCACCCTTATCATTTCATCCTTTATTGAGGCATATTTAGTTGGGAACCCCCAAGGGTCACCCAATGCCACACTAGTGGAAACCCCCATAGGTTCACCACACACCACTCGTCCCACAACCCCTAGGGGGAAGACGAGCACTGCCCATTTGGGGAGCCAAAAAAACACACAGTCAGGTACGTCATAGACAAACCCCATACCTAGCTAGAACCCTATTTTTTCAAAGTCTCCAATGGTGCTCAACACACATTTACCTTCCTTAGCATCATTGAACTTACCCGGTCTAACCAAGTTAAGAGATGACCCCATTGCACACAACCCCACATGCCCCCCCACGCCTGTTGGAACAGGGTCTCCTACAAAGTTGCGAAACTGGTCCATTTTGTATATTTTTTATTATATTTAGTATAGCGTAGGGGTTTTGGGGTGGGTCAAAGCCCCTAAAGCATTGTAAATGGGTCAAGGGTAGACCAAGAGTCCGCAAACCATGGTTTGCAGACCATTGGATGCATAGGCTAGAATAGTATAAGTAGTTGAACATTTTTGAGTTGTAGGACAAGCTAAGGATGATAATAAACTGCTGCTGAGTGAAAATCGATAGATCTGGTCAGGGTTTCGGGTAACGACTCCTTCTGTTGTGTGCGTGGAGGGCCTCTGTCCTGCTGTGTGTGTAGGTTGGGTCTTTGGGGTTTTGTACAAAGATATGAAAGATTAATGAATGCGGAATTATTGTTGCTTATCTGAATCCACTGGAATTACTATGATATGGATCTATGATGTCTTGATTACTTAGTATATGCTACTGTGTTATTCGTTTAATTTGTGAACATGCTTGTGTACTTATTTATTCTGTGATCTGGGTTTGTTCTACTTGCTTCATACAAGGAAATCTAAAATAGATGTGTATTGTTATATGAATTCTTAATTTGTTTATTTCTATGAGTAATATTGTTGTTGTGCACGTGGATGCGAAGGGAATCTAGGCTTAGAAATATTGGATCGAGTCACGATCAGGGTAAATGCAACTCTGCTTGAGTTACCTACCCTCTCCTAGGGTGCAGAAACCTGGTTTCAGCACCCACCGATACTACTTCGGGTGAGACTTTGGCCTGTGCAAGTAGGTCACTGCCGAAAGGGCCAGTAGTATAGGGGCTTGTTGGCAAACCTTGAATATCCAAACCTGGGTCAGGACCCCTTGAGCCAACAAATGGTTCTGCTGTCGGGATTGGGAGCATTTTGAGAGAGGGATTAGGTAATGCCAAGGCCATACTGGAAGCCAGAGAGGAAGGAAGTTGATGAATGGTTTGAACAACAAGTTTAGGAATTTTCCATAAAAGAAAACCACAGTAAGAGGTTGACCACCGAAGAGTGGAAGAATAAGTACATTTTCACAGAGATCTACGAGATCTTCTTTGTAACGATTGTGATCGAGCTCTAGGAGTGGCTCGCAAGACTGTTCAAGATTCATAACTGTTGAAAGGATGAACGGATCACAAATTAGACCCCTGAACTAATCCAGCAGCTAGAAAAGACTAATAATACCATCACTCACACAGTCGACCATTGGGTAGACAGTGTGTTAGGAGGATTTGTAACAGAATTTGCCATCGATCAGTTTGTCTCCTACTCTAAAGTAGAGCGAAGATTCTTCACGGGGTTCTGAGGTAAGTTCCTGAAGAATTTTCCATTATTGATCAATATATTATTATGCAAAATGAGTATTATGTGTAGCCATATTGAGTGAATGACCTCTAATCTAGATGAGAGAAAAAAGCAGAGTGGAAAGTACTATAGGGCCAACCTAGAAGGAGATCGATTGGCCTACATTCCAGTAAGAGAAGTAGCTTCGCAGAGTCCTCCAGCCACACCACTTTTGAATCATCCTAGAGGTAAGAGTTCACCGACCCCTTAACCACCGAAAGACGACATGGCTACGCACAAAAAATTGCCGACATTTAAAGGTGTGGGGGATTAAGATATGGATCAGTTCTGGTTTGTCATAGGATCAGTGTGGACTGCGCGGAACCTGACTAGTGATGCATTAAAAAGGGCACAGTTGTCCCTTACCTTCGAAGGAAGAGCTTTGGACTGGTACATGGGATACATCGGCCAAAATGCAAATGCAACCATTGAAGATATTAAGAACGCCCTAAAACAACAGTTCAAGAAACCTAAGTCTTACTCCCAAATCATGGTTGATCTAAAGGACCTTATAATTTTGTGTGGGAGGTCGATCAGTGACTAAATAAGGTGATCAGAGAAGAGTGATTCCAATATGATGACAGACAGCACACAGAACGATTTATTTCCATGTTGTTGCCTCACTTGCGTATACCTATGGGGCACCAGAATTTCAAATCGCACGAGAAGGCCTTGGAAGGTGCCATGAAGTTAGAAGCTGCACCTCGGTACGAGACTCAGCTAGGCATCCAACAAATCCAAGGAAAACTGGAAGCGATGCATGTAGAGATCCTAAACCTGCGAAAGGAACGAGGGGTAGAAGCCAACCCCTATATATGGTGAATACGATGCTGGGTGAATGGCCACACTAAGGATAATTTTCCCCTATTAACAGATTATGTGCAGGCCGGGGGACCAAGCCCATTGCGCCCTAGGGAAGCTGTGGGACATAGTGGGCCAGCACTCTGGTGCAATGATTGTCACGTCACAGGGCTGCATGATACTTATCACTGTCCCCACCTTGCTGCATACGTTCCTAAAGTAAAACAACAATGGTGTAGGCTCTGAAAATCAGTGGGACATGACGAACAGAACTGTCGGACATATTATTTTATGATTGATCGAGGAAAATTATACAGGGTACAATTCAACCCTGCATCACCAAGGACCCCCATAAGTATAGGAAGCTCCCCATCAAGGGTCAGGGGAGGAGGACGTGGTGGAAGTGCCGGACGGGGATGAGGTCAGCTAATCTTCTATAACTGTGGAGAAGTAGGACACTTTGCAAGAGACTTCCCAAACCCCACTGGGCAATCCCGCCGATATTGCAGAGAGCTGGACCATGCAATTGAATATTGCCCGATCTTGATAGCAAAAATGCAGGAAAAGTAGTTGACACCACCGCAGAACGTGCAAAGAGTTAGGGCTGAGATGCGAAGCAAGGATCCAAGTGTGAATGTGGTGACGCGCAGCGGGATGGCCACCAGGGCACCTAAGGAGGAGGCGACGATGAAACCTCTGATCCGTCAAGCCGCTATCAAAAAAAAGGGCTGGACCTAAAAAGGGGGAAAAAAACATTTATCACAGCTCAGACAGAAGCAACTACTGCTTTGCCACCTGCGAACCTCAAGGCATATGCGAAGGTTGAGCCCTTTTTGTAAGCATGTATGAAACTGCTATGCAAGCTAAAGGTTGTGGAGAACCTTCAGGCATTAATAGATAGCCGCATATCATGACCCAATCTAACTTTGGAAGTCAAGGATGTGCACAAAATATACAGGTATAAGAAACGCACTTGGAGAGAAATGCGGTTGTCTGCACAGATCGGTGACTACGAAATGAGCCAGGTTATTTTGGACCTAGGGTTAGATGTGAACGTGTTACCTAAGCATACTTGGCAATGATTGGGAGAACCTAAGTTGGAATGGTCCACTGTTTAGCTATGCATGGAAAATTAGCAAAAAATCATCCTGCTGGGAAGGTTGCCTAAAGTTACGGTGGACATCGCAGGAGTAAAGGCCCGTGCTGATTTTGAAGTCATAGAAATTGTAGAAGATGCAAACCCCTACCCTATGCTCTTGGGATTGGACTGGGCCATAGATATGGACGGTATCATCAACCTAAAGAAAAGAAGAATGGTGTTCAAGAATAACGACACAAGGGTGATAGTACCATTAGATCCTGCGAAAGGTGAACGAAATACAAAGCCGGTACGCGATGAAGAGGAGGTTGATCACCTTTACAATTTGACTGCATAGGATGAAGATTGGATTAACCCCATCGCGGAAGGAGTACTCTACTGGGAAAAGGAAAGTGAATGCTTCTCTGACTCTGATGAGGAGATGGAAAATTAGAAAAACCAGTTGCAGGATGTCTCAGTGCTGCGGTGTCATCGAGTCACAAGGGACTTTCGTTGCATTTCCTCCGAGGTAAGAGACCTACCCTACTTTGATGGTTCTGGCAGCATTAAGGAATTTTTTAAAGCCTTTGAAGCAGAGGTTACCAAGGGATGAAGGTTATGGGCCCTTAAGCTAGCCTTGCGTGGAATACCTGCGCACTGGTGGGAGATGCATGGGGAGGCATTCTAGGCTTGGGAGGAATGTCAGAATATGATGATCCTATGATTTGAAGCCCCGACCAGCTTGTGGGTCAAGACATTCCTTGGATCAGAAGAACCATGCAAATATTTATCGGCATGGGAAAAAAAGTGGTGCACCAACACGACTAAGGAATGGGTTCACCTACTAATTCATGACCTAGGACTAATTCCATCTGCATGGTACTTAGATGTGGAGCTCCATCAGCACACCTACCACTAGGGGACATTGAGAGAAGAATTTCTGGGAACATTTGGGTTAGTAGGCTGGACCATGGTGCTTGACGCAGCCCTGCGAGACATTGACACTAGGAAGTGGGGCGACTCGCACCGAGTCCTCACACCAGAATTACCCACATGGGGAACATAGATACCAAGCAGGATTAACTACCATAGCACGGTCCCAACAAATAATAAGCATGATTTGCGGACTGCGTTAAACTCGGAATTGGAAGGGGTGTGCATGACTACTGGGTTGCGCAAGGGTTTCAATGGGACGCACCTTACATTAAATAGGAATGTAGATACAGAAGGCAGAGTTATCATAAATGCGACAACTCTCGCAATAAGAAAAAAACTATGGTCACTCCTCGGCCATGTGGGGTATTACAGAAAGTGTGTTTGGGAATGCACTACTTATAACGCCTCTGAAAGATTCGTTCCCGCAAGGGATCTAGTGCGGTTGGGTGGTTGGGGGGACACCTCTAGGAAACACATATATTTGGTTGTAGTGTATGTTAGGAACAAGCATGGGTTGGGGGGGGGGGGGGGGCAAAAGAGGCCTGGATGTTTAGTCCAAGATTAGCAGGTATGTAGAGTACACATGGGGAGTGAAAAGTGACAGGGGGAATAGTAAAATCAGGTAAAACGAAGAAGTTACCGTTAAGAGGAGCGGGCGGTTGGCAATTAATGAAGTGATTCCTTGAGATTTTTTACAGGTTACTTGATGGTAAATTACAAATGACACTTACCTTACTGTTGGATGACCATTAGCACTATAAAGTAGGATAGCTAGCTCAAACAATAGCTCTATATTACACCTGTAACCTGTATGTAGTTTTTTTATGCTGTGTGGGCCTGTTGCGTCCTAATCATGGCAAAGCAACCCACTCCTGCTTCCGATAGGCCCCTGGAATCAACAATCCCTGGTCCCAGAACCATGCAAGCCTCGGTACCTATCAAACTCGAACATGAGGTAGTTATCATTGGGTCAAGGGACGAAGAAATCAATAGGTTAATTGCACTCTGGCTCCCTGAATGGAGGAGTGACCTCAGTCTTGGCGAAAAGAGTACCAAAGGGACCTGTGCCATAGAATTACCCCCTCTTATTAACCCCAAGAACACCCTAGAACCAAGCATGAGGGGCATGGGCATAGCCACAGAAAGGAACACCCAGCTACTATAGGTCGCCATTGCAGATGCCGGGGCCAATTCGCAACTGGCACTAATTGTGCCAGGGACAAATAGCCCAACTACCACCTCTCTCCACAGTACAAAGTGGTCAGGTGGGTTTGATATCGGGCCTCGAAAGAAGTAGTGTGCCTAGTGCTAAGAATACGATGCGACGATCACACTAACTGATGGTGATCTCGAACAGATCATGGATAAAATTACACTGGTCATAGAGGAAAGTTGGGCAGCCATCGAAAAACAATAGAAGGCTACAATTGACATCTTCCAGAGTGAGCTCTGCGCCCTCCAGTGGAAATCAGATACGCTGCAGACTAGCGTAACTCAGAAACATGCACCCTTGGCAATCAACATCACCATGCTCTCACCAAGAGGAGGCCACCTCTACTCCTTACATAGCACTGCCCTTATAAGAACCCAAATCCAAGTCGATACAACTGTTGGAAATACTGAGAGGGGGGGTGAATCAGTATTTATTTCAATTAGAGCATTAGTTAATCTTCAATTATTATCAGTGTTTTTACAATGATAGTAGCAAACAAGAGGAACAAAAATGCACACAATTTTTAAGGTGGAAACCCACTCCGAGACAAAAACCACCTAATGCTTTTCTAATAATTCTTTTCAACTCCAATTGAAAATAAAGCTCCAACTTCCTAGAATCTATAAAAGCATTCTTCTCCAGCTCCCACTGGATGGATGCTCCAACGCCTGAGATTCTTCAGTAGTCACTGAATGGATGCCCCAACACCCAATGAGCTACCACTCACCCTAGCACCACCCTACCACCCTATATAAGAATAAAAGAAGAATGGACTCCTGTACTAGGGAAAATGGTCCACTTTACAATGATATAGAATGATGTAGAAGAAGAAGATATACTAGACCATAATCCCAACTTTGACACAACCACTTGATGATGAGCCTAGACCTCCCAACACTGCCTCTTCAACCCTTGGTAGATAGACACTAGTACAATTTGTACAATAATGTATTTACAATGACTAAGTACAATGATACCTTTACAATGATTATATGCAGTGTTGCCCACTTGAAGACTTCATATGATGAACTTCTTGCTGCTGTTATGCACCTTGGTTGCTGCTCTTGTCATGCTACCCTCTGCTGCACCTTTCTTTGCTTTGCTACCGTAGAAAGTCTAGTCCTTTGCAACCCTTGACAACACATGATCTAGCTTTTTCTTGCCTTCTAGGAACTCGATATTGAATCTAGTGTATCTCTGTTATTTCAGATCAACAATATCTAATTTTTGGTGCTGTAGTATTCCTCCGAATCTCCTTTCCAATGCCATAGGTCTGAACTATTTTGGATTCTTCAAGAGAGAGTTATACCCAATTTCTCACACTTCCCTAATTATGGACTATTTCAGTAGAGCTCACTTGTACGGCATGCCACGTGTCACTATTTATTAATTTTCTTCTAAAATTAATAGAGAAAAAATTACAGACTGTGCAATATCCATCCCTTTTTACAGAATTCCAATCTGATACTCAGAGAGAGAGTTATGATGAATTTAACAAGGTCACTTCTTTGAGATGAATTTCAGGAGCCTGCAAAAACCCTTACTTCCATAGATCATATCTCCAAAGATATTGCGCAACTTGATCTAAAATTTGTACTATAGCTTCCTCAGGATTTTGGCTTCACCTCATAAAAATTTCAGCTTCTAAGCCTTCGTAGAAAAAAATTTAAAGCGAAAATTCCACGATGACCTGTTTCAGATGGCCGAATCCCTTGCCTAAGGAGGAAATGAAGATCAAAATATATATGAATGCTTAAGTTGAGAGGGGCTTCAACAAGTGAACGTGGGAGGGATTTTATGAGCTTAAGAAATATTAATTATGACTTTTCAATGACCCATGCCCCAACCCCATGGGATTTTAGCCCACTAACTGGGGTACAAATTTCAAACATGAATATCTCTCAAACCGTGAAGAATTACATGGCGTGCCATATATCAACAGAAACATCTCGACAAGTAGAAACCATCAAAAGCATTATTAAACCAGAATATACTAATTTTGTAGGTAAAACTTCCCATTCAATATTGGGTTAGCCCCTAGTGCTGCTTGGGTCGACATCAATGACAATCATTGATCAACAATATCCCCCTTTGGCATTGATGGAAACACAAGTACTCCCCCTGTGATCATGAAACCTCTTCCTACAACATTCTCTCCCCCTTTGACATCAATGGAAAAGGGTAACTCCCCTTGAAACACAACCATCTTGCGGACCTGTACACACTTCCACTTGCACTGACATACAACCGTCTTGCAGACCTATACACACTTCCACTCCCCCTTTATATTCTAAAAAAGGAAAATCCAATGAGAACCTTGGAGAATCCCAAGCTTTTGATGAAGATATTCAAATGCTTCATGAGGTAAAGGTTTAGTGAAGATATCAGAAATTTTTTGTTTTGTACAAACATACTCAAGTTTGATATTCTTTTTAGCAACTTGTTCTCTAACAAAATGATATTTGATTGGAATGTGTTTTGTTTTTGAATGCATGACAGGATTCTTGGAGATGCTGATGGCACTAGTGTTGTCACAGAATATGGGAATAGGTTCACTGAATTGTACTTGAAGATCTTGCAAAGTTTGTTTCATCTAAATGACTTGAGTACAACATGATGCTACTGCAATGTATTCTTCTTCTGCTGTAGATAATGAGATTGAAGTTTGCTTTTTGCTCAACCATGATACGAGACAACCACCTAGATAGAATGCTGCTCCACTAGTACTTTTATGATCATGAACGCTTCCTGCCCAATTTGCATCTGTAAAGGCTTGAATAATGAGATTGTTACCCTTGGGATACCACAAGCCATATTATTTTGTGCCCTTTAGATATCGAAAAATTCTTTTGACGGCAATAATATGTGATTCTTTTGGTGCTGCTTGGAATCTTGCTACTTGTCCAACTGCTTTCATAACATCTGGCCGAGAGGATGTTACATATAGAAGACTGCCAATCATAGATCTGTACAACTTCTGATCCACATCCTAGATGAGTCATCTATGCTCAATTTGCAACTTGTTACCATTGGAGTAAGGATAGGTTTGCAATATTCCATTTTGAATTTATTGAGCATTTCCTTGATGTACTTGGTTTGACATATAAATATTCCTTTCTCTTGCTGAGATATTTTAAGCCCCTAAGAAGTATGTCAGCTCACCAAGTAAAGACATCTCAAACTCACTTTGAATCTTTGTAGAAAAGTTCTTACTTAGTCGACCATCATTGCTACCAAATATTATATCATCCACATATACCTCAACAATTGTTAAATTATCTTTATCTATTGGTACATAAATATTGCTATCAAAAATACCTTTCTTGAACCCTTGTTGACATAGATATCCATCAAGATGAACATACCATGCTCCGGGAGCCTGCTTGAGACCATATAGAGCCTTCTTTAACCTGCAAACATAATCTTCTTTTTGTGATAGCAGAAAACCTTCAGGTTGCTCAATGTAAACTTCTTCTAATTCTCCATTTAGAAATGCTGACTTAACATCCATTTGGTAGACTTTGATTTTTCTTGAACAAGTATAGGCGAGAAACATTCGGATGGCTTCCATTCTGGCAACTGGTGCAAATGTTTCATCGAAATCAATTCCTTCAACTTGTGCATAGCATTTGAAAACCAATCTTGCTTTGTTTCTGGTGACCTTCCCATCTTCATTCAATTTGTTCCTGAACACCCATTTATTCCCAATTACATTTTTATCTTTTGGTCGTCAAACTAATTCCCAGGTGTTATTCTTCTCAATTTGATCCAATTATTCATTCATAGCTTCTACCCAATGTTCATTTTTGCTGGCTTCCTCAAAACTACTAGGCTCAAAGGTTGCTAGAAAAGAAACGTGAGCTTGCTGTGATGAACGAAGCTGTCGACCTTCATTTATGTCACCAATGATTTGATTTGATGGATGGTTCTTTTGAATCCACTCTTTTGTTCTCCTTGGAGGAGCTTCTTGTTGTTTTTCTGGTATATCTTGATAATCATTGTTCAATTCTTCCTCGTTGATAGTTGCTTCTTGTTCTACAATTTTATCTGTGTCTTTTTCAGCCCCTGTCTCAAGTTTCAAAGATTTTAGATCCTCATCATTACTCACTAGAACACCATCTTCGTCAAATGTAACATTTATGCTCTCCACTATCTATTTTCATCTTAGATTATAGAATTTATAGGCCTTTCTTTTGTGTGAGTAACCAACAAAGATACCTTCATCAACACGTGATTCAAACTTACCCAAATTTTGATCTTCTCTTTTGATATAACATTTGCTTTCGAAGATTCTGAAATATTTTACATTGGCTGGTTTTCCTTTCCATAATTCATATGGAATCTTGTTGCAATTATTTCTGAGAAGACTTCAGTTGATAATGAAGATTGCCGTATCAATTGCTCGAACCCAGAATTTTTCATCCAATTTTTAGTCCTTCAACATTGTTCTACCCATTTCATGTACAGTTCTATTCTTTCTTTCAACAACTCCATTTTGCTGAGGTGTTCGTGCTGTTGAAAATTTCCTTTTTATTCCATTTTCGTCACAGTATTGCTGAAATAATTTGGAAGTGAATTCTCCACCATTATCTGATCTTAAAAACTTTATTTTCAAATCAGTTTCATTTTCAACCAACTCCTTGTAGATATTAAAGCACTCAAATGCTTCAGATTTTTTCTTTAGGAAACTGACGGTTGTCATCCTGGTATAGTCATCTATGATCAACATGAAATATAATTCTCTGTCTAAGCCTTTTGTTCTCACAGGACCACATAGATCAGTATGTATCAATTCCAATGGATGTGATAAAAAGTGTTCTTTTGTTTTAAATTGGACTTTTGTCTGCTTGCCATGCCAACATGCCTCACATGGTGTGTTGGAAGGTTTTGAGATTTTCGGCATTTCTCGTACTGCTTCCTTTTTGCTTATCTTGACAAGATTGTCAAATTTTATGTGACCCATTCGTTTGTGCCATAACCAACTTTCATCTTCTTTAGCTAGTAGACATGCTTTAGTTGCTTCATCCAGAACATATATGTCATTTGGAGGTCGACTTGTTGTAGCCACAATTTTACCATACCTTCCTTTCCTGATTTCACATTTTGTGGAGATGAATAGCATTGTGTGTCCTTGATCACACATTTGTCCATCACTGAGCAGATTTTGATTCATGTTTTCGACCAATAGAACATTCTTGGCTATAACATCTTTGCTTCCAAGAGTGACGATACCTGATCCTATAACATTTGAAGATCCATCATTTCCAAAGGATATGGTTCCATCCTTCTTCTCTTTCAGAGATACAAATTTCCTTCTATCTCCAGTCATATGCGTTGAGCAACTGCTATCAACATACCACACATCTTTCCTTTTTTGAGCCTTGAGAGCGAGAGCACAATTATCAATCTTCTTCTTCTTCCATGTTCATTCATTCTGTGGCTTTGAAGATTCTTCTGGAGGATTTTCAAGTCTATAGTCTCTGGCTATGTGTCCAAAGTTCTGACAATTGTAACATTCCATATTATTTCTTAAATTTTCAAATCTTTTGATGTTTCGTTGAGCCCTGGGAGGTTCATATTTGAAGAATCTCTTGGAATTGTATTGGTTCATAGGGTACGTGAAACATTCTACAACTTTATGACCAAATTTTCCACATGAATAACAATAGCCATGAAAAATATGTTGGTACCTGGATGAAAATCTTTGTCGAGGAATCGTCTTCCAAGGATGTGTTTGCAAATCTTGTCCAATGAAGTCTTCATGTATGTCAGATCTCATAGGTTTAGTGTATTTTTTTGTAGAAGGTACTGCTTCCTCTTCTTTGTAACCAAGGCCAGTTTTGTCGTTGTAAGATCCTTGATTGTTGATGAGTTCTTCCAATGCCCTTGAGCTGTTGGCATAGTTTTGGACAGTTTTTCCCTTCTTCACTTCCTTACGCAGCGAGACTACTTCGGCCTCTAATGCTTCCTTTTCTTGGTTGCTTTCTTCCAAATTCCTTTGAAGTGACTCTTCAATACATTTGTGTTCTTCAACCTCAATTTTGAGACCTTGAACATGTTCTTCAAGAGTGTTGGAACAGATCTTCTCAGCATTGAGCTCTTTTATAAGCTTGATTGCCTCCTCATAAAATTCTTCTATGTTCAACCCTTCTTCTTCATTGTTTGATACTTCTTGTTTATTGTGCTTGGCCATAAACAATACTTTGTCATTGGCTTCGTCTTTGCTATCACTTTCTTCATCAGATGAGGAGCTATCTTCTTTAGAGAGAAAGTTCCTTTTGGATCCTTTATTTTTGCCTTGCTTGTTGAATTTCTTAAAGCCTTTCTTTCCTTTTGAGTTTCCATCACTTTTGTTTGGACATTTTTCTACGAAATGCCCAACCTCACCACAACCGAAACATATCAATGGAAGTTTACCTTTGAATTTTCCCTTACCAGGTTTTAGTTTTCTCATAAAGTAAGCATATTCTTCATCTGAAAGACCTTCTCCATCATCTCCCTTTTCTTCACACTTGCAGGTGCATGTCATTTCAATTGAAGGTTGTTTGTCCTTATTGGTTTTCTTAGATGCAACGAACGCAGTTTCTATATTTGAAGTACCCTTTTCTTCATCAAGTCTCATTTCATATGCTATGAGAACTCCATGTAATTCTTCCTTGCTGAGTTTGTCCAGATTTGCACTGTATTCTAAGACCGATACCTTTGGGTTGAATCTCCCTGGTAACGTTCTAAGAATATTCCGTATAATAGTCTTCTTGTCAACTGGCTCTCCCAATCCTTCCAGAGTATTGGTTATTTCATCAATGTATTGGAAGTATGCAGCAATGTTGCAATCTTCTTTCATTCTGAGTTGCTCAAATTTTTCTCTATAGATTTGAAGCTTTGCTTCTTTGACATTTGAGTCACCTGCATTTATATTCTCAAGCTTGTCCCATACATTTTTGGCAGTTTTACAACCCAACACCTTATGATAAGCAGATTCAATAAGTCCACTGATAATAATATTCTTTTCTTTTGCATCATTTACCAAGTTCTTCTTACCTTGTTCATCCGCGGTTGATGTAAATCCATTTTGAACAGTGTCCCATACTTCGTAACCTTGCGCCAAGAGATAGACCTCCATTCTTCCTTTCCAAAGAGCATAATTATTTTCATTGAATAGAGATACACCATTCTTGGTATGCTCCATGACCTCCTTCCAGCTGTTAAACTGCTATTGAAGGAACCAAGCTCTGATACCAATTGTTGGAAATACTGAGAGGGGGGGTGAATTAGTATTTCTTTCAATTAGAGCATTAGTTAATCTTCAATTATTATCAGTGTTTGTACAATGATAGCAGCAAACAAGAGGAACACAAATGCACACAGTTTTTAAGGTGGAAACCTACTCCGGGACAAAAACCACCTAATGCTTTTCTAATAATTCTTTAATATTCAACTCCAATTGAAAATAAAGCTCCAACTTCCTAGAATCTAGAAAAGCATTCTTCTCCAGCTCCCACCGGATGGACGCTCCAATGCCCGAGATTCTTCAGTAGTCAACTGAATGGATGCCCCAACACCCAATGAGCTACAACTCACCCTAGCACCACCCTACCACCCTATAGAAGAATAAAAGAAGAATGGACTCCCGTACCAGGGAAAATGGTCCACTTTACAATGATATAGAATGATGTAGAAGAAGAAGATATACTAGAACATTACCCCAACTTTGAAAAAACCACCTGATGATGATCCTAGACCTCCCAACACTGCCTCTTCAACCCTTGGTAGATAGACACTAGTACAATTTTTACAATAATGTATTTACAATGACTAAGCACATTGATACCTTTACAATGATTGTATGCAGTGCTGCCCACTTGAAGACTTCATATGATGAACTTCTTGCTGCTGTTATGCACCTTGGTTGCTGCTCTTATCATGATATCCTCTGCTGCACCTTTATTTTCTTTTCTACCGTAGAAATTCTGGTCCTTTGCAACCCTTGACAACACATGATCTAGCTTTTTCTTGCCTTCTAGGAGCTCGATATTGAATCTAGTGTATCTCTGTTATTTCAGATCTGAAATATCTGATTTTCGGTCTTGTAGTATTCCTCTGAGTCTTCTTTCCAATGCCATAGGTCTGATCCAATTTGGATTCTTCAAGAGAGAGTTATACCCAATTTCTCACACTGCCATAATTATGGACTGTTTCAGCAAAGCGCAGTTGTACGACATGCCAAGTGTCACTTTTTATTCATTTTCTTCTAAAATTGATAGAGAAAAAATCAAAGACTGTGCACTATCCATCACTTTTTATGGCATTCCAATCTGATACTCAAAGAGTGAGTTATGACGAATTTACCAAGGTCACTTCTTTGAGATGAATTTCAGGAGCCTGCAAAAACCCTTACTTCCACAGATCATATCTCCAAAAATGTTGCGCAAATTGATCTAAAATTTTTACTGAAGCTTCCTTATGATTTCGGCTTCGCCGCATAAAAATTTCAACTTCTAAGCCTTCGTAGAAAAACATTTAGAGTGAAAATTCCACGATGACCTGTTTCAGATGGCCGAATCCCTTGCCTAAGGAGGAAATGAAGATCACAATATATATGAATGCTTAAGTTGAGAGGGGCTTCAAACAAGTGAATGTGGGAGGGATTTTATGACCTTAAAAAATATTAACTATGAATTTTCAATGACCCATGCCCCAACCCCATAGGGTTTTAGCCCACTAACTATGGTACAAACTTCAAACATGAATATCTCTCAAACTGTGAAGAATTACATGGCGTGCCATATATCAACAAAAACATCTCGACAAGTAGAAACCATAAAAATAATTATTAATCTAGAATATATTAATTTTTTAGGTCAAAATTCCCATTCAATATTGGGTTAGCCCCTGGTGCTGCTTGGGTTGACATCAATGACAACAGCTGATCAACAACAACAATCCACTTGGACCTGGCTAAGTTGCCCACTGAGGCATTGCAAGGCCTCCACACCGCCGTAATCTGGGAGACCGACCAGCGAGACTTGGAGCTACATCAACAGCTCAGTATGGCCAAGTGGACCCTCAAACGGAAAGACGTAGAAAAATCCTTGGCTATATCGCATGAGGTGGAGCTTGAAATGGCAATCCACCAGCTCTGTAAAGAGGTCCTGGATGGAGTCCTAGTCGCAGATACACCTCGGGCCAAGGTAGAAAGTATGGTTGCATCCATAAAAGCGTCTCAGAAAGAAATACAGACCATCAGGACACAATTGGAGAAGCAACTCTCCTACTTACAGGCTACCTGGTAGCCCTCCATGCCGCTAGAGGTTGGAGCCCAACGCGTTGCGCTGGTGGCCGAAGCAACGAACGCCATCTCAGAACAAATTGCTCAGGGCACTTAGTCACTTGAATCATCCATGTAGCTCTATAATATGGTCCAGTTCAACCCAGTCCTTTGAAAGGTCAGTCGTGACTTACGACAGTAGGAAGAAGCTTTCGCACAGGTCAAGGCTACCTTGCCCACCTTGTTGCCTACGCAACGATTAGCACAGTTGCGGACCAGCAACACTCTCTTGAATGTGATTGAGAAACTCCTATGTCAGAAGCGCATCCTTGAGGAGTGATTAAAGCCATGGACTGCCACAACCCTCCAGCTCTCACAAGACATCGATAGCATAGTCGCACAACTCAACCAGACATTAAAAAAAGTCACTACGGCCACTGAAGGGCCAACATCCCAGAAGCTCATGCATATTGCGCATCGCGCTACTGCTTAGAGCCGAGAAGTACTACCACCTGCCATCAAAAAACTACACAGCCAGGTGGAGACCCCACCATCGTAGTGACTCAGGACGAGTCACAAGATTGTGTTGGGGGACTATTGGAACAGGGTCTCCTACAAAGCTGCGAATCTGGTCCATTTTGTGTACTTTTTATTATATTTAGTATAGCGCAGGGGTTTTGGGGTGGGTCAAAGCCCCTAAAACATTGTAAATGGGTCAAGGGTAGACCAAGAGTTTGCAAACCATGGTTTGCAGACCCTTGGATGCATAGGATAGAGTAGTATAAGTATTTGAACCTTTTTGAGTTGTAGGACAAGTTAAGGATGATACCAAACTGCTATTAAGTGCAAATCGATAGATCTGGTCAAGGTTTCGGGTAAGGACTCCTACTGCTGTGTGCGTGAAGGGCCTCTCTCCTACTGTGTGTGGACCCTGTTGCTGTGTGTGCAGGTTGGGTTTTTGGGGTTTTGTACCAATATCTGAAATATTCATGAATGAAAAAGTATTGTTGCTTATCTGAATCCACTGGAATTGTTGTGATATGAATTTGTGATGTCTTGATTACTTAGTATATGATGTTGTGTTATTGGTTTAAGTTGCAAACATACTTGTGTACATATTTATGCTATGATCTAGGTTTGTTCTACTTGCTTCATACAAGGATATCTGAAATAGTTGTGTATTGTTATATGAATTCTTGATCTGTTGATTTATATGAGTAATATTGATGTTGCGCACGTGGATGCGAAGGGAATCTAGGCTTGGAAATACTGTATCAGGTCATGATCAATTTAAACACAGCTTTTCTTGACTTACCTATCCTCTCCTAGGGTGTGGAAACATGGTTCTAGCACCCACCCATACTACTTTAGGTGAGACTTTGTCTGCTCAAGCAGGTCACTACCGAAAGGGCCAGTAATATAGGGGCTTGTTGGTAAACCTTGAATATCCAAACCTGGGTCAGGACCCCTCGAGCTAGCAACGCCCATGAAGCTCCCTTCGAACATTCCAAAATTTGAAGGGAAGTAAGTGAAAGACCTCAGAAATCATGTAATGAATTTCTATTTGTGGTGTTCTTCAAACAACATCATTGATGATACTATTCGACTAAGACTATTTTAACGCACCTCAACCGGAGCAACCGTGAAATGGTATGTGGAGAAAACTTTTGCTACACATGGAACCTTTAGCACCCTCACTACCACATTCCTCACATAATCTCAGTTACCCATCCACCATGATTTTTGAATGGAGTTACTGACACATTTTAGATAGACACCAACCGTCCATATCTCGGACCATCTCCATTAGTGGTGGCGACGTCAAAGTTTGTGTAAAACCAAACTCAATGATCGAGTTCTATTGGACTTGTTCCTAAAAACTCTCAAGGCAGAGATTTCAAAGGATGTGGCAACTCAAAAACCTACATCTGAAGAGGATTCCATCAACAAAACCCAGCAGCTAGAGCTGATATACACTATAATATTCCCAATTAGTCATGAGCTAATTGGAATATTCATTTTTTTTTATTTCCTTGTTCAAAGAATAAAAGTGTAAAGGAGGTCTATAATACTACCAAATAATGAATAAATCAATGAAAAATGTAAACAGGTTGAATCTTGGCTGCCAAATCAAGCACCCTTAGGTGTGAAAGGGGCTGAACATTTTAACTGGGTCAACCTTGACCAAATATTCAGTTCTGTCATGGAGGAGTGGCCATTAATGAGGCACAACGCAGTTTTAGATGGAGATGATTTGTCTGAAAGGAGTGATTTCATTGGAAGTGGTTTAGGATTTGCAAGTTCTTAACTTATAAAAGCAAGAGGATGGTAGCATGAGAAGGGTTGATGAGATTATATTTATGAATATATTGTCTGTTTAGACATATATCTTTCTATTGATGTTTAGCTGAGAATAATGTTTTTTAGAATTGGGTGTTCCTGGTCGGGAATCCCACCTCTTCCCATTAAGTAGCTCTTGGGAGAGTTTGTACTACATTGTCCACTATCTATCTGAAGGCCAAGATACTTCTTTCAACTACAACACAGATCCTATTGAGGGTTTGGTTGTCTTTTCAAGCTGCAGTAAGTGGAGGCTAGATCTCTTTAGATCTAGGCCATTTTAGTGCTCCTTTTCAGTGGAGGAGTATTCTATTCCATTGGGAAGAGAGTATTGGATGATTGGAGCATCATTTCCAGATCTTGGCATGTGGCCAACCACATTCTAATCCCTACAATATAGTTTTACCTCTAGATCTACGTTATTCCTGTAGGTGTTGTTGTAGGGTCTTTTGGAACATCATTTGGAGGATTCGTTTTCAAGTGTCGGGGATCTGCCCTTCACTTTGGAGATCCATTGGAGAGGATCATTCTCTTGTTCATATCAGATCAGATCTCAATATTTCTAAAGATCTCAATATTTCTACAGATCTACAGATTTAGATCTCAAATCTACTCCTTGTACATGGTGTAATGCTGAAAACCCCAAGGGGATTTTGAAGAAGAGCCTATATAGTGTATGGATCTATTGCAGATCTGGATTTTCATGCACTTATTTGCTCTATATTTGAAGTGTAATCAACAATTGTTGCAGCCTAATAAAATAACACTGTAAGGCAATTTCCAATCTTAATATATGGTTGCAGCACCTCTTTTTGAGGATTTTCTTTTATTGGAGACTTGTATTTAATGTTATACATCTCATAGGCCATCTTGTACATCTATTTTTCTATTGTAAATACATTTTAAAGGTCTCCATATTGGCCTCCTACTTTTTCTTTGATGATCTACATTATTTTCTTGAAAATCTACATTGTATTGCTGCATTCCCCATTTGGGAATATTAAAGTGGTATCAGAGAATCATATTGGCACGACCTGTTCTTTCTAAGAATCCAATATGTCTTCAAAATAAGAGGAGCCTCTTACTAACAGAGAGAAGAGGTATCTAAAGAGAATACAGAAGAATTTTGATTACACAAATGACAATGAAGATAGGGGTAAATCCCCTTTATCCGGAGATGAAGATGAAGAAAAGGATTTTCCTAAGATCCTTCTTGGAGCCATGCAAGATCTTGCTAGAGAGATAAAATATATGAGAATGGAAATAATCAAAGAATCCCCTAAAGGATTCCATCTTGGAGAAGGCTCTAGCATATCTCATCACTAGAGTGATCAACCAGTGCATTAGGCACAAGTTTCCCAACGCTCTACCATGCCTACCTTTTTGGCTGTGGGGAATGAATTGTTTCAAGAGAATGAATCCCATGAAGACTATTTTTAAGAACGTGAGTCTCAAAATAAGATATTCAAAGATAACTTGAGTTTTCAGGATTTTTGTCACATAAAGGACAATAGAAGACCAAGGCATCATCATAGAGGTGGTGGATTCATTTAGAATCATGATCGACACCACACTATGGGAAGATTATTTTTACCCAACTTTGATGGGTCATCCACGTGTTCTACAAAATCTTGGGTAGAAAAACTTGACATCTACTTTTAGTTGAACAAGGTTCTAGAGATGGAGGCTATCAAGATTGCAGCGCTGCACCTTGAAGGTGAAGCATGTGACTGGTGGTTCCATGGTTTGTCAACATTGGGTCATACCAATGTGATTGCTTATTCAGAGTTCAATAGAAGGTTGGTGGAAAGATTTAATACAAGAGATCCAGAGCCACCATTCATGAGCCTTGCAAAGTTAAAACAATCAGGTAATACATAAACTTACATTTCTAAATTTGTAAGATTATCTGTTATGGTTCCTGATTTGTCTACAACAAGAAGGGTGCACATGTTCGTTTATGGTTTAGATGAACCTCTTCATGGGTTGGTTAAATCTACCAAGCCCACTACCCTACATGATGCTATTGAAAGAGCTAGAGACCTTCAAAATGCCTTGCCAAAAGCAAAGGAAACTTTTTAGTATAAGCCCTCTTTTCCTTCAAAGCGAAAGGAATAAAAAGTTGCTCCTTCCAAGGAGAGCTCACAGAAGAAGCCTCTTGATGATGAACTCCAGAGAGATCTAAGAAGAAGGAAGCTTTTCTTCACTTTCCAAGAATCATGGGCACCTAGACATAGATGTGCTACTGGAAAATCACATTACATAGAGGTCTTCTCAGATGATGAGGAGGAAGAAGAAGATGAAACAACAAGAATTCACAACGCTGACACTGCAGGAGGAGAACCAACACCATCAGGAGATGGGAATGGAGAACTTGCTCCTATTGGAGGGGCTCTTACATATTTGAGAAGAGAACCTAAGTATTTGACCTTAATATTTCAAGGTTCCATCTTGAATCAAAGGGTTTCTGTGTTGATTGATAGTGGGGCTACCCACAATTTCATTGATGCCCAACTAGTGAAAAGGAGGGAAATACCACTGATGCGAGAGATTCTCTTTTTTGGTCCCAGGAGATAGAACAATGCAATGCATGCACTATGTTCCATAAATTTCAATCACCATGGGGACATATACTTTGATTGATCACTTCTTTGTGGTTGACATACCTAACACCAATGTGATATTAGGTGTTCAATGGTTGATTAAATTGGGGAAATTCACCACTGAATAGGAGGCTTTGAAAATGGAATGGGTGGACAAAAAGAGTGGTGAGACTTAAATGATCAAAGGCATGCATACATATCCCTCACATACAACTTCCACACAAATAACATATATGGATTTGCGCAGTGGAAGCAATGACCTTACAGTCCCATCTATCATGCTCATGATATTACTACATGGAAGACTATTATCTAGTGGCAAACCACCTGTGAGGCCACCTGATTTAAATTTTGTGGGAGATATCTCACAACATGATGCTCTAAGCTTATATCCAGGAGGGATGGGAGCATTGGAAGACAATGATACATCACTGGGAGTCTTGGGTAGGCTCAAGGATGTAATATTCCAAAATTTTAGCCTTCAAGCTAAATGGAATATTAGAGTTGTTTTATCACTAGGTAGGTGAATAAATGGGTAGGGAGGCCCATTAACCTCTTTAGAAGGATCAATAACACTCCTAATGTGAAAGGAGGAAGAATAAGAAGCTAATTTGAGCACCCTTGGGAGTGAACAGAGATGGGATCATGTTGATTTAGTCAACTCTGACCAAGTCAACAAAGTTGTCTAGATACATTGAATCTCCTTGATGAACAACACAATTTTGGTGGAGGACAACTTGCATGAGCTTGATGGCACATATGGATGGGACCAAATGTGAAGAGGTTCACTTGCTATATATGGAGAGGATGGGAGCCTTTGTTATTCATTCTTGGATATGATCATTTGACCTTGGTCTATTTATACTTGGCTTCCTCTTACTGTTTAGTAGGGTTGCAGTGCTGTTTAGCACAGGGTGTTCCTGAGTGGGAATCCGACCTCTTCCCTTGAGAGGCCTCTTCAGAGAGATTTGTACTATATTTCTCCATATCTATACTTGAGGTCAAGCACCATTCTCCAGCCTCAACATTATTTCTATAGAAGAATATTGCTGTGTTGCAGGGTGTTGTAGTGGAGGTTTGATAACACCACTTCCGGATCTGTTTCTTAGTAGAGGGAGCCTTCCTTCTCTTGAGAGATCATCTAGGAAGATTTCTGAGCTCATTTCACATCTTGACAGTAGGCCAGACTATTCCTCATCTCCTACAGCACAATCCCTTGCAGGAATTGCGTCATTTTTCATAAAGTTGCTACAGCAGGGTTTAGACCCTGGTATTTGAGCTAGTTTCCTTGGAAAAGGGCCAACCCTTCTCCTGGAAAGCTAGAGGAACGGATTATCATCCCTCTTTTGTATTATTCAGCTATATTTCTATAATGTTACAGTAATACTGTGTTTTTTAGAGCTGAATATTCATATCTACTTTTTTTGTACTTGTACTTTCATGAAACCCTTCCGGGGTTGTCTTTATAATGCATTAAGTAGGCTAGATCTTCACTTTCTTAGCATATTTTTAGATTAAGTTCCATATTCATGTTGTTCTATCATTATAATGTAGAAACCTTCAGAAAATAATGCTATTATTTGCATCAGTAAATTCTGCATAGCTTAAGTCATGGGATTTGGCTATTTTTAAGTTGATTTGAGGCTAGGAGGTTTGTTTAACTTATCATAAGTGATTTTTTTTAGTTCCTCTTTTGTATGTGAGGGCATAAATCTATATTATAAGGGATAAAAGAATTATTTCTCTCAATTAAAACATAAATCTTCAGAAATAACGTTTTCAGGGTCAAATTGCCACATTTTCCCCACTTGGGAGGATGTAGAAGTGCTTCTTTTTGTTGTTGTTTCATTCAATTGATGGCTATGTGTTTCTCAAAAAAAATTATGACTTAATTTCACCCTGCTATTCCAGTATTGTGCTTATTCACTGCTTCATTCCCATTTTGGGATATTACAGTGGTATTAAAGCATAGTCTTGGCTCAGCCTGTGGAACTCAGCCATGATGCTATCAAGAGAAGGAGAGATGAATAGAAATAAGAATCCATTATGTGGAGGAATAAAGGAGGAGAGGCTCTCAAAGCTTCTTCCAAAATATATGCAGAGCATCAATGAAGATCTTAAGAAGATGAGAGAGGAGATGGAATCTCTAGAGAAGTTTGAATCTAGAGACAGATCTAGATTGGCACATGATAGGTGTGAGCATGCAGCTACACCATATTATGCACAACATAGTAAAATTCCCAGATCTTCTATGAAAGAGATGAAAGAAGTGGAAATGCCAAGGAGGGAAACTCTTAGTAATTTTCTGCAAGAGTATGAATATCAAACTGAAAAGTTTAGAGATCATATCACTTTCAAAGAGTTTTGCAAGATCAAGGTGAAGAGGAGCAAGCTGCATGACATGGATAGATTTTCTCTATCTACCTTTGATGGATCCCCAACTTGTTCAGAAAAATCTTGGGTGGAGGAGTTGCATACTTATTTGCAGCAGCACCAAGTTTATGAAGATGAAGCCATCAGAGTTGCAGCGTTGTACTTTGAAGGTAAGGCCTATGCTTGGTGGATGTTTGAGTCATTTTCATTGAAAAATGTCAATAATTATTCTTTTTCAAAGTTCACTAAGATATTGGTAGAAAGGTTTGATAAAAAGCATGAAAAAATCAAACCAAGACAAGTAAAACTTTTTCATAAGTTGGAAGGACCTACAAACTCAAATCCACTTTAGAAAATTGTTGGAGAAGCTCACATCTTGCATGATAACTTGCTAGAGGCAAGATCCTTGTTTCATAACCTTAGACAAGAGGGCATGAAGGTTCCTTTGTCAAAAGAGGATCCTCTTATTGAGCAGTTATCTCCTATTCATATTGAAGAGGAAGAGAAGGATGGGGATTACAACGCTGTCACATCTAGAGAACATCTAGTACCTCATGCAGAGGAAAGAGGAGCACACAGTCCAACAGGAGGTTTTCTTGTAGCATTGCAATAATTTCCCCAGGATCTCACTTATAGAGGTCAAGGCACAATAAATGGACAACATGATTGTGGAGCATTGCAGATGGAAGGAGAAGATAGGGAGGAAGGCCATCATCATTTTATGAGGAGAACACACCCCTACCCATTTCAAAGAGCTGATGCAAGGAAGAGGCAGGCTGATTTGCACTGTGACAGCAAGGGCAAGGTTTCCCAACCATATGTATAGTCTACTCTTGACATTTATGTCTCACTTCATGGAAGCATTCCACCTGGGAGGCCACCAAATCTGTAGTTGGTAAGAGACATCTTGCCATTTGGTTCACCCCTCTTAGATTCTAGAGAGGTGAAAACTTTGGAGGAATCTAGTACAATGCAAAGAGTTTGGGATAAACTCAAGGAGGAGGGAGACATTCTTCCATTTTCAGCACCACCCACTGTCAATACATGTACAGTGCTGACAGAAGTTTCTGCAGTGATGGAGGATGGCACTCTCTTGGTGCAAGGGAGCTACTCCATGGATTTGGAGAAATAGAGGGTACTTCCTTTGAGGAAGGAATCCTCCATACATTGGAGTAGATGGAGGCCACACATGCTTACATGGGCCAAGATTGGGAGATTATTTTTGGATAAGAGCTTCTCATGGGAGGCCAACTTCCAAAGATTCCTACTTCTTTTTTAGCATGAGAAACTGCATGGTGGGCATGGAAACAATTTTAAGGTTGACTTTGGTATGGGGGATGTCAAAGGGAAATAAAGCAGCATATTGGGAGCTTCACTTTGCACATCATCAACACTCTCTCTTAGGAGGATTGATCCATATTGGAGGTCTCAACTCTTGGTAGAGTACTCCAAGGATCTTGGTGCTTGCATGATTCTTGATGACCCTGATGGAGATGATAGATATATGTTAGATGATGTGGTCATCTATTCTTATGGAAGAGTCTTCTTGACCAGAGCTTCTAAGCTCAAGGAGAAGCTACTACATGCAACACATGAGGACTTCTTTTCCATGCACTTTGATGCATATCTTTCCTTGGCAGAGGAGTTCATTTGGGAGGGAATCTAGCATGACATATTTCAACATATGGGGAGATTCATAGCCTGGATGGTGATAGAGAGTATTTCATAGCCACTTCCCTACACTTTGGAGGTGAGGGAGAATTTCCAGTTGAGCCATTTCAGCTCAAGGTCCCAAGTACATAGTGGAGAATGTATAATTCCACATTATGTTTTGTACTTATTTACTTTATATGAGTAGCATGTTGTACCAAGGAGGATTATCCCTTGTTGCATATTGTATGATGATCTACTTGAAGCCATTTTTAGCATTGATATTGGCTATCTTATTGGTGGATTGTGGGGGCAGCCACATGATTTTTGGTGTGCACCATTGACACCACTTTGTACTTTCATAGTTCTATCTTGTAAAATGACTGTGGCAGAAAAAAAGTGGTTGGAAAAGCACTTGCTATTTTTTTATTTGATGCAGGAAAAGGATGCACTATGCTGGTTCCATGTGTGGGACCTTGATCCACTTTCCGGTTGTGATATGACAACTTGTTTCTGTTGGTTTTTGCTTCCATGTATTGCTGAAATTTTTATGTTCATGGGGAGCTTTGTTTGGAGAGTGGGATATGAGTTGGAGATGCCCATTGGGAGTATGATTCTACCTACTTTTCATGATGCATGTTTCAGGAGAAGCAATGGGCATCCCATGATTTCCAAACGACGTCCCTTTTCTTCATGTGGGAGGAGCCATTTTAATAACTTGATTTTTTGGAGGAGGCACTTCATGGTTTATTTGTTTGATGCAGTAGCTTGGGCCACTCTTGGAGGTCATATAATTTAAGCCCATGATCAGTAGTAGCCCCATACTTAACATAAATGGAGAGAGAAACCACTTGGGTGGGAGGATCCAATCTCTCCATGCAGCCCCAACACATTGTATGAACCGGGGGTTGAGGATCTTTTTGAGCTACCTAGATTGGCTCATTTCATCTGGATGATAGCATGGGTGTGGGAGTCACCCATTAGGAACAATATTCCCAATTTTTGTCATCACTCCTACCTTGAGGAGGCCATTGAACAGTAAGGAGGTTTCCACTTACACCTTCCACCTTTTTATGATGTGAACCATATGGTTTTGCATGCTTGGGAGGAAACATTGGAGGGCAGTTTTGTAGCAGTTCACTTTGAGCAGTGGTGGAGACTTTTGATGAGGAGGCCACAAGAAGAGGAGGGGAGGACTTTTCTCTCCTTATACAGTTGCTTGAGGACAAGCAACATTTTGGAGGGGAGGACTGTAATATTCCAAAATTTTAGCCTTCAAGCTAAATGGAATATTAGAGTTGTTTTATCACTGAGTAGGTGAATAAATGGCTTGGGAGGCCCATTAACCTCTTAAGAAGGATCAATAACACTCATAATGTGAAAGGAGGAAGAATAAGCAGCTAATTTGAGCACCCTTGGGTGTGAAAAAAGATGGGATCATGTTGATTCATTCAACTTTGACCAAGTCAACAAAGCTATCTAGATACATTTAATCTCCTTGATGAACAACGCAGTTTTGGTGGAGGACAACTTGCATGAGCTTGATGGCACATATGGATGGGACCCAATGTGAAGAGGTTCACTTGATATATGTGGAGAGGATGGGAGCCTTTGTTATTCATGCATGGATATGATCATTTGACCTCATTCTGTTTAAACTTGGCTTCCTCTTGCTATTTAGCAGGGTTGTAGTGATGTTTAGCATAGGGTGTTCCCGAGTGGGAATCCCACCTCTTCCATTGAGAGGTGTTACACCATTTTTTGGTCATTTGACCCATTGGTATTAGATGGACACAAGTACACCATGTACGACCAATTTTACCCCAAGAATAATTTCATTCACTATGAAAATAACTTAGTAAAACCACCTTTATTAAGCTATTTATGGTATAAACAGGAAACCCCATGGGGAAACATTAAATAAATCCATATTTGTTTGATTTTCCTCAAGGAATAATTAGTTAAACAAGCAGTTTAATTAATATTCGTGGTTATATTTAACCCAAAACAATGATATTAATTAGATAAATCATTATTTATCTTATTATTTTCTAAGAATAATTATTTAAACATTACTTAAATAATATTATTTGTTAAATATGACTAAATCTCCCTTAAATAATTAAATAAATCATTATTTATTTGATTATTACTCAAATGATAAATAAATCATTTATTTATTTATTATTACTTAACCACATGCTTAAAATGATAAATCATTTATTTATTTATTATTATTTAATCATATCCTTAAAATGATAAATAAATCATTTATTTATTATTTACAAATAAGGGGATTTGACTCAAGTCAAATTCCTTTTCCCTCCAACGAATATAATAAAATATTTCATAAAAGTTGGATTTTATTTTGACTATGCACCAATATCTAGACTAACTCAATATTTTTTTATAAATATAAGGTTTTTCCCATTCATTTCTCACATTTTTTTGCCTAAGGATCACTCTGGATCTCAACTCTTGATCTGGCTATTGATCCACCATCATAGCCATAATTTTTCATTTTTTTCTGGGTTTTCTACACCATCAAGAGAGAGGAATTCTAAATTTGAAGTGTTGAGGACTTACAAGAACCCATCCCATTGAGGATAACCAGGAACACACTCTTGTGTTTTCCTCCTAGGTGGCATTAATACAAAATTAATTTGATATATTCTTGTCTTGTATATTGGATGCATGGAGTAAATCTTGTTTTTTCGACTGTTTAATGTCTTCTAATGCACAAATCTAGATTTTTGCAACATTTATCTTGATCACCTAACTGAAGATCTGAAGATATTAGCAGTCATTTTTGCTATTAGGACTGTTTGTTATGCACAGCTAAAGTGGTCTTCTTTTGTACTCTTGGAATTAAGATTCATACTAACAACTGGCGACTCCACACGGGTTTATGATTACGACCGTTGTCGTTTTTTGATCCTTGCATATCCAACTACTTAAAACGCTAGGATTTCTCTTCAACCCCTTGTTTTTTCTTTTCTTGATGTTGTTTTTAACCTATAAAACCCTAAAACGATAAAAATTCTGACTTCCGTGTGTTTTCGGACCTATTGCACAAGTGACAGACATCAGCCGCAGCTCAGACAACAAATTTTTCTGAAATCTGCGATCGAGAGTGCCGAAAGTGCAGGTCGCACTTTTCAGCCCAAATCCTATGACCTGGACCTCCAGGGCGCACTTTACTGCCCAAAAAGTGCGACCTCTGCGGAAAACAGGTCAGAAACTGCGACCTGGAATTTTTGCCTGGATTTTTCTAAAAGTTTTCTAGGTTTGTCTAAGCCTCTGTTTAGGGTTGTCTGACCTCTGTCTCCACCCATTTTGGACTTGTACTTGTTTCGGTTCACTCAATTAAGTGGGAACCTAGCCCCCTAGGGCTTTAGTACCCTCCACTTTTTGTGTAAGAGTTTTTGTTGTTGCGGGTTGTCTGAAATTTCAGAGTCTTCAGCCATTTTTTTAGATCTGATACCTCACCTTTAGATCCACTTCATATCGGTTTTTTATCTGTCCAAATCACCTCATCTATATTTTTTTTGGTTTTCCTCTAGGGTTCACTCCATTTCCCTCCAGGAGATAGCCTTTTGCCACATTTTTTACAGCAAATTTTCCTCTGATTTGTTGTTGTTTTCTGCACCACTTTCCAGCAGATTTTGTCCTGTAGATCCCTTTCCCTTCTGACCTTAGATCTATTGGTTGTTTTAGTGTGCTTTGATTAGTTTTTTTTCACTCACCTATAGACTAGTTGTCGAGAGGCCCACCTCCTTGGGTTTAGATTATTGCATTATTAGCTGTTTATTTTCTGTTTTTGCAAGCTTATATACTGTCATTTGTAGGTTTATTTACAGTTATACAACAACATTTTTTCTTTTCTCTACAAACATCTGGGTTTAAAATTAAAATTTACACACTTTTACACAGACACCCTAAGCGAAAAAGGGCTTGGTTAACACCGGCAAGCAAAGAATCTAAAACATTGAAATCAATTGATCCTACACCTCTCTGCCCTTGTTTCGACATTGTAATCAGTTGATCATGCACCTCCCTGCCCTTGTTGATCTCTTTTTCCTTTGTGCTGTGTTTTTTTCGGCACCATTGCACCACCAAGGTGTTTATCCCAGAGACTTCTTAGCCTTCATCCTCAGTTTCGGGTAGGAAAACTCACTCTCTACGTAGGGTTCGAGTTAGTCCTCCACCGAGTCCGTACACTAACTCTTCTTCTGGTCCTTTGGGTTCTCCTTCTCGTTCCGCCTTCGGTTCTCCCCCTGACACCTTCACTATGTCTAGTGCAGGACCTAATACTGGTGGTAACCTCGGCCCTCCTGCCGAGAATACCACTAGTGGGACCGCAGCAGACACTACCCCGACTACACCCTTGCTCCCTTTTATGGCAGGCCTCAGCCTCCCTGACTTCGACCAGTTGATAAATGACCCTATACACCATGACGCTAATTGGCCCGCTATGCCAACAAAGCTCCCTTCAAACATCCCAAAGTTTGAAGGTCTCACTAGAAAAGATCCTTCAAATCATTTTCGACCTTTCCACATGTGATGTTCATCTAATTCCATTACCAATGACTCTATCCATCTTCGGTTGTTCCAATGAACACTTACTGGTGAAGCTTCCAAGTGGTATGTTGATCAGGACCCTTCCTCTCATACCACCTTTGCAACTCTTGCCTGGGCCTTTTTGTCTTATTTCCAGGTGCCCCTTCATTACGACACTGGTACCGAGCTCTTAACCTCTTTCCATCAATCGTCTGCAACTCGCCTATCTGACCATGTCCAGGAATGGCAGAGAAGAAGGAGCCTATGTCGAGCCCCTACCTTTGAAGACTGTGTCTACATGTATTGGTTCCTTAGGACTCTCTTGCAGCCTTTCTGAAAAGATGTTGCATCGAACTTTCCTCAAACCTAAGAAGCCGCTCTCCAAATTGTGTTAAAATATGACCTGATCTACGCTCAGTCGTGTTATTTTTATACTGTTCTACCTGATCTTCCCAGACTCAGTGGTGCCAATGCACTGGGGGCATCTCACGTCATCGACGGTATCGTTGGAGCTCTCTTTAATCCATATGCTCAACCTCCCATGGGCTATGGTTTCTCTCAGGGCAGGGCCAGCACCTCCGGCACTTTACCCCCTCCCAGTAGCACGTATCCAGGATATGGCATGCCTCCTATTTTTGCACAAACTCATATTTACCACACTGCTACCCAACCTAATTTTTATCCATATCCACAGCTTGGTGCTTCAGCTCCTCCAACATTAGCACCTCCTCCTCCCTTTCCTTCTCAACCCCCACAACAGCAACTACCACCCCCTCAGGGATAGGTGTATGCACAACAGGGCACGACTAATCCTCCTCCCTCAAAAAGGAAGAGGAAAGGCACTAAAAATCAAGCTGCCCCTGGTAATATTGGTGTTACACTGAAAACTGTCACCTTGACATTCTGCTGACCGTATGAGCTCATTATTACTCATACTTCCTCCTTTTGCAAGTCTAATATACCAGCTCCTCATATCAAGCTTCAAAATCAGAAGAAAATCCTTAAAATCCCCTAAAGAATTGGTATCACACTTTCTCTATGCATTCCCTGCGGTCCCGCACCTAAAGCTCAGCCTGCATGCGGAACCATACCGCACGTTCTTTGTGTAATGGGTGCGGACCTCTGTAAAACATAAAAAGGCGAGAAAATGAATATTAAAAAGTGAATTCCAGGTGAATTCTAGAAGATTCTAGACGGGAATTTTCGGAATGGATACGCTTTGAAGCTGGTTCATGCATCCCTCTCTTAATGGAGCTAACCCCTTGATGTAAGGAGCTTATCCCTTTGAAGGAGGATTCTATCCCTTCATATTTGGAACTAGAAATCTCCTCTCTTTCACTATAAAAAGAGGCCTTGGGTAGCCTCAAAGGGAGTTCAAGCTTATGAGATTTGAAGTTAAATGCTGTTGAGATTTAGACTTGAGTAACTTAAGACTTTCTGTGAGGTTAAATCACTCATCCTCATTTGTCTTAGTTCAAAGAGTGTAATGCTTGTCAGAGTAAAGGAGATTCCTGCTTCGGACCCCGGGAGGACCTGCACAACATCCAGGCACAGGTTGTAAAGGTTTTCTATCTTTAAAGTTAATACAAATATACTCATTTCTCTCATTAAACTGTCAATTTGTGGTTTATTTCATAAATTCCTTGATCATTATATAAGTATGATTTATGATAATGTTTATACAGGTGCTGCTTAATCTTTTTCCTTGTTTGTGATTGCAGATATACGAAGGACGTTCTTTCAGTGCACGGGAAGGACTTCAACAAAATCAAATAAGCAAGCAAGCGTTGGACAAGAGGTAGGTTCTTACACCCGTATAGTGTTTTTATAAATCTTATATGCTTAGAGAGAGATTAGTATAATTGGCTGTTTGTTGCTAGTTACCTTTTGTACTAGAGAGATCGGTCTTGTCCGCAAGACGGATTAATCTACACAACAAAATGGCGACTCCACTGGGGAAGAACTTTTGTTTGTTCTTGGTTCTCTTTGATTTTTGACTTGAGAAAAGGTTTCTTTTTCTGGTTTTTGATTGATTCACATCTGCCTGGGTGCTTTAAATTTTTTCTGTTTTTGAAAATTTAGAAGTATTTTGGATTTTTCTATCATTTTTGCTAGGACCGCACTCTGCATAACTGTTACAGTGCGGGCAGTTTCGCACGTTCTTTATAGAATACAGTGCGGGACCGCACCTGTTAACACTGCTTACATGCGGACCCTGTGAAAATTTTGAAAAATCTCTAGGTTTCTTTTTCTGGTTAATTTTTAGATCTTTGGTTTCTGCCCAGACTGGTTATTGTGTCTATCAAGAATTCATTGTTTATGAACTCCAACAGTGTCAGTGTTTTGAATGATTTTCTAGAAGTTTTGCCGATTGGATTATTTTTCCTGTTTGGTCTTTGTAGTGATTCAAATTTTTGACAATCTGTAGTATCTCAGATCACTTAAGATCTCTTTTTGTCTATTGAATCTGACCTCATTGTGAAAACATCCTAGTTTGAGAAATTAATCCTTTTTGATTTCTTTGCAAATCTTCGAAAAGAACTTGTTTGAAAAGTTTTGAATTTCATTTATTCTTTGAGTGTTTTGAAAAACATATTTTGAGTGTTTTTGATCTGTTTGATAGATTCTTAGTTTGCTGAATAACTAAGAGAAACATTCATAAAAAAAACTCTAAAAAGCTTTTACTCAATTTAGATTAGTTTTTTAAGATTAGTCTTCATAGTTTTGAATAGTTTTAATTTTTGTAGAATTCTTTCGAAAGAGAATTGTTTTGTAGCTTCTTGTTTGGAAAAGAAAATAGTTTTTCTTGTGAGCTTTGATAGTTTAAACGAAAAGACAAATAGTTTCTTTCACTTAGTTTTCATGTTCGAAGAAGAAATTTGAAAGTTGCATTCTCTAACTCTTTTTTAGATAGAAAATTCATTGAAAGAAAAAAGAATTGAATATCATCATAGGTGCATTTTAGTGTTTTTTGGAGGTCGAGTCTTCACATCATACAAAGTTTCATTTCCGCGCCCATTTGACTTAAGAAACAGCTCTTAAAAGTAACGCTTAAATAAAATTCATCTAGTAATCTTTTATTTTTAGGGCTCTCATCACCAACATAGCTTAGGCTAGTATCTTGGAGTAGGGAGTAATTAACTCTCCAAGGTAGATAAAACAAACAAGTAGATATATCTTGCGGTAGGAAGAATTCCAGCTGTTGCATGTATGCTCTGGGAAGCTCCTCTTAAAGGAGTTAAGCACGAGATCATATCTGAACCAGTGGGGTAATCAATCCTTCCTCATTGGGAACGATAGAAGATATACACGTATTAAAAACGGTAAACCTCGGATAGACCATTGTCGAGGACCCAGGGGTCACTTGTCGGTAAACCTTGGATTCTGTTCAAGGAGCCTTCAAGGGGATTGAGCTTTGTTACTCTGCCCTTGCGTGTGTGTCGGATCGTAGACTGTTCCCCCAGGTATATTTGTTTCAGTTGGTAACCTTAGAGGCCATAATCTTTAGGATTCCTTCCTAAGGTGACGGTGGAGGGAAGATCCCACTGTACCTGGAACAGACGTCGACTAGACTCACTTGGACTCTCTGGGGGGTTCTCTTCACTCGAGATGGTTATGTGAAGAAACTTGTGCCAGTTTGTTTCATTAAGCAGGTTGTCGGGGTAACTGTTCCAACCGCCCCTTTCGTGTTAAAACTCTACTAAGTTGGATTTCATCACCAACTAGTGATTTTAGTACGGAAAGTTACTTGTTTGTGTGTGGTTTGAACTCTTAGATTTTTTAAGCGTATGATTCAATTGTTTGTTTCTTAGAGACTTTAGGTGTTTTCATTGAAATTTTTCTTTGTTTGCGGGTGATTAGATAATTTTTCATCGTGGCGGAATTGCCGAGACAATCCCGGAGAATACAAGGGAAACCCCCTGAATTTACACCAGGTCATTTAGAAGGGCTTCAGGCTCTGGTACCACACAGTAGCCGTAGAATTAGATCAACAGAAGCTGAAAGCTCTGCTATTGTGATACATCCTGATCATCAAATTCCCACAACAGAATATATTCAAGAACCGATTTCAGTTTCTGAAGTCACTGAAAATATTTCTCCTATAGGAGAATTATCTGACGAACCTGAAATCTCTGAGCCTGAAACTGAATCTTCTGTGTTAGAAACATCTTCAGGATTTATCTCACCAACTTCTAGCGATCTAGGTTCACCAAGGGTTAGAAATATCATTACTGAAAATCTTCTTTCTGGACTAATTTCTATAGAAGAACTTACTAATCCAGACGAAGACATATCTCTTCCCAACTCCCCTCAATCGTTAAATCTTAGGGAGCGTGAATCCATTTTCTACAACCCTATTCGAACTAATCCCTGGTATCTTTCTTTAACTGATTTTTTAGAGAATCCGGGTCTTACTTTTTATCCACCTCGAGCTCCATTCCATCCTACACCCATAGGTTACTATCCGTCATCTATTATGGCTGGAGAGTCGTCCATGTTTTCGCAAACGCCTGAATCTTTTTTACATGGTGGTCCTTCTGTTCCTGCGGGATATCAGTCTTTGTCTGGTACTTTCTCAGGAGCAACTCCTCAACCTATCGAAAATGTGTTATCATCTGGTCTTGGTGGACTTAAAATTGAAACGTCGAACGCAGAGCAAGTTTTCATGATGTCTGGTAATATTCCTAATCCTCAAGCTCAAGGAAGTCAGTTTCCTTCTGGGGGTCAACCTCAGGGAATTCAGTTACCACTTGGGGGGCAACCTCAGGGTGGGCAATTACTGCCTGGGGGGCAACCCCAAGGTAGTCAGTTACCACCCGGGGCTCAACCTCAAGGTAGCTTTTTCCCAGGACAAACTGTGGATCAATATTATTTTGGGGGGCAACCCCAAGGACAGTACATACCTCAGGGTTACCAACCTCAAGGACAGTACATTCCTCAAGGTCAACCCCAAACTCAATATGCTCCTCAGGGTCCTCAACAACCCCAACTTCAGTACGTGCCTCAAGGTTATCAACCTCAAGGGCAGCACCCAATGCAAGGTTACCAACAGCCTTCTGGTCAACCATCTGTTCAAGGAGCCGGAACTTTACCTTATTATCAACCCTACGTTCAACCAGGTTTTGGTCCTTACATTCAACCTTCTACGAGACAGTACCCCGGAATGATGGTGTGGGATCCGTCCCAATATCAACAGCCTTTGCAGCCTAATGTGCAGTTACCTTATCAACCTGGTCAGCCAATGGTTTCTGGTTAAATTCAGCAACCTGGTCAGCCAGCTATTCAAACTCCTGCACCTAGTTCAGTTCAGTAGGCTGGGCCTAGTACACCTCATACTCCGCCCCAAACTGCTGCGACTGCTGCAACGTCTGTTCAACCTGTTACACCTATTTCTGGAGTGTCTGTAGCCCCGAGTTCGGCTATCCCTGTATCCGGGCAAATCCCTCAAGTCTTTGTACCTCATTCAGGGCCTACAGCTCAGACTACAGTTCAGATGCCTGCAGGACAATCCTGTACAAGTACAGTTGTTACGAGTCAACCTCAGTTTACTTATCAACGGTACCAAGGACAGCCGCAATACGGTCCCTATGTACAGAATCCAAGCTATCAGCCATACCCTGGTTATACTTATCAACAACCTCAGTATGGTCTGATGCATCCTGGTTATCCGGGAGGTTATACAATACCCAATGCTAATCCAATTCCTAGTTATCCTGGGTATCCGCCTCCTGGATCTGCTTTGACTTCTCAAGGTTTTCGTGACCCTAACCGTCAGTTACCGTTCATCGGAACTTTGGACTTACCATATTTGACGCGCCTTACTAATGATCCTATTTTCTATTATCAGAACTGGCCGTCAATGCCTCATAAGTTGCCCAGTGACATACCAAAATTTGAAGGTAAGTCAGGAGAGGATCCATCAAATCATGTGATGACTTATCACCTTTGGTGTGCATCTAATTCTATTGTTGATGATTCGATTCGCTTACATCTTTTCCAAAGGACACTCATAGGTCTTGCAGCCAAATGGTACATTGAGTTGCCACGAGGCTCGTTTCATAATTTCAGTCAGTTAGCAACGTCTTTCTTAACTCATTTCCAGTTGCCTGTCAGATACGATAATGGCACAGAATTATTAACTTCACTAAAACAATCTACGTCCACGTATATTTCTGATCATATTCATGAGTGGCGACGTAGACGACGATTGGTGAAGGTTTATATTCCGGATCAAATTTTGGCAGAGTGGTTTGTAAAATCATTACTGCCTAAGATCACTGAAGATGTAGCTAAGGCTGGTGTTGTTACCGAAGAGCAAGTAATTGCTCAGGCTCAGTACCTAGACCTCGTTTATACGCAGTCAGGTACTTTACATGAAAAAATTCCTGATTTACCCAAACAAGGTCAAATTGCTGCTCCTCCTTCAGGGTCTCATGCCGCTGACGGTATGATTGGTACAGTTAGTTCCAAAAGTAAGAAGAAATCTTCAAAGAATTCTTCTCCAATCATAACTTTACTTGATTCCCCGAAGGGAGAATCCTCTCAAGAAGTTTCTGCCGATATTCATGTCGTTGAAACATCTACGGCAAAATCAAAAACCGGTGGTAAAAAGAAAGGGAGGAATAAAAACAAGAAAAATTCGAAAGAGAAAACAGATAGAGAAGAATTCAATGATGAGAAACGTAAACCTCGTTATCCTTGCTTCATTTGTGAACAAGATCACTTCACAAAAGAATGCCCATATCGAGAAGAGGTTACGAAACTCATTAAAGGATCGCAACAACCTGCTGTCTTGAAGGATCCTTTTCCAGTTCAAGACAGTAAGATGATTGGTTCTTCCTCGACCACTTTAGAAGAGCCTATTATGATGATGTCTCATATAAGGGTTGCGACGCGATCGCAAGATTACGGTTCTAAGAATCCAGTTGATGGCAAAGAAGGAGAGTCTTCCAATGCCAACGCATCAAATACAACTCCTCCTGTTTCCGGTCCGCTACAGATCGAGAAACAAAATCCAGACTTAATAATCAAGCCGCCTGCTAAAGGTGTTCTTCGTAAATCAACTTTCAATCCACATGCGAGAGCTGCTCAGAATTACAACATTGTGGAAGATTTAGCTATTTCTCCTTCAGCAATGTCGGCTTTGGAAGTGCTACAGTCGTGTCCAGCACAGCGTAAATTGTTATTGTCTGCCATAGGAGCTGTTGATGTTAATGATTCTAACCTTATAATCTTCGATTTAGAAACTAGTACACCACGTCTTCCTCATAAAATGGCTTTCCAGATTCCAGTGTTAGTCAAAAACAGACCTATTTTTCGGACTGTGATTGATGAGGGAGCTTCAACGTGTATTATGTCGCTTCAGTGTTGGAAATCTCTTGGTTCTACTACACTTAACCAATCTCCGACGATTCTAAAAGCTTTTGATGGTCGAGGTTTTCAACCTTATGGTATTTTGCAGGATTTACCCATAGGGGTTGAAGGGAAAATTGTTAATCTAGATGTGGAGGTGGCTGATGCCCCTCTAGATTACAACCTTCTACTGGGTCGTAGTTGGTCTTATGCTATGACTGCTGTTGTCTCTTCGGTCTTTCGACTTATAAAATTTCCATATCAAGGAAGGATCGTGACAATAGATCAGTTAACTTATTTTTCTTCAGACCCAGCCTCTACAGAAACAATCCAGTATGTTGGTAAAACGACTATCTCTTATAAGGATGTTGGAGTAGGTTTGATTAAAGATTCTGGTTTACTAGGAACTTTTTCCTTTCCTCCTCCTAACGTATCGTCTTCTACAGCAACTATTCATATGATTTCGTCAGACACAGTTTTGACTGATGATCCTTGGATACTACCTTCAAAATCCGAGATTGACTCATTTGATGGCGTGATGCCTTTGAGTCCATTTGAAATTGCGTACCAGACTGTACAGTCTTTTTCCAACACCTTTTCAACCAAAATTGATCCAATGAATGGGATCCAAGAGGAATCACTTTCTATTTCTAGTTCAGACGCAACGACATTTCCCGAAATTGTTCATACAGATGAGCAAATTCGTGAGTTTTTGTCTGTTGATGATTTACCATGGGAAGATCTCCATCATAGGTCTTCATTCTTACCTGAATTAGATCATTTTGAAAATGATTTCGCTTCAATATTTACTGCTGAATATGCCAAGGAACCTCAGAATCCATTGAAAAATCCTGATTCCGAGTTAAATTTAGAAAATATATCTAGAACGGTTCCAATTGACATTTCAGTAAAACCAGGAATAATTGAAAACATTCATATAGGTGCTTGTTGTTCAGACGAAGAAATTCAGACTTATAAAGCCCTATTTCAATAATTCCGTGACGTGTTTGCCTGGTCTTACGAAGAAATGCCAGGAATTGATCCATCGATCGTAGTACATGAAATTAAGACTTACCCGGATGCTAAATCTGTTCGTCAACGATTACGTCAAATACATCCTAGAAAAGCTGCTGCTATAAAATCTGAAGTTGAAAAATTACTTCGAGCAGGATTCATTTATCCAATTCCTTTAACGGATTGGGTATCGAATATTGTTCCTGTGACTAAAAAACAAGGAACAATAAAAGTATGTATCGATTATAGGGATATTAATCGAGCGTGTCCAAAGGACAATTATCCAACTCCCTATATCGATCAGATAATCGACGATTGTGCTGGAAGTGAACTATTCTCCTTTATGGATGGTTTTTCCGGCTACAATCAAATAAACATACTCCCTGCAGATCAACCTAAAACAGCTTTCATTTGTCCATGGGGAACATTTGCCTACTGTAAACTACCTTTTGGACTTAAGAACGCTGGAGCAACTTTTCAACGGGCCATGTCTTATGCGTTTCATGACATTAAGCACATTGTTCAACCATATCTTGATGATTTACCTGCTCATTCATCACGTAGGACCGATCATCCCACTCATTTAAGAGCAATTTTTATGAGATGTCGGCATTATCGGATAAGGTTGAATCCGCATAAATGTGTTTTCTGCGTAGAATCGGGTCGTTTACTGGGATTTGTTGTCTCAAAATCAGGCATTCGTGTTGATCCTTCGAAGGTCGAAGCTATTGTTAAATTGCCTCCTCCTTCGACATTGCGCCAACTCCAGAGTTTGCAGGGGAAAGCAAACTTTTTACGTAGATTTATTCAGAACTATGCCAAGCTTGCAAAGGGTTTTACCCGATTGTTGAAACAAGACATTCCGTTCTTTTGGGACGAGATCGCTGATCGATCTTTTGATGCACTTAAACACGCGTTAACCCATGCACCGTTATTGCATCCTCCCAACTACAACCAGAATTACTTTCTATATCTCGCTGCTTCTCATTCCACTATTGGGATGGTGCTAGTTCAGGAGGATGAATCTCACAACGAACATGTGATTTATTATCTTAGTCGAAATTTGAATCCGACTAAAATCAAATATACACATGTGGAGAAATTGGCCTTGGCAGCTGTTCAAGCTGTCCAACGTTTTCGACATTACATATTGTTACGTAAAACCACAGTAATTTCTGATTGCAACCCTATGATGTATATTTTGACCAGACAATTGCTAGGGGGCAAATATTCTAAATGGATAGTTATCCTACAAGAATTAGACTTGGAATTTGAAAAATCCAAGGCAAAGAAATCTTTGGTTTTTGCGGAACTAATGTGTGATTTTCCCTCTACTGACATTGAAACAGTGGCAGAAGAGTCCATTGTGGACGAATCCTTGTTTCTTATCAGTACGCTTGATCCATGGTATGGGGATATTATTGTATATCTCCAAACCCAATCTTTTCGGCCTGAAATTTCACGAACTCAACGACGGAAAATACGCTTCCAATCCCAACAATATAATATCATTGGTGATACTCTTTATCGACGAGGAGCGGATTCTGTTTTCCGACGTTGTTTAACTCATGAAGAAGCTGAAAAGGTGTTAAATGACTGTCATTCTGGAGCATGTGGCGGTCATATGTCTGGGTATGCCACCGCCCAAAAGATATTGCGTGCAGGTTATTTCTGGCCAACATTATTTAAAGATTGCATTTATGTGGTTCGGAAATGCCACAACTGTCAAATTTTTGATCGAAAAATGCGCGCACCACCCGCTCCTCTTCACCCTATAATTGCTGTTGGTCCTTTCGCGAAATGGGGTATCGATTTTATCACATGTAACCCTCACTCGGCCGGGGGGCATGCCTATATTATTCTCGCAGTAGATTATTTTACGAAATGGGCCGAGGCGATGCCTACATATTCAGCTGACGGCAAGACTGCTGCAACATTCGTGTTCAATCACATAATTGCTAGGTTTGGTGTTTCTCAAGCTATTATTACAGATCATGGAAGTCATTTTCGGAACATCATGATGACTGAATTAACAGAACAACTTGGCCTACGCCACGATAATTCCACTCCGTACTATCCACAAGCAAATGGTCTGGTTGAAGCTATTAATAAAGTTTTAGTCACCATGATTAAACGAATCATTGGTATTCAAAAGACGAATTGGCATTCCATGTTATTTTCAGCGCTTTGGGCATATCGAACCTCAGTCAAAACATCAACGGGTTTCACTCCTTTTCAACTAGTTTACGGTTTAGAAGCTGTGCTACCAATTGAATGCGAAATACCGTCATTAAAATTAGCCATAGAATTACTTCCAGCTACGTCTGAAGAGGAAAAACGTTTATTGTACTTGGCCCAATTAGATGAGAATCGGCGAAGTGCTGCAATAGCAAACGAGGCTCATGTTAAAAGGATAAAAGCTCAGTATGATAGAAATATGACCCCTCGAAATTTTTCAGAAGGAGACCTAGTTTTACTTTATGATCAAGCTAACGACAAGCTAGGAGCTGGAAAATTCGTGCCTATGTGGCATGGTCCTTACATTGTGAAACGAAAGTTAGCAAAAGGGGCCTATGAGTTAGTAGATTTTGATGGTGTCCCTTTAGATAAACCCAGAAATGGGCTTTATCTAAAGAGATATTACGCTTAAACAAGGTGTGGAGATTTTTTGTTAGTTTAAGATTTCTTTACTGTTGGTGTGTTTTAGATTAAAAAGTGTGCCTAGTTTAGAAGTGTGTTTTTCACTATGACTGCTTATCTGAGTTTTACTCTTGATATTGCAGATGTCGACGTCTCTTCAAACCTACACTGGTTTTGCTGATGGTGCTTGTCGTAGTACACGGAACGTTTATTCCGCAGCTTGGGTTATCTATTCACCCTCTGACGAGTTAGTATCCATGCATGGGGTAAGCCTTGGTCAAACAACAAATAACATTGCCGAGTATAGTGCAGTGATTGAGTTATTATCCGAGTCCATATCATTTGGAATTCGGAGTTTGATTGTAAGGTTGGATTCTGAACTTGTTGTATTACAGCTTAACAGGGTTTATACCATTAGAAATCCGGTGTTATTACGATTATTTTTGAGAGTTCGTCTCTTGGAACGTGAGTTTGATTACATTGAATATCAGCATATTCCAAGACATTTAAATACATTAGCAGATTCAATTGCTTCTAGTATGATAAATAGACATTTGCAATAATTAAAAGCAGTAAAACAAAAAACATTCATTCATGTACGCAGATAGCCGTCAAAAATAGTGATATATATCATAGGAGTGTGTTCAAAAAATATACATCGTCTTCGATCATAGGTTGGAAACACCTTATGATCGGCAAAAATGGTAATACAAAAGTACAAAAATGAGTCTACACAATCATCTCATCACTGATGATGATCTCGATAGGAAACAACTGCTCGAGCCACCCTGCATAGGAACCTCCTGAAAGGTCCTGGGACTCCAATCACATATCTTTGAAGCCTGAAGGGAATATCATCTATACTCGTCTCTGGTATGTCTAGAGTCAAGTGCTCTAGATGATGTTCCAAATCAGTCAAAATTTCTATTGATTGGCCTGCTGGGGCTGGTGCGGGCGCAACTGGTTGCCTCCTCTCGAAAGGTTGGAGATGAGCTGGACGTTGTGGACCCACATCTGTATTTAAAAAACTTTTGGTTATTAATTTTCTAAGACGATAAAAAATTAAAAAATTTAGAACTTAGCAAACGTTGGAAAATGTTTTACCTGAATCGTCCCACTGTTCCCCTGCAGGGAGAGACATCTCTCTATCTCCGCGGAAATCTATCCCTGCATATGGAAAATCCTCTATCGTAAAAATTTGGCGATCCAGCCAATGAAAATAGGAAGCAGGGAATCGTACAATCTCAGTGCCCTCGATAGCATGACGAGCCATCAACGCGGACCAGCGAACCATTCTTGGTTCTCGAAGTCGACCGGCATCAACTGAAATACTCTGTGGAGCTAACTGAGGGACCCTCTCCAAAGCAAAAGAAACTACAATGGAACCATATCCAAAGTTTTTTAGTTTCCCGGTTTTTGCTCTGGTAAGTTGGCCTTTTATATTTGCCAACACAGCTTCGCACCAGTTGAAGATGGTGCCACGAAAACAGTCCACAGCAATGCGCATTTGGGAACCAGTAGCTACATGAAGCACGGCGCTCCCACATAGTTTGGTAACAGTGAATGCTATAACCTTCAGTTCAGGACGGATGATATGTTTTATGTCAATCCGTTTGTCCCGAGGATCCGCCTGATCATTGCAAAATTCGAGTTGAAGACTAGCGACAGTCTGGCCACCTGGCCTAGTCCCAAACAAAGATACATGTTCGCCCCTCTTGGACAAACCAGTCAAAAAGTATATATCCTCCAGCTCAATTTCGAGCCAGTGGCCACCAATGAAGAAACACTGGTCCTCCACATGCCATCTGTCTACCAACCATGTTAAGAGTTCCACTTGTGCCCTCATGCCAGAGATGGCCCAGAATTTGTATAAGCAGCACGCTTTTAATGCCCTTTGTGTGGGAAAATGAAGTATTGTAGCTTCATCCACATCCTCATGTTCCCTTTCTCGCCAAATAAGCATCTTGTTAATCCTGCAACACAAAATAAGGCATATTAGCATGATTTCATTTGAAAACTTTTGGCAGAAATTTGAGAAAACTATGCTTGAATTTTAACCGCGCGGGTACCGCACCCGCCCTTTGTAAACAGAGCGTAGCTCCGCACGCAAGGTGTGTGCCGGGTGCGGCACCCCCGATTTTTTCCAGTTCATAAAAAATCGGGGTCCGCAGGCAACCTGTGTCCCGCCTGCGGACCCCGCGGGCGCATTTTTTGACCTATTTTTGCCCTAAAAAATCAAACTAAAGCCTAAAAACGAATTTTAAACGGATGAAAAGCAAGATAAGGAGGTTGTGGATTACCTGGGGCTGACGATTTTCGATTCCAACGGTTGAATTTTCCAGAATCTTCATGGGAACTTTTTATCCAAAAGCTTTTTACTTTTCACTCTGCAACTGAACGGTAAAAATGAAATAGAAAAAGTCCTTTTTATAAGTTTTTTCGAATGAATGAATTGTAAATTTATTTATTTTTCACTTTAAAAGGGATATTTTTGAAAGCATTTTTATTTATCTTAAACATGTATGTGTAATGTTTTGAGTTTTTGTGCAGAAACAGGATTTTTCAGGTGAAATAATCATTTTTCAACAAAGAGCATACTTTTATCACTTTTTCGGACTCTTTCAAAAATTTTACGAAAAAGCGAAACCTTGGAGTCCTCTTTTAAGCCCTTTTCAGACTCTTTAAATATGAAAAGATTGCCGAGTACTTGACTATTCGAACTCGTTAAAGTAAATGAACAGTCGTCCCTTCAGTATAAGTTTACCCCTTTTACGGACTGAAATGGACTATTTACGAAAAAGGTATACGTTGACTAAATACGGTCAATAGAGTTCTCCCGCATTATTTTATCCTTTTTCGGGCTCGAGAGACTAAATTTACGAAAAATAACACCCATGGAGTTTTCTTAAGTTTTTCTTCTGACTCCCTAAAACTGAAAAACACCGAGTTTCTCCTATACTGGACTCGTTAAAACTTAACAGTAAAGGACCTGTTTAATTTTCAACATGAACGAACCACTCCTTCTTAGGGTTCGAATTTTAAACTAAGTTGGACTCACCCGAAGGGTGAGCTTATAACCAAGCAAATGTTATCCTCCTCAAGCTTGTCAAAAATAAAGAGGTACTTTCCAGAAATGGTGGGGGAAAAGAGAGAAAAATGAGCATGTTTGTTGTATTTTAAAATTGTCCTAAAACTCAGTCGACCACTCTTGGACACGACACTTATATTCACCTGGGTTGGGAAATCCTTTGCTTAACAGTTAATCAAACCACATTGAAAATTTTCAGCCGGTTTCTGGGTATTAGCTTTGAGTCAATTGTCACCAAGCCATCTGCAGTGTCGTTATGTGTCCAAGAGAACAGTTCAAACAAAACCATTCATCTGCAAAATATCTGTCATCCATCATTGACCATACCTGAGTCAGTCCTTGCCAACATATTTTCAAAACTTGATCTATGATTTCGTGTTGTGGGCTTGCCTACGACAGATCGTTTTCTATCGACATCAGCACATTATCTAGGAAGTTGATCCAGAAATCGTCAGTACCTTGAAATCTGCATGCCTCAATGGCAGGTTTCTCGCTTTCGACGACAGGTTACATCAATGACCTTCGATCGAATGACTCCGTGACATGTTCGACTTCAGCTCATTCATTCACATTTCATGGACTGTACTGAGTACTTTGAGAGCCATTGAAATTACTGGTGGTTTCTCTCACACTTGTTAACAGTTCACATCATTGACTGGTAATCAAGTGGTTTCTACCATGTTCGACTTCGACATATTCATTCACATGGATAGAATCGTACTAGTTCAAGATGCGGAAATCAAGACCCTGGATCTAGTTTCCACCATCCAGGCTGCGAGGAATTTTGTTGTCATCTATACAGTAGACTATTGATAAATAGATGGCTGCGTCCATACTGTGTCTACATATATCTGTACTATGATGTATTCAAAATCATTCCTGTATCAGAACGATTTCAGTTAGTTTATAGTTAGTTTTTATCTGAGTATGGGAATGCCTACCTCAGTGATGACATATACATGTATATATTTTGCATTGAATTTTTTTACAGGTACCAACTGGGGTGTCCACAGGATGATCTTTGAAATGATAAAGTACTGCACTCTTCATATATGACAGACTATAGCTTCATCTATTACAGACTTTGCACTTTAGGGGGCAATTTGTTACACTGAAAACTGTCACCTTGACATTCTGCTGATCGTATGAGCTCATTATTACTCATACTTCCTCCTTTTGCAAGTCTAATATACCAGCTCCTCATATCAAGCTTCAAAATCAGAAGAAAATCCTTAAAATCCCTTAAAGAATTGGTATCGCACTTTCTCTATGCATTCCCTGCGGTCCCGCACCTAAAGCTCAGCCTGCATGCGGAACCATACCGCACGTTCTTTGTGTAATGGGTGCGGACCTCTGTAAAACATAAAAAGGCGAGAAAATGAAGATTAAAAAGTGAATTCCAGGTGAATTCTAGAAGATTCTAGACGGGAATTTTCAGAATGGATACGCTTTGAAGCTGGTTCATGCATCCCTTCCTTAATGGAGCTAACCCCTTGATGTAAGGAGCTTATCCCTTTGAAGGAGGATTCTATCCCTTCATATTTGGAACTAGAAACCTCCTCTCTTTCACTATAAAAAGAGGACTTGTGTAGCCTCAAGGGGAGTTCAAGCTTATGAGATTTGAAGTTAAATGCTGTTGAGATTTAGACTTGAGTAACTTAAGATTTTCTGTGAGGTTAAATCACTTATCCTCATTTGTCTTAGTTCAAAGAGTGCAATGCTTGTCAGAGTAAAGGAGATTCCTGCTTCGGACCCCGGGAGGACCTGCACAACATCAAGGCACAGGTTGTAAAGGTTTTCTATCTTTATAGTTAATACAAATATACTCATTTCTCTCATTAAACTGTCAATTTGTGGTTTATTTCATAAATTCCTTGATCATTATGATAAGTATGATTTATGATAATGTCTATACAGGTGCTGCTTAATCTTTTCCTTTGTTTGTGATTGCAGATATACGAAGGACGTTCTTTCAGTGCACGGGAAGGACTTCAACAAAATCAAGTAAGCAAGCAAAGCGTTGGATATAAGGTAGGCCTTGCACCCGTAAAGTGTTTTTATAAATTGCATATGCTTAGAGAGAGATTAGTATAATTGGCTGTTTGTTGCTAGTTACCTTTTGTACTAGAGAGATCGGTCTTGTCCGCAAGACGGATTAATATACACAACAATTGGACCTAATCAAGGTAATGCTCCTAACACTACAAACCAACAACAAGGCACTCAGCCCAAGCAGGATAGTCCTCTTCGTACGAATAAGCCCTGTTCTTGTTGTGGTGTTTATGGTCATTATACACATGATTGTCCTCTTCTGCCATAAATGAGACAACTATGGGAGTCTCAAGAAACATTGAGAGGACAACAAGCCATCCCTTCCATTCCTACCAATCCTGCACCTAGTCAAACGACTGTGCTTACTGATCCTTTCCCTCAAAAGGGATTTGTGGCTACCCAACCACCTGAAGGATGGGTGGCCACTCAACCTCTTCCATCTAGTTCCCTCGATTACCAGATTTTCATGATGTCCTCTGATCAGCCTTCTGAACCTTCTTTTCCTAGCCCTTTACTTTTAGTTGGGACTCATGAGCACCTTTATCCTCCTGGAATTGTCCCTCCAGGCCTTAACCATCTTGGAGCCGTCCTGCCTAGTCATTACCCCTCTGGTTAGATACCGTTCCTAGCTCCCCCACCAGGAGTGTACATAGTACCTGTTATGGCCATCCTCTCTCTTCCTAACCTGACCCTTGGGATTCCCGTCTAGTACCTCGATCCTCCAGTCGTACCCCGCCTAATCAACCTAAACCTTATTTTTCTTTGACCCCAGTTCAACCGGTCCCTATGAATTCTCCTGCTGCAACAATGCCTCATTCACCTCAATAGGAACCACCTCCCGTTGCAACTGCTTTAGGTAAGAAGGGAAAAGATATCAAGGGGGCATCAAAGGAAAAGGATAACCTGACAAAACCTACCCCTTCTCGGCCTCTAAAGCATACCATCCAGTGTGCTTTGTGTGATGTTGTCGGCCACGCCACCCATACTTGTCCGGAGTTGCCTCACCTCAAGTCCATGGTCAATGAGATGTTTCCGAAATCTGATATCCCAGAGGTATATGTCACTATGTCTGATTCAATCCCGAAACTCAAACCATTGCACACAAATCACCCTTGTGCTTTGTGTGATTTCCATGGCCACTACACTCACCTTTTTCCTCACCTTGAAGAGTATCACTCCTCTTTAGAAGCCTTACACCAATTCGAGGCCGAGTGCAATGAGTCAATCGCTCCTTTATTTTTGCATCTTGCTTCGGCAACACCAGAGGACAGAGATGCTCCCATTGGCATTCCCCCTTATGATGTCGAGATAACGGGGCCTTGGTCGGAAGTCCCTGATGAGACCTCCCCTGATGTTTCACCTGACCTCCCTTCAGCACCCTTCCTAGTCTCAATATCGATTGATCCTCTATCTTCTTACTCTCTTGTCACCCCTTGTGACAATGCACATGCAAACCTCTCCTCTCATGATGATGAGTAAGGTAGCTTCGCCGCGTCAGGTGGTCTTTCTTCCATCAGTCACCCCATATTTTATTTACGATGATGACATCATGGAAGTAGCCACCACCCCTAACTTTATCTATCCCCCCTTACATCGAACTCATGCATTCAAACCACATGCACCTTGTGGCCATTACATTGACACCCAATGTTTTGGAAAGGGGGCACCCATATTTGAGAGACCAGGAGAAGAAATTCTCCACAACTCTCCTAGTGAATCTAGTCGTGATGACTCTAGTCCCATTATTCTTCCACATTCAGAAGAACCTCTAGAGTCCCATATCACTTCAGATCACTTTAGGGATGACACCCCTCATCATTCCTTCATATTACATCAGCAACCTAGTCTCATAAACATTGTGGTTGACCAACCTATGGGTTTTCTAGGAAAACTTCAGTTCATTATCTCAAAATCCTCTCTTTTTGATAGTAACACCATGTATACCAACCAGGAAAATTAAATTCCATTTGATTCATATATGTAGTAACAAAAGAGATTGGTAATCATCTATTTCACTTCTCAGACTACATAACCATACCGAAAACAAATGGCACACCACATCATTAAAATGTGTTTAGATTTCCCTTTTTTCTAAATACATTTTGGCATGTCCACAACATGCTTGGGGGAACTTATGCCCCTCAACCATAAAAATCCCAGATCTCAGCCAAAAACAGCACTGAAAACCCCTTTCTCTGACATGTTGCAATGTTTAGCTAATTCCCTAGGACAGGTCATAGTTTTATGCCAAGGACCTGTTACCCAAGTCGCAGAGAAGACCCCAAAAAATGTGACCTGTCTTGTTCATGAGCTCTGGGTACCTAAACTGAACTTTCAATCCACTGACATGAAAGAGTAGGATTAGGCCTCTTACCTGCAACTAATTGCTCTCAATTCCAATGGTCGGTTTGTCTCTACTATCACCACAAGATTTATGGCCTTCTCTCCTCACTACATTCACCATAGCTCCACTTACGAATGAGTGAATTGGGAGGGAAAATGCCTTATTAAAAGAAAACCTCTGATTTTTGTTTCACCTGTTGCGGCCAAACCGTAGCTCATTTTGATGAACCGTATGTACCATTGGAAAGCCCTCAAATGGGCATCTGTTAATTTTTAGTGCTTTGATACTTCACTAGGACACATTTTCCCAAGAAGTGCCACTTCACCCTTCCTCAACATCGAATTTCTTCACTTGCAACACTCGTACTGAGGACACCAAATTTCCTCCATACTTGTCCATGCTCGAGTCGACTTTTGTCATGAGCTACCATCTTGTACTCATGGTTTATGGTCCCCAGTGGACCCTTTACATGTGTGGCAGCACCATCGAGTTACCCTTTTTTAGAGCATCCAAGCTGAGTCATCATTGCTTTCATGGAGTCTATCCCAAGTCCCTTTGCATCCGCTATAATCCTCCACCCTTCATTGCTTGGTCCCCCTCTCATGTCGCACATTATGGCCTTCAGTCCCACTGTCCCCTATCCCTCATGATGATGTTTCAGTCACTGCTAGGTCATTCATGCCCTTTATGCTCTAACAAGGGAATTCATTCGTTCGCTACTTAGTACCCCCCATTTCATCATCGTCATTGGTGTCAGTCTGTCAGTCACTGTACTATTGTCTCTCGTGCCTTAGTTGAGGATCCCTTATTGCCTCACCTATGGTGGACCTCCTTCTATCAACATCAACTCATTCATTCCAGAAGACAGGTCTAGAGGGCGGTGTACCTTAGTTCCAGCTTCCACTCTTGTTCGGTGCCCCGGATCAGGCAAAGGGACTCCTTATTTCCCTTTGACTTGATTGGTTCTCAGCTCCAGCTCCCTTTAGCATGCTCGAGATCCATATAATTGATAGTTCAGTGATACAGTAGCTGATATCAGTGATTCCTAGGTGTGTGTGAGATGTCTCAACCCTCATGAGGGGGTGGCCCTATAGATAGCCCCCCACATACCTGGATGACTTCTTCACTTCAACCTTCGATGTAGCTCCATAGATTTGATGATACCGACCTCAGTCGCTTGCAGCACCCTCTTGATTGCATATATCAGTCAGATTTTCAGAGCCCTTTCCTGTTTATAGGGGCATCTAGGTTGTATTCATATCTCATGTACTCAGATATTATTGTACAAAGTCCTGGCTGTTATCCCAGGCACAATATGTATGTGGGATTCATTTCATGTTATTCATCTGGTTCATGTTGATGTCATCATATGATTTATTATTTAGTCTCGTGGTTTTCTGGATGCCTTATTGTTTGTACTATTACCTCGGCGGGCATAGGTATGCCTCCCCCGCCACCTATAACAGTTACTCACTCATCAAATAGACTTGTCACACCTGTAAGTCTCACCTCCTCAGGGGCTAGTTCTTTCAGCACTTTGGTCCACCTTATACTCCTCTCTCTTTGACTTCCCCTTCGATGTCTACTGATTGAGTTCTTACAACATACTTCGGTCATACAATTAGCTCCTAACGTCGTTACACCATTTTTTGGTCATCTAACCAATTGGTATTAGATGGACCCAAGTATAGCATGTAAGACCAATTTTACCCCAAGTATAATTTCATTCACTATGAAAATAACTTAGTAAAACCACCTTTATTAAGCTATTTATGGTCTAAACAGAAAACCCCATGGGGAAACATTAAATAAATCCATATTTGTTTGATTTTCCTCAAGGAATAATTAATTAAACAAGTAGTTTAATTAATATTCCTGGTTATATTTAACCCAAAACAAGAAAATTAATTAGATAAATCATTATTTATCTTATTATTTTCTAAGAATAATTATTTAAACATTACTTAAATAATTTTCTTTGTTAAATATGACTAAATCTCCGTTAAATAATTAAATAAATCATTATTTATTTGATTATTACTCAAATGATAAATAAATCATTTATTTATTTATTATTTACAAATAAGGGGATTTGACTCAAGTCAAATTCATTTTCCCTCCAACGAATATAATAAAATATTCCATAAAAGTTGGATCTTGATTTGGTTAATAATATTTTAATTATGCAATAATATCTATACTAACTCAATATTTTTTTATAAAGAGAAAGGTTTTCCCATTCATTTGTCACCTTTTGTTGCCTAAAGATCACTCTGGATCTCAATTCTTGGTCTGGCTATTGATCCACCATCATAGCCATACTTTTTCATTTTTGTCTGGGTTTTCTACACCATCAAGAGAGAGGAATTCTAAATCTAAAGTGTTGAGGACTTACAAGAACCCATCCCATTGAGGAGAACTGGGAACACCCTCTTGTGTTTTCCTCCCAGGTGCCATTAATAAAAAAATAATTTGACATATTCTTGTCTTGTATATTGGATGCATGGAGTAAATCTTGTTTTTTATACTATTTAATCTCTTCTAATGCACAGATCTAGATTTTTGCAGCATTTATCTTGATCACCTAACTGCAGATCGAAAGATATTAGTAGTCATTTCTGCTATTAGGGCTATTTGTTATGCGCAGCTAAAGTGGTTTTTTTCGTACACTTGGAATTAAGATTCATACTAACAAGAGGCCTCTTGGGAGAGCTTTGTAATGTATTACTCCACATCCAGGCTTGAGGCCAAGCACCATTCTCCGGCCTCAGTGTTATTTCTGTAGCAGAATATTGCTGTGTTGCAAGGTTTTGCAGTGGAGGTTTGATAACACCACTTCCAGATCTGTTTCTCAGTAGAGGGAGCCTTCCTTCTCTTGAGAGATTAGCTAGGAAGATTTTTGAGCTCATTTCACATCTTGGCATTAGGCCAAACTATTCCTCATCTCCTACAGCATAGTCCCTTGTAGGAACTACGTCATTTTTCATAGTGTTGTTGCTGCATGGTTTAGACCCTTGTATTTGAGCTAGTTTCCTTGGAAAAGGTCCAATCCTTATCCTGGAAGGGTAGAGGAAGGGATTCTCATCCCTCTTTTGTATTATTCAGCTATATTTCTATAATGTTGCATTAATACTACATTTTTCAGAGTTTAATATTTAGATCTGCTCTTTTTGTACTTGTACTTTCATGAAACCCTTATCGGGTTGTCTTTATAATACATTAAGGAGGCCAGATCTTCACTTTCTTAGCATATTGTTCGATTAAGTTCCAGATCCATGTTGTTCTATCATTATACTATAGAAACCTTCAGAAAATAATGCTATTATTTGCGTTAGTAAATTTTGCATTGCTTAAGTCATGGGATTTGGCTATTTTTAAGTTGATTTGAGGTCGGGAGGTCTGTTTAACTTATCATAAGTGATTTGTTTTAGTTCCTCTTTAGTATGTGAGGGATTAAGTCTATATTATAAGGGAACCAAGCATTATTTCTCTCAGTTAAAACATAAATATTCATAAATAACGTTTTCAAGGTCACATTGCTACATTTTCCCCATTTGGGAGGATGTAGAAGTGATTCTTTTTGCTGTTGTTTCATTCAATTGATGGCTATGTGTTTCTAAACACATTTTATGAATTAATTCACCTCGCTATTCCAATATTGTGCTTATGCACTGCTGCATTCCCATTTTTGGATATTACAAAGGAGGAGGGAGATATTCTCCCAATATCATCATCACCCACTCTCATTTCAGATTTTGTGCTATGGGAGGATAAGAATGGAAGGAATGACCTTCAAACATGTACCTTTGGCATGGGAGATGTCAAGGAGGAGAGCAACCACATGAAAAACAATTTAGTTGATACATCATCAACGTTGTCATTGTTGGTGTTAGTGTCTCATGATTTGGCATATTGGCAGGCCAAATGACAGGGTAACATGGAACCAAGCTTTAGAGTTGAGGGACCTAGCCTTCCTGGACTTAGAGAGGGATCTCTCTATTGGGTGCAAAGGATGTGTTCTTTTTTCTCTAGGGTTTTGATTTTAGGCTAGTTATTAGGTGTAGGGATTTTTATTGTTTTGGATGGGTAAGATGGTCAAATTTAATAAGAGGAATGAGAGGATGTCAAAGCCATTGGGCCATGGAGTCAAGTGAAAGTCAATAGGTTCTACATGATGAAATAGAGTGTATTACAGGGCCGATTTAGCAAGGTAAATGGATCTTTAAAGTGACGTATGATGGTGGAATGAACATTAAGTTGGGGAAAAGACTAAGAGGTCTTACACATATATAATCTAAAGCATGACTCATGAGGTAGGGCAAACCATTGATTTCTATGAACAATACTCAAATTGATAAACATATAAGATAAACATTCCAATGAAACATAGAAGCATTAGAACTCCTAACTTTAAAAATTCACCTTCAGATTTTGGGAAAACATACAAGATTTATACAAATAACTTAATTTATGAAGAGGGAACTCTTAAACATCATATTTCAAGCTATTGGGAACTCTGAAACAAGTTGATAAGCATGGACAAAGGGAAAAATAGAATGAGACCTCTTTGAATTAACCTAATCAATCAATATTCCACAGAAAGGCTTCAAGATAGGGTTTTGAGAACTTCAAATAAGCAGGTCATACCATAAATATTACTTGTACGATAAAATAATAACCATGCATGAAACAAAAAAATAAATTGGTGGACCTAAGGAGCAGTAACGAATACCTTAAGATGGCCAAAAGAGAAAACATAAAGGCTATAACAAACAGGAGGACTGAGGTGCCTCAAAGAAGATGTCTCAACCTATACTTTTCTATTTAATAGCAGCTAAGAAGCATGAAACATATTATAACAAATAAAACAATAGAAAAAATAGGAAAATATAGCCATTCATCCCGCAAACAAACTTCTCCATCATCCAAGCAAAAAAGCCATTCATCCACTTCACAAAACCAATTTCTTCTCCAAGCTCATGAAACCATGTATATTTCTCTTCAAGCTCATCAAATGCCAAAAAGATACATAGGGGCCTCATGCTCTATTTATGGAGCAAATGTGGTAGGAAAATTTCAAATATAGTCATAAATATTATTTATGGCTAAGAGACCATGCAAGGCCCAAGGCACATAATATCCCAAGAAATAAATGCTAAAATAACTATTTGCACCTAATTATAGCTTAATTTTCCTCAAAAAACTTAAAAATATATATTTGCAATAAATGAGTGTGTTTTGCTGACTTTTGGTCCAAAACACACTAGGCAGCCTCTGTGTGTAGCGCCACTTCAGCAAAATATGGGGTCTCTTGCAGCTGCGTTTTGGACCCCTTCCTGACACCAGATTTGGCTCCGTGATGACCCGTTTGAAAGATTGGTGAGTATAATTTCCAGAAATTCTTGAGTTGGGCTGATTGGATGCCATTTTCCTATACAGAAATCAAATCCCCCTATGCTTCTCTATGCGTAGCACCTAGTCTGAAAATGAGGCAGAAAGGTAATTTTTTTAATGTTTTTTGACCTTTTGAGGGGGTAAAAATGCTCCAAATGCTCTGAAAATTGGTGAGAATACTATTGCTGATTGATAAATCCAAAAATGTAAAATTTGAGAGCTAAGGATGAACCAATTTTGTGCATAGCGCCTAGGGTGTTGTGCTCCTAGGAGTCAAAATTTGGAAAAAACCAAAAGTTGTCCAATTTGCCTCAAACTTGGTGGAGAGGTTCTTTAAGGGTTTAGATAAGCCTATGAAAAATAATGAGTTATGTCTCCAAGTTTTTTTGTCTTTTACTCTCTTTGGGTGCTTTAATTTTCAATGAATTCTTTGTTTCTGGCACTACTATCTTCTTCATTGGAGTTCATAGTTAGAACTTTTGTCTTACTTTTACCTGCTTCTCAATTAGGCCTTCAAACTTACCATCACCTTATTTAATAGCTTCTCTTTGGCTCTGTATTTCACTAAGGTTCTCTCTTTGGTCAATTTCCTGCATTGTCACTTTGATTTTCTTGGACACTTAGAAGTTCATTTGTGTCATGTCAGTCATAACTATTTTTTAAGTTGTCTTGCTTATTAAATGTCTTCTCTGTGCCTCTGTCTTGGGTCACTACCTTTAGTTTCAAATTCTATTACATCCTCATCAACTTCTTGTGTTTGAACTTTTAATTCCTCATCATCTTCATTTGTTTCTCCACTCATCATCATCTTCAGTCATGTCATCGCTATCCACACCATTATTGTGCTTACTGTCATGCATAAGTACCTTTCCTCATGGTTTGTCATGTGAAATTTCTTGTTGGCTATTAATTTCATCATTCCCTTTATCAAACTCTTGGTTTTCATCATCACTTTGCTGCTCTTTCTCTTTAGACTCTGTTTTTTCCCCACTACTCTCATCATTTACCTCATTATCTTCTTTTCCTTCATCTCTATTGTCACCATATTTATTTTCATTAAACCCTGCCTCTGACCTACTTTCTTCTTTCTCTCTTATGTTATATGTTTTCCTTTCACTGTTGCTTTAGGAGAAGGTAGGTTTTCTTATGTAGAAGGTATAGGGTGAAGTGATTGAGGAGTGGAGGCAAGTGAGTGATGTATAGGAAATCTTCTGCAAATGAGGGCTAAGATGAAGCATTTAAGGAGTGTGTTCAACTTTTAGAGGTTGTTCTACTGGTCACTGAGTTTTTTTACATGTATAATAACCCTTATTTTTGAAAACCCTAACCCAAGAGGTCAAAAATTGATTTTTTAGGCAACTTCGGGTTTTATCTTTTTAAGCCAAAAATTCCTTTCTTGATTATGAGAAAAGCAATTGGAGAGTGAGGAGAATGAGTGACCAACCTTTTTATGATTAGTTGCAGAAGATTTGGAGGCAAAAGCACTGATTTTTGAACCTTTTTTAGCAAATTGGGGCAAAAAATGGCTGTGCGTAGTGCCTTCTCGACAACACGTTCAAGTCAGGTCAGCCTATCGGAGTGCAGCTCCAGGTCGGAGGATGGGCCAGTCAGGCCAGTTGGAGCGCAACACCGATTGGTTTGGTGGGCAGTCGGGCAGCTTCCTGAGCCTATGCGTAATGCCCGCCGAGGTACGTAGCACCGGGCTCTAGGTGCACAATGCATTGTTAAATAACACTGTGGCCACCTCGTCTGTGCGTAGCGCTTGTAACATTTCACTAGTTTTGCATAAAAACCCTCAAAAATCACTCTCAATGGCTTATTCACCTTTTTGAAATGGTAAAGAGGCATGAAAGAGGTCCAGGAGTCTTTATATTCTTTCTTGAAAATGATTTGATGCCAAAAACCCAATTTTCCAAAGTGGATTTCTCTTTGCCTTTTCTTACTGTTCTTTTTTGGATTTTTAGTCGTGTAGGTGGGAAAAATGGATTTTTCTTTGTAGGAAGACTTTAAATGTTATTTTCAAACTAATAAACCTCTTGAAGAAGGCCAAAACTATGCCTCTCACCTATATTTGGAAAATGAACCTGTTTCATGACTTTTAATACCTATACGCAGTAGACTTGTCATATTTGCCATTTCTTTCCTCTAATTTACATTCTGTCTTGTTTTTCTCTTTAAATAATGAGGAAAAACCTCTTGGTGGGAGGAAAACCCTAGCAACATTTATAAACAACAGCTTGTCCTTTTGAGATGTGCCACCCTTATTTGAAACATTCTTGCCTTAACCTTATCAATTTTTCCTGTAAGAAAACACTTTTGACAGTCTTGTAAAGTGTCATTCATGTTCATCCACCTCTTTAAAAATAGTCATTTGATAAGGAGGCCCTTGTTGGGAGTTTCACTGCTCTATTGTAAATTAGTGGCATATTTTTTCTTTAGACCATTTTGACAATGATGTAGGTCTAGTGAGTAGGGAAAGCTAGTTTAAACCCTTTTTGTGTCTTTCATGGCCACTTCTGTGTATGGAGGTGCCTACACAATTTCATCTTTAGATCATTGTCTCTTTTGAACTTGGACATATTATTTTATTAGTAATGATCCATGTTTGTTGGAGTTTCCTCCTTTGGCATTTTATTCCCTCATGCTTGCCTTCTTTGTTAATTTTGAAACTACTTCAAACTGTTTCTTTGAGAAATCAGACCCTTTAACTGATATTTTTCATCCTTTTGCTGATAATATTCATCCTCTTTCCTCCTTCGTTATAGTGGATTTAATGCCTTTTTCCAAACCCTAGAAGGTAGTTTGAAAACCTTTTGAAACCATTTGTTGTGATGAAGGAGGCTTCTTTGTCACCATGTGACCATCTTTGTTCATCTTGCCAAACTCCTAGGTTTTAGGGCTGCTTAGGAAAAAGTAAACAGTGTTGTCTTCTAAATTCTCAAAAACTTCACAAAACTCACTAATCATTCCTGAGAAGTCTTCAGTGAATATTTGAAAGATTTGAGGTGGCCTTTGCCTTTGTAACCCTAGGACTGATTCCTTGTTTGGTCAAAACTATCACAAACCCTTGATTTCCATCAAACATATGCTTGCTTCTTTCTCCTTGCTATGAATGGTATTCTTATGACAATTTTCTCTTTTACCTTACCTCATTTCTAATATGATGGCTTTTTGACCCTCTTGTAGAAATTTGAGCAAAGGGCAGCTACCCCCTTGAAAGATTCATGCTTTAGGCTAAAAACTTGTTGGGAAAAATACTGAGAGGGGGGGGGGGGTGAATCAGTATTTAGGGCAAACTAAAACTTTTTACTTTTTCATGCTCTAAAACCCATACGCTACTTTGCTGAAGCCAACTAGTGTATACACGCGGATATCCTTCATACAACTCGCATATACACAGAGATATAATTATGCCATTAATTCTTCACTTATATCATTCCATCATTCATTCATTAGATATTCTATAAACAGTAAACATGTGTAGTAAGAATAGAATAAACCATCACACATAAGCATCACACATGAACACCAGGATTTTAGGTGGAAACCCAAGTCGGGAGAAAACCACCGCTGCAGTTTCTCAGCCTTCAATATTTTATTATAAGAAAACATCTTACAACATATGTGCGCGCGCAGACTTGACCGCACCCGAGGGCACACCTACGCTCGTTTACCAGCCTCTCCTGGAAGGGAGCTACGACCCCCTGCTCTCGTTTACCAGCCTCTCCTGGAAGGGAGCTACGACCCCCTGATCTCGTTTACCAGCCTCACCTGGAAGGGAGCTACAACCCCCTGACTGAAGGCTACAACCCTTAGTACCACCATGGACCACGTTTCATCAATTTTCACACTGGATCCAAAGCTTCCTTTAGAACACAACTTGCAGGCCTCGTTTCATCATATTTTCAGACTGGACCCACTCCATACTTTTAAGCTCAAAAATACATCACCAACATATACTTGTTAATTCAGATAACCCAGACAGATAGCAGTAACATAGCAGAACAGATCATACATTTCATACTCATACTTCAGCAAACCCTAGTTTTGCATATGCGCTTTCCTTTCACTGATTCCGCGTATACACGCGCTTCCGTTCACATCAACCAGCGTATACATCTGTTTATACTTCAGGGAAGATACGCACTTTCTCTTTACTAAACCCACGTATATACGCACTTCCACTGTTCCGAACTAGCGTATACATCTTCAGTCATTATAGAGCAGCATACTTCTTCAGATCAGATATTCAGTTCAGATTTAACCCTTTTACTTCAGACAGATGTTCGCCTCATCTCATTCCATAAACAGATCTAGCAGATACAAATACATTCCAGATCTAGATTCCCTTCTTCATCATTTCGTCATTGGTGCATCATGCATTCAGATCTATCATTCAATTGTAACCCTTTCCATTCAGATATAATTCAGAGAGAAGTATTCATTCAAGCTCAGACCTCTTGCTCCCACACTCATGATTTGCACAATGAAATTCTTCTCTTTATATAGGTTTACCCTTTTTCAATACCATGAGCCAAAACCACATTACTTCCGATGGTATTCCTGGACGGGGTCACATAGACAAATCATTGCTCAATACAATGGGTCAATACCATGGTATACCCCCGGTTTTGGACTTCCTTATGAGCGCTTTTTCCCATACGCGACTTGGCACATTATTTACTACTGCACACGCGACTTTCCTGTGAACCGCATGCCTTGAGACATACTCTTTTCATCATAGATCTAGCACATATTAAATTCCTTTCTTTATTACATTCTGTACTCTCTGTAGATACATCATATTTACATCATTTAACAAGTTTATCAAGACATATTCTATCAAGCACAACTTCATCAAGTGGGTTGCCATTCACGGACAACAGTCTATCAAGTGGGTTGTTCATCAAGGACAACACTCAGCATCATATTGCCAACAAACATCATATCACATCAGATTTACATCATTTACCAAGTCCATCGAGTCAAGAATAACTTCATCAGGTGGATTGCCATCAAGGACAAAACATGTCAACAATCTCATGTCTTCATCTTCATTCAGTGGGTTGCCATCAAGGACAACACTCTGCATCATATTGCCAACAATCTCCCCCTTTGGACTTGATGGCAACCATGATGGTGTTTGATCACAACAGATAGGTACATTAAGAATACAATGACATCATGTCACTCTCCCCATTCTTGGACACCATTCTTTCTCTTCATTCAAACACCATGTCACTCTCCCCCTTTGACATCAAGGGCAAAGGGTGGATCAAAACCAACACACTCTCCCCCTTTTCTCCTCATGTAGAAGAAGGGCACTGTAGATCTGATGTGCACTGAAATTACCATGCTCCTCCTGAGTTCATGCTGAAAGTTCATCCATATGTTTCAATGAAGTACATGACTCTATGACCTTCCTATCACCAAGGACTCATACTTACATCAAAGATCCAACCAAGTGGAGTTACATATGAGACTCAAATACCCAACCAAGTGGGTTTACATATTTCAAATCAACTACCCAACCAAGTGGGTTTACAAAATTTGACAAGTCCTTACATGACTGAATATTACAATTTTACATCATGGGTCTCAACAAGACCTTTTCATCAAATTACAAATATGACCATTTATGACCAACACCAGAAAGTCCTCAAGAAAGAGAACATATTTCAGAACTATCATAATGCCAACCATGCATTATACTCAGCAAAGCTAATGCTCCCCCTGAATCTGTGCATCAAGTATCATTTCCATATGACTAAGGCTCCCCCTTAGTTTGTGCATCCTGAACACTTTCACCAACAAATCATCAAGGCATCTTTATCAAAACATTAGAAATAGAATTATGAGAACTGGAACACCACCAGAGATACCAAACAGTATCAGAGATACCAATCAGCACTGCAGCTGTGCTAAAGAAAGCTGACCCCAAACAGAAATTTGTCAGCAACCAGAAATACACGGTTTTTTGTGCATGAATTCGCGTATATACGCGACAGTGTTTCAGGAAATCCACGTATCCAATACCATCTTCTATATTTTAACCAGATCTGATCCTCTGTGAGGAAAAGACAGTGTTCATCTTCTTTATGAGATATTTGAATGCTTCCCTGGAATACAGACAGATAGAACAGTGTAGTTGTGTCTTCAAGCGTCATCCAACGGTTGTAGCATAAACTCATTTGTAACCAAGCCTTCAAATTCTTTGCAAAATCAATACATTCTTTCCAAGATAAATTATCATATCAGAACAACATCTTCAAATATGTGTCAAGCAATCATCCATGCGGTCCAATATCATCAAGATCTTCAAGATTTAACATGATGGAACATATGTAGGGAAAAGGTCTTAACCATAGTAACAAACTCTGCATGATCTTAAGACAGATAAACTTCAGCAAACAGTAAACAGGGCTCATTCAAAGTCTCATCATAACAAACCATGTATCAAGCCATCATCATTTGAGCATGAGTATCACAATAACCAAAGAATAAACAGTCACAGTGCCAACAATGCAATCATTAGTATTCAGACTGCTGCTCCCCCTGAACCAGTGCTCCTCCTTAACTTGTGCAACCTGAATAACTTCATCAACAAGTCATCAGTAACAATTTCTGCATGATCTGTCCTTATCTCTGAATTATAAGACTTTCATCTCAGCAACGAATAATCTTTATCAAAAAGAAAACATGACTCCTCCATAATCTTCAACATAAGAAACCAAGTATCATATCATCAGCATGAGTATAACCAGAATAATGCTAACAGTACAATCATTAGCAGTCAGACTGATGCTCCCCCTCAACCTCTGCTCCTGATCTTCAGCTGTCATCCCAATTCTCTTATCATTAATGCCTATGCGACTGTGTCTGCTTGAACTCGCGTGTATACGTGACTTTTGTTCATCTAACCCGCGTATGGAAAGTGAAGCATAGAAATTTTCACATTCCTTCATCTCCCCCTGAACTTGTCCTTCCTGTACCTGTCTTCTTCATATCATATGCTCTGTCAGAAATACATATAACCAGAATAATCAAATCAACCATGAGAATCATCATACATTTCTCCCCCTGTGACGATACATTACTAATCCCTATAATGTATCTCACATCACTCCTGCAGTCAATAAGAGAAGTAAGCTTCAGAAGTGGATGATTGCAGTAGGGTCAATATTCCCTACTGTTAGTATGAATTCTTCGTCGAAGTGTACGAAAAAGAACCACTTTAGCTACGCATAACTAATAGCCCTAACAACAATAATGGCTGCAAAACATCTTCAGATCTGCAATTAGTAGTTAAAGTGTTGCAACAAACAGATCTATAAATGGAAAGACATTAAGTAGTAAAGTAAAGAGTTTGCTCCATGCATCCAACAGACAAGACAAGAACACGATTTTTGAATGAATTTTTATATTACAGGGCACCTGGGAGGAAACAAGAAGGTATATCCAGATCTCCTCAATGGGATGGGTTCTTTGTAGTCCTCAGCACTTCAGATCTAAGCTTTCTCTCTCTTGTAGATGTAGAAAACCCAATGTAGAAGATAGAGCTCAATGGGAGCAAAATGGCGGAAAAATGAGACCAAGTGTATAGATCCAGAGTGATCTAATAGGCAACAAAAGGTGAAGAATGATGGGGAAAACCCTCCTATTTATAACAAAATATTGGGTCATTCTAGATCTTGGTGCATGATTAAAATAATGTTAATCATATCTAGATCCACCTCTACGGAATATTTTATTATTATTTGTTGGAGGGAAAGGGTGTTTGACTTGGGTCAAATCCCTTGATTAGTGAAGAATAAATAAATAAATGATTTATTTATCTCTTTAAGGAAGTGGTTGGGATATAATCAAATAAATAATGATTTATTTAATTAATGGTGGTTGATTTGGTCATATTTAACAAGGAATATTATTTAAATAATTATTCTTAGAAAATAATAAGATAACTATGGGTTTATCTCATTAATTTCTTTGTTTTTGGGTTAAACATGACTGGGAATAATAATTAAATTATGGTTTAATTAATTATTCCTTTTGGGGTTTCCTAATTAACATAGTGAAATCAGTTTTACTTGGGGTAAAACTGGTCTTACATGGTGCACTTGGGTCCATCTAATGATGAAAGGTTAGATGACCAAAAAATGGTGTAACACCTACGTTTCTGACTGGTCCTCCATCTTTTTCCAGATTTGTTTGAACTTTCTTTTTGTGTGCTGGAAGTTATCCAATTTCTCATATCTGTTCATCCTACATTCCTTTTCCACATGACCATACTTATTACAAGCATAACATCTCATGTGACCAGAGAAGTAAGCATAAGGATCATAGTGTGTTTCTCTATTCTTCCTCCTATTGCAATCAGTTGCTTTGTGACCATACTTGTTGCATGAAAAACAATATCCCTTGAAGCTACCAGAGTACCTTTCTGAATAGAATATGTTTGATTGTGACTGAAATGATCTGCTTCTGCAATTTGCTGCAACATGCCCATAATCATGAAAATTAAAGCATTCAACATTATTGAATGATTTCCTTTGAGAATTCATGATTGTAGGTTGACCTCTAGTTTCTTTCAACACTTCAGGTTTTGTTTTTACATCCTTTGAATCTTTAGCACTTCCTTGTGAACTAGATTCTCCTTTTACCATTTCATGAAAACCAAGACCAAGTTTGATAGCAGGAGACCTTTGATTACTCAGAATATTGTCCAAAATCTTAGTACTATCTTGAAACCTCAAAATTTTAACCTTTTCTTCTAATTTACCTTTGAGAATGTTTACCTCCACCTCCAAGACTTGGCATTGCTTTTTCATGATTTCTTCTTTCCTTCTTCCATCTTCTACTTGATCATTCAGATTTAGAATCTCTTCTTTCAACCCATTTTCTTGTTCTTCAACAATTTGTACGAGTTCTTCATTCTTCTTATTCGATGCTTTGAGATCTGCTTTCAGAGAGATGACTTCTGCTTCAAGTTCTTCAGTCTTCCTTTTTGATTTTTCCAGATCTTCTTTCAGAGAGATGTTTTCTGCTTCAAGTCTTTCATTCTTCTTATTTGATTTTTCCAGATCTTCTTTGAGAGAGATGATTTCAGCTTCTAGGCTTTCACTTCGATTGGTTACTTCATCCTGCAGTCTTTGATGTATTTCTATCTGTCCCTTCATTGTTTCTATCTGTCCATTTATTTTAGAGATCATCTCATTGTAGGCAGATTCCTTCTCATTAAATAATCTTTGTTGATCTTTGATAACTTCTTCTAGGTCCACAACATTACTTTCACTATCTACACCATTGCTTGCACAAAGAAGATTATCACAAGGACCCCAATCACTACCTGATTCATCTTCTTCAATTTCTACTATACATGTTTTCTGATATATCTCCTTACTTCGAGTAGCCTTCCTCTTTTGCTTCTTTGCCATGAGCACTTTCATATCATGGTCAGAATCTTCTTCATCTTCACTAGACACTTCATCATCATCTTCATTTTCATAATAATTCTTCTTCTTTTCAAATTGTTTCTCTTTACCACGTTTTTCTCTATAAGGACATTTAGCAGCATAGTGACCAACTTTTCCACACTCAAAACATTTGAAGGGAAGCTTACCCTTGAATCTTCCAGTACCTAGTTGGATTTTTCTCACGAAATTCGCTTCTTCTTCTTCGGATATATAGCTGGGTTCTTTGAAAACTTCCTTTTCTTTTCCTTTTGCAGAAGCCTTAAACGCAGCTTCTCTTACTTGAGAAGGACCTCGTTGTCTCATTTCAAAAGTAGTCAGAGTCCCATGTAATTGAACAATAGTAAGAGTTTGCAGATCTTGCCTTTCTTCAATAGCTGATACTTTTGACTCAAATTTTGAAGTCAAAGATCTTAATACTTTTTCCACCAGATTTGTATCGGTTATGGTTTCACCCAAGATTCTCATACGATTTACAATATCATCTAGACGTAAAAAGAAACTGGCAATACTCTCATCACTATGCATCCTTAAATTTTCATATTCAATTCTGAGAGTTTGGAGTTTTTCACTTTTTACCTTTGTGTCTCCTTCATAGCTCAGAATGATTTTGTCCCATATTTCTTTTGCTGAATTTAGCTGCATCACTTTAGCAAATTCTGATTCATACATGCTTCCCAATAGGACATTGACTGCTTTGGCATTGATTTCATATTTCTTCTTTTCTGCTGCATCAGTAGGAATACTTGCCAGGTATTGATAACCTTCTTCCACAATTGCCCATACATCTGCACCAAGACTTTGCAGATATGCTTTAGTTCGTACCTTCCAGAATATCAGATTGCTTCCATTGAATAGAGGTGGCTTTATAGACATTACTCCTTCTTTACTTCCCATTGTGACGGATCTCCTTTAAACGATCAAGCTTCTGCAGAAGGACCTCCTCTGATACCAATTGTTGGGAAAAATACTGAGAAGGGGGGTGAATCAGTATTTAGGGCAAACTAAAACTTTTTTCTTTTTCATTCTCTAAAACCCATACGCTACTTTTCTGAAGCCAACTAGAGTATACACGTGGATATCCTTCATACAACTCGCGTATACACAAAGATCTAATTATGCCATTAATTCTTCACTTATATCATTCCATCATTCATTCATTAGATATTATATAAACAGTAAACATGTGCAGTAAGAACAGAATAAAGCATCACACAAAGCATCACACATGAACACCGGGATTTTTAGGTGGAAACCCAAGTCGGGAGAAAACCACCGCTGCAGTTGCTCGGCCTTCAATATTTTATTATAGAGAAAACATCTTACAACATATGTGCTGGCGCAGACTTGACCAGCACGCAGGCACCCACCTGCGCTCGTTTACCAGCCTCTCCTGGAAGGGAGCTCCAACCCCCTGACTTGTTTACCAGCCTCTCCTGGAAGGGAGCTACGACCCCCTAATCTCGTTTACCAGCCTCACCTGGAAGGGAGCTACAACCCCCTGACTGAAGGCTACAACCCTCAGCACCACCATGGACCACGTTTCATCAATTTTCACACTGGATCCAAAGCTTCCTTTAGAACACAACTTGCAGGCCTCGTTTCATCATATTTTCAGACTGGACCCACTCCATACTTTTAAGCTCAAACATACATGACCATCAGATACTTGTCAATTCAGATAACCCAGACAGATAGCAGTAACATAGCAAAACAGATCAGACATTTCATACTCATACTTCAGCAAACCCTAGTTTTGCATATGCGCTTTCCTTTCACTGATTCCGCGTATACACGCGCTTCCGTTCACATCAACCAGCATATACATCTGTTTATACTTCAGGGCAGATACGCGCTTTCTCTTTACCAAACCCGCGTATATACGCGCTTCCACTGTTCCGAACTAGCGTATACATCTTCAGTCATTATAGAGAAGCATACTTCTTCAGATCAGATATTCAGTTCAGATTTAACCCTTTTACTTCAGACAGATGTTCGCCTCATCTCATTCCATAAACAGATCTAGCAGATACAACTACATTCCAGATCTAGATTCCCTTCTTCAACATTTCTTCATTGGTGCATCATGCATTCAGATCTATCATTCAATCGTAACCCTTTCCATTCAGATATACTTCAGAGAGAAGTATTCATTCAAGTTCAGACCTCTTGCTCCCACACTCATGATTTGCACAATGAAATTCTTCTCTTTATATAGGTTTACCCTTTTTCAATACCATGAGCCAAAACCACATTACTTCCGACGGTATTCCTGGACGGGGTCACATAGACGAATCATTACTCAATACAATGGGTCAATACCATGGTGGTTACCCCTGGTTTTTCACTTTATGAGCGCTTTTTCCCATACACGACTTGGCACGTTATTTACCGCGTGCATACATGACTTCTCCTAGACAAATCCGTGTATGCCTTGAGACATACTCTTTTCATCATTGATCTAGCACATACTGAATTCCTTTCTTCATTACCTTCTGTACTCACTGTAGATACATCAGATTTACATCATTTAACAAGTTTATCAAGACATATTCTATCAAGCATAACTTCATCAAGTAGGTTTCCATCATCTTCATCAAGTGGGTTTTCATTCAAGGACAACACTCTATCAAGTGGACTCAGCATCATATTGCCAACAAACATCATATCACATCAGATTTACATCATTTACCAAGTCCATCAAGTCAAGAATAACTTCATCAGGTGGATTGCCATCAAGGACAACACATGTCAACAATCAGTGGGTTGCCATCAAGGAAAACACTCTGCATCATATTTCCAACAAAACCTTCCTTGAATTATCTCTTTGGTGAATCTAGGACAAAATGACTTGTCCCTTTCTTTGAATGTATATTCTTCATATAGGAAAAATAGAGTTTGTAAGGTACCAAATCCATCTTATGACTTTGTGAAACCCTAGGTGACCTGGTGGAGGCCTTCTTGGACTTGGTTTTTGGACTGAGACCTAGAGTTTAGGCTTATCAAGTGCAATATAGAGTTTAGGATAGACTGATGTATTGAAGATCTGAAATCCAATGTACTTGATCTATCGAAAGAGTCTATAGAGATAGTTTGAGACTATTAGTGTTTGAGAGTACTTTGGGAGACACAACAAGGCTGTTTTTTTGGTGGGCTTAGGTAGCAGTAGGGTTTTTTAGGCAAAACAAGATAGAGGATTTGGGTCAAAGGTGAAATCATATAGACAAGAAGAGTGACATAAGCGACTAATGGTTTTTCTGGGACTGTTAAGCAATGTTAGACATGGTGGAAATATGAAATAGTGAAAAATTATCTTTAAGGATGATGAAGGTGGTGAGATTTTGTAATATTCCTAATTAGCCCAAGCTAATAGGAATATTTCATTTTGTTTTAATTTTATTTATTGATGAATAAAATGTAAAGGAAGACATGAAAAACTCCTAAAACATAAAAATAAATCAATGTCCAATGTGAAAAGAGACAAATCAGGGCTTTCTTAATAAAATCCACTTGTGTGTGAACAAGATTGAGCCACTTGACCGGGTAAATAGGACCAAATCACTAGGAAGTCCAGATACATTGAACCACTTTGAAGACCTAGCACAGTTCTAGAAGGAGGATCCAATGTGAAAGGGGTTAATTCATTTGAGGTGGTTTAGGGTTTTTCACATCCTCATCTTATAAAAGGAAGGAGAAGGCTCAAGGAAAAGGTTGTTGATGATATTTCAATTTTGAGATTGCTTGAGCAACTCAAACTCTCTTGGTTGTTTAGCCAGAGAGAGAGGTATTTCCTGTTTAGGAATTCCTCTTCCTTCCTTGAGGGTCTCTTAGAGGAGATTGTGATGCATTGATCCACTATATAGCATTTTGGCCAAGATTCACCTTACATTACAACACTATTCATGTTGAGGGTTGAGCTGTCTTGTGAGCTGCAGTAAGTGGAATCATATCTATTTAGATCTGAAGAGTTCTATTACATCTTTTCAGTGGGGGAGTCATCTAAATCACTGGAAAGAGTGCAATATCTATTTTGTGGCTTTAGATTATTATCCTGGAATTAGGCCAAAGTTTTCTCCACTTCTTTAGCATAGTCCCTTGAGGAAACTGCATTGCAGAGTTGCAGTGTGGGTTTTGCATCAGTTTGAAGGAGAGATCTCCAGTGAAAGGGCTCCTTTCCTTCACTGAGGTGATCCATGGATTGGCCAACCAATCCATGTCCTATTTCAGATCTGATCTATTGTGCATCATATTCTTCAGAAATTTTTGAAGATTACTGCAGATCTATGGTGTAGATCTCAGATCTATTCATTGTTATTCATCTTCTGCTAAGATCCCCAAGGGGAATGTACTAAAAATCTCTTTTTGCATATAGATCCCATTCTGATGTATACTCAGATATATTTTATATCTAAAATATAATGAAACACTACTTTAAATTCCTGAATATTACGTTGTCTGGTTTATTGGGCATTTCCTTGTAGCATTTTGCTGAGTTTTGAGGCCTTTCTTCATGTATAAATCTGTGTTTTCTCATATAAAGCCATTGAATCATATTCTAAAATTTTCATACTAATTTTCCATCATTATTTCAGTTAAACCCTTTAGAAAATCATGCTGTATAATCTTCAACGCTTTCTGCATCATTTAAGCCATGGGAAATCAGGGTTTTAAAGCCTAGTTTGGGAAGGAGGAACTATTTAACTTAGCTAGAATTATTTTTTTGAGCTGAAATTTGGAGCATAGGTCCCTCATGACCTAATATAAAATAACCTCCCACCATTTCCCTTATTTTTACACATAACTCTGAATATACTCATTTTAGGGCCAAAATCTTCACTTTTCCCAACCTTTTTGCCCATAAAAGGTTGTATAAGTTTGCTGCTGCATATTTAACTAAAGTTTAAGTGTTTTTAAATCTATATCAGAAATATTTATCTAGATCCACATTGGTAATAACTCATATTATTCCCAATATGTAGTTGTTCCTTAATTTGGAACATTACAGATTTCTAGAACTCACAATGTTCAAGAACTTTGTTTCTAGAAATATAGCGAAATAATTTAGTCATATATGCAGGAAAAAATTACTGATGACTAATAGTTATGGATTTTAGATCCATATTTGAAATCCCAACTGTTGGTGGATTATTCCAAGGATCTTCACACTTGCATGATACTTGATGACCAACTGCATGAAGAGGTCTATTTAGTCCAAGAAGGAGTCATCTATCATCATGGTAGGATATTCTTATCTAGAGCCTCCAAGCGGAAGGAGAAGTTTCTACAAAGATCCTATGAAGAGTTCTGTTTCAGCCACACATATTCCATGAAGATTTACAACATCATCATGGGGATCTTTGATTGGGAAGGATTTGAAGGAGAAATACATCAGCATTATCAAGAATTCATGAACCATGTGGAATTGGGAAAACAATATGACTTTATGAAAGAGTTATTTCATCAATATCTTCCTTATTTTGAGAGAGGAGAAATATCTATGCACCACTCCATTTGTACAAGGAGGATTCTTGGTGAAGAACATACTCATGTAAATCATGTTTCATTTTATGATTGTATGTATTATTTTACCATGTATATGTAGGCCATGAATCCAAGGAGGAGTATTGTTCCTTATAATATTCATGGCCAAATTTGGGCCACAAACATTTCTGAACATGGCCACTGCCTTGGAGGACAAAGGGAGGTTTTGTTTCATGATGGGTGCATTCCTAAAGAAAAAAATATATCTCACACTTTCAACCATAGTGAGATGACATGGGAAACAAGAAAGTGGTGGGGAAAACACTTACCACATCATGATCTGATGCAGGCAGGAGATGCACTATGCTGATTCCACATGTGGGACTATGACCCACCTCCATATGCACAAATTTCTGTTTTTATGTATTTGATTTTGATCCCATACATTGATGATGTACTTGTACTTTTTATGGGAATGTATGGAGGGAGGATGGGAGGTATGTATGTTCCATATGGGATGGAGATTCTCCATGTATATTATGCTACATGTTTCAGGGTGAATTTTGGGTAAGCCATGTTTGTTTCATTTGAACTATTGTCTCCTTATGGGATGGACTATTTACATCTCATAAGAACTTTGGAGGAGAAATTCATGGAGGGTTGGATTGGGGAAAAATGAGCTTATGGAGGAAGCTTAACACATGTTGGTGTCACCAATGGAGGAGGAGAAGAGTTGTGGCACTCACCTTGTCAGTTTCTTGATGAAAAGCAACATTTGGTAGGAGATGATTGTAATATTCCCAATAAGTCATGAGCTAATTGGAATATTCATTTTTGTTTTGTTTCCTTGTTCAAAGAATAAAAATGTAAAGGAGGCCCATAATGCTCCTAAATCATGAATAAATCAATGCCACATGTAAAAAGGCTGAATCTTGGCTGCTAAATCAAGCACCCTTAGGTGTGAAAGGGGCTAGAAATTTTGACTGGGTCAACCTTAACTAAATCTATAGCGTTGTCATGGAGGAGTGGCCATCAATGAGGCACAAATCAATTTTATATGGAGATGCTTTGTGTGAAATGAGTGATTTCATTGGAAGTGGTTTATGGTTTTCAAGCTCTTAACTTATAAAAGGAAGAGGATGGAAGCATGAGAAGGGTTGATGAGATTATATTTTTGAATATATTGTCTGTTTAGACATATATCATTCTCTTGTTGTTTAGCTGAGAATAATGTTGTTTAGCATTGGGTGTTCCTGGTCGGGAATCCCACCTCTTCCCATTAAGTAGCTCTTGGGAGAGTTTGTACTACATTTTCCACTATCTGGCTGAAGGCCAAGCTACTTTTTTCAGCTAAAACGTAGATCCTATTGAGGCTTTGGTTCTCTTTGCAAGCTGTAGAAAGTGGAGGCTAGATCTCTTCATATCTAGGCCATTTCAGTTCTCCTTTTTAGTGGAGGAGGCTTCTATTCCATTGGGAAGATAGTATTGGATGATTGGAGCATCATTTCCAGATCTTAGCATGTGTCCAACCACATTATAAACCCTACAGCGTAGTTTTACTTCCATATCTGCATTATTCTTGTAGGTGTTGTTGCAGGGTGTTTTGGCACATAATTTGGAGGATTGGTTTTCAAGTGTTGGGGATCTACCCTTCACTTTGGAGATCCATTGGAGAGGATCATTCTCTTGTTCATATCAAATCAGATCTGAATATTTCTAAAGATCTGAATATTTCTGTAGATCTGCAGATTTAGATCTCAGATCTACTCCTTGTACATTGTGTAATGCTGAAAACCCCAAGGGGATTTTGAAGAAGACCCTATCTAGTGTATGGATATGTTGCAGATCTGACTTTTCATGCACTTATTTTCTCTAGATCTGAAGTGTAATCAACAGTTGTTGCAGCCTAATAAAATAACATTGTAATGAAATTTCCAGTCTTAATATATGGTTGCAACACCTCTTTTTGAGGATTTTCTTCTATTGGAGACTTGTATTTCATGTTATTCATTTCACAGGCTATAATATTCCTAAATTAGCATGCAGCTAATAGGAATATTTATTTTTTATTTTTAGACCTAGGAGATGAATAAATGTGTAAGGAGGCACATACATTTCTAAAACAAGAATAAAATCCCTCATGATGTGAAAAGGTATCATTATAATAGCTGGATTTTACACCCTCATGTGTGAACAAGGGCAATTACATGTGGACGAGGTCAAGTTTGACCAAGTCGACATCGCTGGAATGAATGGTGGAGATCATCTATGGAGACAATGCAATGATAGTGGGAGGAAGATTCCTTAGTGTAGGAAACCCTAATGAGTGGGACTCAAGGTAATAAGGCTTCCACTTGTTTATAAGGAGGGAAAGGCAGCCATAGAAATACATGTTATTGATTATTGATTTTGTGGTTTGCATGACTATTGTACATTCTTCAGTTGTTTAGTTGAGATTGTTGTGCTGTTTAGAACAAGGTATTCTTGTTTAGGAATTCCATCTCCTTTCTTGAGAGGCCTCTTGAGGGAGCTTGCACTTCATTTCTCTACATTCTGGCTTAAGGGAAAGTTACCTCCTTCAGCTACAACACGGTTTCTGTTTAGAACTGGGTTGTGTTACATGGTGTTGCAGTGGAGGGTTGAGAACACCACTTCTAGAGCCATTTTTTCAAAGGAGGAAGCTTTCTTTCCATTGCGAGATTAGTGAGGAATATTCTGGAGCTGATTTCACATCTTGGAACTTGCCCAACGTATTTTCCATCACCTACAGTGTAGTACCTGTCCTTGAATGCGTTATTTCAGTGAGTACTTGTAGTGAGGGGTTGCAGTGTTTGATCAGAGGGTGATATCCTCAGTGTTAGGATCATCCTTTCACTTGGAAGATCCATTGGAGGAGGTATATTCATCTTAGGCATCATCTTTAGCCATATCCATCCAGTTAGTGAGTTGCAGTTGCTATTCATTCCTAGGAATGCATTTTGACATTTTGCATTTTTTGGCATATGTCAGGAAATCCTTTCTGGATTGTCTTGAAATTTTGTTTGGGAGTTTAGATCTTGATGGAAACAAGACTAAAGTCACCCCTGAGGAGAGCTAGTCTACTGTAGTAGTGGCTCTGTCAGCGTTTCTCTTTTTTTCACTTGTCTCACCTCCACGTGATCTTCTTATTTTTTCTCTGTTTTTATTTATCAAATTCGAGGAATTTGATAAATAAACTTTATCAACAACCTTTGACAAATTAAATATATATCTCGACTCTATATTATACCGCCAACCCTTATAACCTTAACACTCTAGTATTATGTCAATTATCCATCAATATTTTAATTAACCAACTTTAATATGTTTCAGCCCCACACATACCATCAAAACGCGTACACCGTCTCTTGGGTTATCCTTCACGCATCTCCATCAACCGACCACCGTCCGATGACATCCCCCCAGATCGACGGTCTCCGGCGATATCGCTCAATCTCCTTGGTCGAACGTTAACGCGCGATGGCACACATTGGAAGGCGGTTTTGGACTTCCGTCCTGTGCCACGTGTCGAAGGCTCTATGGAATCGATTGTCATTGGAAAAAACCACTCGCTCTCGAAAAGCGGTGCGATATGGGTAGGGTGGTTTCGTCAACCCGCTCGCGGTTTGGCAACAACGCTTGACCTCGGGTTAATGCCTCCATCCTATACTATCCGGTCGTTAACTCAGGTTTCGATCTCGGTTCAGGATTTAATTAAACACGGACAATCTATTCTTCTTACAGTGGACTCCTCACAACCTCATAATAGAGTTCATCCACCACCATTTACATAGACCTCACCCACACACGGTATTTCTTCACTTACCTAGACAATTCGAGAGAAGGAATTGGACAGAGAATTTTAGAGGTTTCGTGGTGACTTGATTCACCAAATTCTGCACACAATATCAGTTCAATTCAATTTGAAAATCAACGAGCACTGTATTTTATTCAACAGGAAATGATTGCTCAACACACGGATTTTATTGCAGAATCTCCTCTCCCTTTCAATACATTCGGGAGATATATTTATACATCAACATATGACTCTTCGGTTCCTTTGTGAGGGCCGTTATTAGTAAATCAAAAGCTTAATTACAAATTACTCGAAAATGAACATGACAGATGGGTCAAACCTAACTGTTCGACTTCTACTAATCCTAATTGATCTAAATGAAACAAGCAGCCGAGGTATTGACACCTAGCTGTTACAATTCAAATGATTTCAAACCCTACTAGCCAGAACATGTGGAAAAAACCTCCTACATTGCTGGCTATTGTCTAATGCCCCTACATCAGACTCCCGAGGGAAATTTTCTTCGTGGACTCCTGTTCATGAGCTCGTTCACTGATCTATCTATCTTCTGCAACATTTCTTTAGTCATCCAAGTGGCATCTTCCTCTAGCTTATCCTTCCATTTGATTAAGTACTGAAAGTACTATTGTCCTCTGATCTTCCTGAACACTCATTTTTCCAATATCCTCTCTCGTTGCAATGGTTGTGCTGGAGGTAGCTACTTTTTCCACTCAATCTGTTCCTTGTCTGCTGATATTTCTTCTGCACCATCATCTTCATACCTGTACAAATATACAACATTAAAAATGGGAGATATTCCAACATTAGGAGGTAATTCAATCTCATAAGCATTTTCAGAAAACTTTCTAAGTATCTTGCATGGCCTAATATTTCTGAACTTCTGTTTGTTATACTGCTTCTTTGGGAATCTCTCCTTTCTCAAGTGTGCCAAAACCAAATCTCCTACTTCAAAATGAACCTCTTTTCTTCTCAAGTCTTCTCTGCTTTTGTATTTGGTGTTGCTGCCTTGTATTTGTTGTTTCACTTGTTCATGTATGGCCTGGATCTCTGAAGCAAATTCCTCACCATCTGCACTCCTTAGCTCTGCCTTTCCCAGATTTCTTAACTCTGATATTCCTCTGGGGTGCATTCCATAAACAATATGAAATGGACTCTGCCGTGTGCTCTTGTTTGGTGAGTCATTATATGCATATTCTACTTGGGGAAAAATATGGTCCCACTGTTTGGGATGCTCTCCTACAAGACTTCTCAACAAATTTCCCAGACTCCTATTCACCACCTCGGTTTGTCCATCCATCTGGGGATGATAATCTGAGCTGAAACTTAGTTTGGTACCAAGTTTCTTCCACAGTGTCCTCCAAAAATGACCCACAAATCTGGTGTCTCTGTCTAAAACAATACTCTTGGGCAACCCATGCAATCTAACAACTTCTTTGAAAAACAAGTTAGCAACATGGGTGGCATCACTAGTTTTATAGCATGGAATAAAATGTGCCATTTTGGAGAATCTTTCCACTACAACAAAGACTGCATCATTCCCTCTCTGATTCTTGGGCAATCCTAGAACAAAATTCATACTCACCATGTCCCAAGGCCTGTCTGGAGTAGGCAAGGGAGTGTACAATCTTGCATTCCTGCTCCTTCCTTTAGCATATTGACAGATTTTGCAATTATTCACAAACTTTTCCACTTCTGTTCTCATCCTGGGCCAGTAATATAAGTGAGTTAGCTGCTCATAAGTCTTGTTAGTACCAAAGTGTCCAGCAAGTCCACCACTATGCTTCTCTTTGATCAAATTTTCTCTCATGGAACATCTTGGTACACAGTTGGCTTCTTCTGAATAACAAGTCATCCTGCAGGAAATAATCCAGCCACTGGCTTCTATTTGTTAAAACAGGGTTACTACATGCCTCAAATGCTTCTTGAAAATCTGGATCTATTTTATACAATTCTTTGATAAAATCAAATCCTACAACTTCAAAATTTGTTTCTTGAACAAGCGTGTGCCTCCTACTCAAAGCATCAACTACTTTATTGGCTTGGCCACTTATATGTTTCAAAAAAAAATTAAAACCTTGGAGATACTCAACCCATTTAGCATGCTTATGTTTCAACTTGGGCTGCTGTACAATATACTGCAAAGCATGATGTCAAAATATAATACAAATTCCTTGGACATCAAATAATGTCTCCATTTCTTCAGTGCCTGAACAATTGCATAGAATTCCTTCTCATAAGAGGAATAATTTCTTCTGGTGTCATTTAGCTTTTCACTGTAATAGGATATAGGCCTATCATCTTGACTCAACATAGCTCCAATGGCCTCTCCACTAGCATCACACTTTACTTGAAATGGTTTAGTAAAATCAGGCAGAATCAAAACAGGCTTCTCCGTTATCTTTTGCTTCAAAACTTTAAATTTTCTTTATGCTTCAGCAGTCCACTTAAATGGTTGTTTTCTCTTATTTATTGTCTCAATTATGGGTGCATTGATCTTACTGAAGTTTCTTATAAACTTTTTGTAAAAACTAGCAAGTCCATGGAAACTTCTTACCTCAAAAACATTCCTGGGTGAAGGCCACTCCACAATTGCCTTAACCTTTTCTGGGTCCATCTTCAATCCTTCTGCAGAAACAAAAAAACCCAAATACACCAACTCTTCCTTCATCAATGAGCATTTCTTCAAATTTATCAATAGTTTCTCTTGGTGCAACTTCTTCAAGACATGATTAAGATTCCTTAAATGTTCTTCTTTAGTTTTGCTGAAAACTAATATATCATCCAGATACACTATCACAAATTTACCAATGAATTCTTTCAATACTTCATTCATAAGTCTCATAAAAGTGATAGGTGCATTTGACAACCCAAAAGTAATTACCATCCATTCATACAATCCTTCATTTGTTTTAAAGTCAGTTTTCCACTCATCACCCTCTCTAATTCTAATCTGATGGTATCCAATTTTTAAATCTATCTTTGAGAAATATTTAGCACCACTCAAACAGTCCATCAAATCCTCAACTCTGGGCAAAGGGAATATGTACCTCATTGTGATCTTATTGATTTCTCTAAAATCAGTACACATCCTCTAGCCTCCATCTTTCTTTGGGCTCAGTACTGCGGGTACTGCACATGGACTCAAACTTTCTCTAATCATCCCCTTGTCCACCAATTCCTGTACTTGTCTCCTAATTTCCTCATTTTCTTTGGGAGTAATTCTGTAGGCTGACTTATTTGGAAGATTTGAACCAGGGATAAAATCTATTTGATGACTGATCTTTCTCACAGGTGGCAGCTCATCAGGTAAATCATCCACAATAATGTCACAATAATCCTCTAACATCTCTTGGATTTCTACTGGCAAATCAGAAATCTTTGTAGAAGTAAGAACTACTTTAGGTTTGCAAACTAAAGAAAAACTTACCTCTTCTTCTTCTATCTGTTGCAGATATTTCTTCCCACTCAGCAACAAGGTCTTTGGATCAATCACTCTGCTGGATGGCTCTCCTTCTTCCATGGGTATCAATGTATGGTGTACCCCATCTTTGAAGAACTAGTAAGTGTTCTTCTTGCCATCATGCACTGTTGCTCTGTCAAACTGCCAAGGTCTACCCAGCAGTATATGACACACATCCATGGGCATTAAATCACACAGGACCTTATCTTTATACTTGCCCATTTGCAGCTCTATCTCACACTGTTCCTTTACAACCAACTGGTGCCCTTTATGCAACTAGGACACCCTATAGGGAGTTGGATGCTCCCTTGTCTTCAACTTCAACTTCTCTATTACCTTAGTGGAAACCAGATTATCTGTGCTACCACTATCAATGACTAGCTGGCAGCATTTCCCTTGGACCTTGCATATGCTCCTAAAAAAATTCTTCCTTTGTGCAGGCTCAGTGACCTCTTTGGCTTGCTTCAACAGGACCTTATTTACCACCAAGGACTCTCCGCTCTCTCGAATAATTTCTTCTTCAATTTCTACCTCTTCTCCAGCCTGGGAAACAATAGCATTTCTTGGACCAGCACCCACATTCTCTGGAAACTCATAGTGCTTATGTCCCACTTGCTGACATCTATAGCACCTCAATTCTCTACCTCTGCCTCTGTCTCTGCCTCCTCTTCCCTTTGCTCTATAAGAATCCCTTCTGCCCCTTGCATCATCCTTTGTAGATGCATTTTGAGGTGAGCTACTGTTAGCTCCATCCCTGGGTGTAGTAGGTTTTCCTCTACCACCCCGACTTCCCTTTCCCCAGAAAGTACCTCTCTTCTTGGTAGACTGTTTCCTCAGGAGTTTCTCCTCTACTTTCAAGGCCATCTAGTAGGCCTCTTCCACTGTCTTAGGAGACAGGAGACCAATCTCATCTTGGATCTCCAGCTTGAGACCATTCACATATCTGGCAGTCTTCTCTGGTGTGTCCTAGAATTTCCCAGCCCTTATGCTTACTCTGTATAATTCCTCTATGTATTCTTTTACTGTCAGCAACCTCTGTCTTAGGTTCTTCATTTTCTTATACAATTTCAGCTGATAATCACTAGGCAAGAATTTACCTTTTAATTTAGCCATCATTCTGGTCCAGATTTTGATAGGTTGCTTGCCAACTCTCCTCCTTTCTGCCTGCACTCCATCCCACCAAAGTGCAGCATGTCCCTTCAGCTTTGTCACTGCAAACTTGACCCTTTTATCTTTGCTTATTTCTTCATAGTCAAAGCACTTGTTCATTTCATTTATCTAGTCTACTAGTTCATCTGGATTCAGTCCCCCTACATAACTCGACACTTCAATTCTGGGCTTAACTGCAGACCCCAGAACAATTCTAAGGAGCCTCAAGTCAGGAGGAATTTCAACATTTTCTTCTGCTTCTTCTGTTTCAGGTTCACTGATTTTTTCTAGATCTCTGGGCTATCTTTTCTCCATGGCATCCATTCTGGCCTCAACCCTCTGCGTTGGCAACAGGTCTTCTTCTGCCAGCACCTCTACCCACTCGGATTGCCATGTCAGCTCTCTGCAAAAAAAACTCGAAAACAACAGCTCTGATACCACAAATGATGGAAACAAGACTGAAGTCACCCTTGAGGAGAGCTAGTCTACTGTAGTCGTGGCTCTGTTAGCATTTCTCTTTTGTTCACTTGTCTCACCTCCACGTGATCTTCTTATTTTTTCTCTGTTTTTATTTATCAAATTCGAGGAATTTGATAAATAAACTTTATCAACAACCTTTGACAAATTAAATATATATCTCAACTCTATATTATACCTCCAACCCTTATAACCTTAACACTCTAGTCTTATGTCAATTATCCATCAATCTTTTAATTAACCAACTTTATTATGTTCCAGCTCCACACATACCATCGAAACACGTACACCGTACCTTGGGTTATCCTTTGCACATCTCCATCAACCGATCACCGTCCGATGACATCCCCCCAGATCAACGGTCTCCGGCGATATCGCTCAATCTCCTTGGTCGAATGTGAATGCGCGATGACGTGCATTGGAAGGCAGTTTTGGACTTCCGTCCTATACCACGTGTCGAAGGCTCTATGGAATCGCTCGTCATTTGAAAATACTTCTCGCTCCCGAAGAGCGGTGCGATATGGGCCGGGTGGTTTCGTCAACCGGCTCGCGGTTTGGCAACAACGCTTGACCTCGGGTTAATGCCTCCGTCCTATACTCTCCGGTTGTTAACTTCGGTTCCGATATTGGTTCAGGATTTAATTAAACACGGACATTCTATTATTCTTGCAATGGAGTCCTCACAACCTCATAATAGAGTTCATCGACCACCATTTACACAAACCTCACCCACACACGGGATTTCTTCACTTACCCAGACAATTCGAGAGAAGGAATTGGATAGATAATTACAGAGGCTTCGTGGTGACATGATTCACCAAATTCTACACATAATATCAGTTCAATTCAATTTGGAAATCAACGAGCACTGGATTTTATTCAACAGGAAACGATTGCTCAACACACAGATTTTGTTGCAGAATATCCTCTCCCTTTCAATACATCTGGGAGATATATTTATACATCAACATATGACTCTTTGGTTCCTTTGTGAGGGCCGTTATTAGTAAATCAAAAGCTTAATTAAAAATTACTTGAAACTCAACATGACAGATGGGTCAAACCTAACTGTTCGACTTCTACTAATCCTAACTGATCTAAATGAAACAGGCAGCTGATGTATTGACACCTAGCTATTACAATTCAAATGATTTTGAACCCTACTAGCCACAACATGTGGACAAAACCTCCTACATTGTTGGCTAGTGTCTAATGCCCCTGCATCAGATCTTTACTCCCAACATTGTATGAGACATATATTGGCATATCTGTGTATTTAAACATTCCAGCAGCTGTTATACTTAATAAAACTGTGTTGTCATAGCCTTGGGCATTATTTGTGTAGCAGTGTTCTCCATATTTCATGTACATGTTCTCTTGAGGCTTGTGTTTCCTAACTTGAGTAATTATTTCCTCAAGATCTTGTATACATTTGTTGCTATAACATTAATATGATGTCTATATGTTCTTCTCACATTTTATGAGTTGGTTTTTTCACTACTATTTCAAGTTTTGTGTTCATATATTGCTACTTCCCCATTTGGGAATATTATAGTGGTATCGGAGCATAATCTTGGCTCAGCCTATGTATCTCAGCCATTATGCTATCAGAAGAATAAGAAGACAAAGAGGAAGATTAGAATGATGGAGAGAATGAGTTTCATCTCATCTCTTTTCAGATCTAGAAAGGAACTCAATAAGGAGGTGAAGCAAAGAAGAGGAGAAAGAAGCAGTGGGACTATACCCTTTCCTTTTGAGAAAGGAGACAAATTGCAGAAATATGGAAGACACTTGGATCACAAGATTCTAAGTGAATACCGTGTTGAGTACAAATCTCAACCTAGAGCCTTCAAGGAGACTCTAGCTTTCCCACAGTTCATCCAGCAGGAGGAAGAAAGGAGGCCTTGTAGCAAAGGGAGAATCAAGCACAATATGTTTCTATTGTCTACTTTTTATGGGTCATCTACAGCAAGGGCTTGGGCAAGGAAACTAGATGAATTATTCCTACTACATCCAGTGGTAGAAAGAGAGGTTGTAGAGATTGCAGCGCTACACCTTGAATGTGAAGTAAACATTTGGTGGTTCAGCCATTTGGGTCATGCAAGAGTGACTACTTTTGCAGAGTTTACTCAAATGTTGATTAAAAAATTTGGCAAGGAAAAATCAAAGGAGGATAATCCCTCACTACCACTTGAAGAGACTTCTACCAACGCTGATGAAACTATGGAGGAGTATCCGGCAACACCAGCAGTTGGGGGAACCATCACCTTGGAGGAAGGAACTATTGCAACCATAAAAAATTCTCCCAAGTTCCACCAAGGTATGCTTAAGTTTCCATTTCCTATATTTTCAGCAGATCTTATGGAAAGTTGTATACCATTGCATGACCTATGGTCAAGATACAATGTTGATTTAGAGCAACACACTATCATTGCACCGAGGAGCCTTGATAGAACCAAGGAAGAGAAAAACATTTATCTTGGTCACTCATTGTTGAGGTGCACAAAACTCTTGGGGTTGGAGTGCAGATTTTTGGAGGATGGGATGAGAATTGTCCTAGGCAATGTAATGTAGAACTATATGTTCAGTAGTGAACATGTTCTTGAAACAGCTGGTGCACCATCATGGAGATGAGTAATTCTATCCTTAAGTAGCAGTGATGAGTTGGGGACCCAACCATTAGTGGGGCATTCCAATGACCCTTCCACATGTGTAGCAAGGGATAGGCATATGGTTGATGAGATACCTCTTATCTCCCATTAATATGATGGTATTGTTGATTAGGAGGATGCCCATGCTGGGCATGATGATGGACACTCACCATTGGTTGGATGGGTGATGTTGATGAGTAAGAGGCTAGAAATCCCCTTACAGATCTATGACACAGGGCAGTAGGATGCAAGACTGTGCTAGCTACTCTTAAATGGGTTTGGCCATCATGTGACATACCCTTTTCCAAAAGGTATGTTATGGATTGAGGCATTGCATGGAACCCATATATTATGGTAGTAGAAGATTTGGTTGTATGGGGCATTCTACAAGTCAGCCATCATGATATTACTCCATGACTTGTACGAGGGAGAGATAAGGGAGAAGCAAGAGATTTTGTTGCCTTAGGTTTTCTTGAGAGGGTATGGGTTGACCCTTTCCCATGCTTAGCATGATGTTGCAGGAATAGGTGATGGTGCTATCATTGTGCAAAGGGGCTACTCCTTAGCCTTGGATGATCAGGAGGTACTTCTACTTTGGAAGGAATTTCCTATATATAGCAGCATTATGATAGATGACTTTGACAATGAACATGTAAAATAATGGAGTTATGAGTTGGCAGGAGCCTATTTACAAAGGCCAATAGCGCTGGCACTTGGGAGCTTGGGTTTATTGATGGAGTGTCCCCAGGATCACTTAACATATAATGCACTTGGTGGACAAGGAGGAGGTGAGAGTGATGGAGTAGTGGATGGAGACATATTTACAAGCAAAAGAAGGAAGGTCTTCATGCAGCATATGGTTCATTCCTCTTCATGGGAGTATGTCATACTACTGTGGAGGACTTATTCATGGATCCATGTATCATCTTACTTCCAGTACATGGTAAGAATTTTTCTTTTGCATTTATTTATTATGTAACACAATATTTTCATACTCTTACCATTTCTATAAAATGCATTGCTCCACAAGAGGGAAAGCCTCTCATTGGGCTCCATGGTCAATTTTGGGCCAAATTCTATGATGGAGATAGCCATATTTTGTGTGGCCTTGCAAAAGTGTTGTACTACTCTTTGTATGCTCATTTGATAAACAATACCATTTACTATTTACTAGTAGATGAAATGACATGCAAAACTAGCAACTTGGGAGATAGATTGCCATGTTATGTTTTACAACAGCAGCTAGAAAAACTACGCTGTGACCACTTGGGAAACTATTGGTACCTTCCATCACTACATGAAACCTTCAGTATTCCTCTAATTTAGATGCCATATGATGGTGATTTCCTATTCATAATATATGGGATAGTTTGGGCCAACATGATTCATAACATTGGAGAGAAGATCCTTGGAGATCCAGTCTTCTTCTTGCCACTTGAAGGCAACATTATTGCAGCCTAATATTAGCAACTACTCTACACTTATCATAATTGTAGAGAGGTACAATGTGGGGTAGGCTATTTTGTCTACCATGTTCAGCTATGTAGCACACCTATTTTACAGGAGCTATAGGTGGAGGGAAATTTTCACGAGTTGCCATGTTGGGAGGTAACTCGTTTTGTATGGATGATAGCTTGGGGATGGAGGATCCACATGGGAATGATGGTTCCTAATGAATTTCAGATCCCATGCCTCAAAGGGACCTTTAGACAGTACCTTATTGCCTCCTTAAGTATTTTACTTCTTCATGATGGTAGCTATTTAGCTAGCTTGCATGCTTGGGAGGGGAAATATGGAGATTTATTGATGAGACAACATCTTATTCCTTGGAGGATTTTATCATATGAGGATGCTACAGGAAGAGAAGGGGAGGCTCTTTAGTTCTATATTTGTATTTTATTGAGGACAAGCAACATTTGGGAGGGGAGGACTATAATATTCCTAAATTAGCATGCAGCTAATAGGAATATCAATTTTTGCTTTTGACACCTAAGAGATGAATAAATGGGTAAGGAGGCCCATACATTTCTAAAATAGGAATAAAATCCCTCATGATGTGAAAATGTATCATTATAATAGTTTTATTTTACACCCTCATGTGGGAACAGGGGCAATTACATGTGGAAAAGGTCAAGTTTGACCAAGTCAACAATGCTGGAATGAATGGTGGACATCATCTATGGAGACAATGCAGTGATAGTGGGAGGAAGATTCCTTGGTGGAGGAAACCCTAATGAGTGGGACCCAAGATGAGAAGGCTTCCACTTGATTATAAGGATGGCAAGGCAGCCATAGCAAGACATGTTTTTGATTATTGATTTCGTGGTCTGCATGACTATTGTGCATTCCTCAGCTGTTTAGTTGAGATTGTTGTGCTGCTTAGCACAAGGTATTCATGTTTAGGAATTCCATCTCCTTTATTGAGAGGCCTCTTAAGGGAGCTTGCACTTAATTTCTCCACATTTAGTCTTGAGGAAAAGTTACCTCCTTCAGCTACAATGCAGTTTCTATTTAGAACTGGGTCGTGTTGTAGGGTGTTGCAGTGGAGGGTTGAGAACACCACTTCCAGAGCTATTTTTTCAGAGGAGGAAGCTTTCTTTCCTTTGGGAGATCAGTGAGGAAGATTCTGGAGCTGATTTCACATCTTGGCACCTGGCCAACATATTTTCCATCACCTATAGCATAGTACCTCTCCTTGACTGTGTTATTTCAATGAGTACTTGTAGTGAGGGGTTGCAGTGTTTGATCGGAGGGTGAGATATTTAGTGTTAGGATAAGCCTTTCACTTGGAAGATCCATTGGAGGAGGTCCATTCATCTTAGGCATCATCTTCATCCATCTCCATCCAGTTAGTGAGTTGCAGCTGTTATTCAGTCCTAGGACTGCATTCTGACATTTTGCACTTTTTGGCATATTTTAGGAAATCCTTTCCGGATTGTCTTGAATTTGTGTTTGGGAGTTTAGATATTTTATCCCAACATCGTATGAGCCATATATTGGTAGATTTGTGTATTGGTACTTTCCAGCAGCATTTATACTTAATAAAACTACGCTGTCATAGCCTTGGGCATTATTTGTGTAGCAGTGTTCTTCATATTTCATATACATGTTCTCTTGAGGCTTGTGTTGCCTAACTTGAGTACTTATTTCCTCAAGATCTTGTATACATTTTCTGCTATAACATTAATATGATGGCTATATGCTCTTCTCACATTTTATGAGTTGATTTGTTCACTACTATTTCAAGTTTTGTGTTCATATATTGATACCTCCCCTTTGGGAATATTACATGGGCCATCTTTAACATCAATTTTGCTGCTGTAAATACATTTGAAAGGTCTCCATATTGGCCTCCTAATTTGCCTTTGATGATCTTCGTTATTTTCCTTCAAATCTTCATTGTATTTTTGCATTCCCCATTTTGGAATATTACATACACATAGTCAAGATACATTTATAACATCCTTTCCAACACCCCATGCCTGCAATCTTATAAATAGTTTCTAGGCATGTTGAACACTACAGATGGATTGATTTGGTCACTAACCCAAAATCACCTAGGTAGTAGTAGTCCGTACATCACACTCAGATCATATGATGGGCACCCATCTGCTCCCATTGGTCTCTACCAAAATGTCCTGTTCAACATGGCCAGAAAGACGATCCTTATATACATTGAGTTCTTTGATGCTCAGTTGGATTAAAATATTTCCTTGGGTGGAGTTATATGTATGCCATGTCTTCCATAGAATCCTTCGTCTTTTGAACCATGATGTTTCCCCACACGAGACACATCATTACTATCGACCAATTGACATATTACGATAGGTGGTCCCTAAAAAACATCAATTTCATTCTACCCTATCTAGAAAAATCTTCTGAGATGCTTACACGATATCAAGGATATGTCCCTGGCCAATTCAAACTGTCGTCTATCCTTAGATGAATAAAAAAAAGGCCTAATACAGAAGTTTGATGAATAAAACAAAGGAAGATTACCCAAAGTCAGCTTCAAATAACTCAGCAAAGAAGCAATTACTTCTCCAAAGAAAAATTTTCCACCTACAACATTATTTCTTTCAATAAGGGCATTAGACAGTTATTTCACAGTCAGAGATATTTTTGAAGTAGCTCAATAGTTATTACAAAGTTATTACCAAGCCTTAAAAGTAAAAAATTTCAACTAAACAAACTCTTATTATCTCAGAGTAACTCTTTCAGATATTTTTTGCCTTGGGCCTTGCATGCTCTCAAAGGTCAAAATCATTAAATCTGTAATTAATAACATTTAAACACCCTATATTGGCAACACCTCCTCATTTTTGCATATAAATATTTCACATGAGCTTCATTTCAAATGTTGGTTATGTTGATCATAATCAGCTCCCTATTAAATTTTCACAAGCAACCTCGTGTAAATCCTGTAAATCTCCTCTCGTGGCCTAAGGAATCCATTTTCGGCCTACTGCTACCTTTCCCACCCCCAAATTACATTTAAAAAGGCCGCGAAACCCATATTCAAAAATCTGTAAAGACTAGCACCTTTCGGCCAGACCCCTGCACCCTTTCCCTCCACGTAATTCAGTGTTGGAACCGAGGGCAAAAGCACTAGGTGCTTATCAAAGCATATCGGGTGCATTCTGAGCCGTCCGATCAAACCATAGATCAAGATACCACAGTCCTCCCGTCGTTGTGGTCCCCGCGCCCAAAAACACTGTTCAAAACTGCCCGGTATTCATCGCACCACCTTTTGGAGGCGGGCAGTATTTCTCGTTTGGCAAGTGATTCCATACAATGTTTGTCGCGTGTCCCTACATACGGCTCCCAAAATGCCATTCATCGCATGGTATTGTTCGGTAAAAGATGTGCAGCAATATCGCTGTTAGCCGTCGGATCTGGAGATCTTCATCTAACGGTCGTCGCGCATCAAAGCTGCACAGGTTTTAATCCACGGCAAATACACCCCTGGCCCATTGTCCATCACCCCTGACACTCTTTTAGCCGTCAATCTCATCTTGAGATCGGACGCTCTAGATCATTTGCATGCCCCACTGTTGACCCGGTCTTCCTCCATGTCATTATCCCACGTGTTCGTCGCATTTCTCTTCCGCCCATTACATATGTCAGTCATAAGTCGAATTTCATTATTTTTCGTTTAAAACTTTCGCCAGTTCGCCTACCATTGTTCCACTGCACTTTCTTCGTCACCACCCTACATGCTTCTCCCATTTCATCATGTCGCGTTACTACACAGTCACCTCCATTGCATCACCATCCCCCATGCATTTGTTTTCTTCACAACTTTGTGTGCTTTGCAGGTTTACAGTGACGGAGAATTATCATAATTTGTAGCATCCATTACAAAAGCCGAGAACACATCAAAGGACCATTTTGCAGAGGAAAAATTTATGAAGAAGGTCCTTGGAAGGCAAATCGATAATACTTCCATTAATGAAGCAGGGTTAAAATCTGTCAAACCCTGTAGGGACATTCAAGGCGCCGATTCCGCGGATGAAGATATTAATGGAGCAGCAGAGAAATATCAGTGGATGATTAAGGGATTTAGCGATCATCATTGAAGGTTTCAGGCCTTAATCCAAGGTTAAAATATAGAGGGTACCATGCACATGAAACAATATCCTCCAGGTCTCATTTCAGTAGGATTTTTCTTTCAGGAAAGGACAAAAGGTTCATACGGTTTTACCTCTACATCGTGTTCCTGAAGAGTTTCTTACCCAATGCATTTATTTTAGAAAGGAGGCTATTGAGAATGTACATCACCACAAATTCATCAAGCAGTATGGGCATGCACGTCTCCTCCATTTTGTTTTTATGATACAATTAAATGTTTATCACCTACTTCATTTATTAAGTTTTCTCTTTCTCTATAAAAACCCCCGAAGAACAGATTATTGAGGGTTCCAGATTTTATCAGAAAACTATGCAGTGAAAGGATTTTTGTATACATTTTGTAAAGTTCTTGTGTGAAGGCTCAGAGCCCATAGGGTCTCAGTGAGGAGGAGTTCTATCTGTTAAAGAGGATTCTAGTCTTTGGTATTTCACAGTGTGTAACATTTTCTCTTATGTGTTATTTTTATATATTATTTAATTTCATCCATCTTTCCTGTATCATGTTTTGGAATGCGAGTGGCTCACTGATTTTTGGTATGGATTCATCCTAGTTGATGCCCATGCTTGGATCATTCAAGTGCTTTAAATATGGCTCATGCATGATATTTTGTTCCATTACTCATCTAAATTGTATTTTTGCTATATTAGTTGCGTTGGGAGGGTGCTTTTAAAATGCTATTGTCATGTATGGATTCTTAGATTGGTAAGCCCATGCATGGTGGTATTATATATCTGGGTATCAGCTCAATGATAACTAGTATCTTCTTGATGTTTCCTTCATAAGCCTACTCCTTCTGATAATTGATTTCTGTGACATATTACTTGAATCGGCCCTCTTTACAGTAAATTGTCTCTTAACTGTCTGATGCCTTTATATTGGAATCTTGCATCTTGCCTCTGCAGTATTCTTTTCCCTGTGACACTTTCTGAGGGTCTTGGTACCATTTAAATCATATTTCCATGTTTACAGGAGATAGCATGTGAGCTGAAGTTGACAACTTCATACATTACATTATACACTCCTTGCTATGCTAAGATGTCCTAGGCACTGGTCTATCACAACTCTAGGTTGTCTCTAGGAGTGACAACATCTTTCTGGCGCCATTGCCAGGGATCGAAGTTAATAAAATCAAAATCCCTGGGCCTCGACAAATCATATTCACTCTCTAAGTAGGTGAGCACAAAGAGTTGAGAGTTGTAGATCCCTCACCTTGGCGACTCCACATTTGTTCATTTGATAAATCTATTTGCAGTCCTGGCTCCTCGTAAGCCACACCTGAGGTCAGATACGTCTAAGCCAAAGATACCTTCAGTGTTTGACCCTGAAAATATCATACATAGAAAGAATTGGAAGGAAATAAAATTAGTTTGCTCTAAAATCCTTGAATTATCTGTTGAAGACTTTCCATCCTCTTCTTCTCAAGAAGCTCAAGTGCCAGGTCTCGACTCCACTGTGGGAGATACTAATTATTGCTATTCAGATAGTTCACCCCGACGAGGTGTCCAATTTAAAGATAGTATTCATCCTACTCCTGAGGTTGAAGAGGTCAAGGAATTCACTAAAGTATCTACTGTGAACAGACCATTACTCCCCTCAACACCTCAAGCTGTAGTTGAGTATATTCCTATTATTATCCATACTCCACTTCCACCTCCTCATCCTCTTCTTACTCATCAATCTATTGCACTACCTCCACCTCCTCAAATGGCCAATGTTCTGACCTTCTTGATGAATAAATATGCTCCCCTGGCATTACCCCAAGTATTGAATGATATGCCCCAAAATTATCTGAAGATCTTGCCCAGATTCAACGGGGAAAATGAAATTGATGCTCAAAAACATCTTGAGACTTTCTACTCTTTTGCAGAGAACTTTAGTGTAGAACATTTGGATGTGGTCTTAAGACTGTTTTTGCAATCTCTTGATGGTGAAGCTCGAAAATGGTCTAATACTTTGGTAGGTCATTCTATTACCACTTGGGATAATATGGAAGATACTTTTCTTAGGAAGTGGGGGGAAAAGAAAGACCATGGACAGTGTCTTACTGAGTTCAATACAATCAAGAAAAAGCATAATGAAGGGGTGACTGAATTTATCAAAAGATTTAATAAATTGTATCTCAGCCTTCCAGCTGATATGAAACCCCATCAAACTACTGCTAAAGTTGTTTTTGTAGCAGCCTTTGATTCAGAATTTGGTTTCTCTCTCAGAGAAAGAAAGCCTGCTACTCTGGATGATGCTCAGTTAGATGCACTAGAAATTGAGGCAAATTTTTCCTTCACTGGAAAATCAAAGGGAAAAATTGAACAAGATACTAGAAGAAGGGGCAAAGAGGAGGAATCTACCTCCTACCAAGACAAAGACTCCAGTACTAGCATAATCAAAGAAATGAACAAAAAGATTAGAAACCTTACTAATAAGCTGGGTAAGCTTGAATTGGAGGCCAAGAATTCAGCTTTCAGGATTGTCTAGAATGCTCCAAACAGATGTTACAATCCTTAGTATAGGAAACCACCCCTGCAAATATTTCCAAGGGAAGCAAAGGAGCAACAGGATCAAGTACCACACCCATTGTACCTGGAAGGTCCAGTAGATGATTCTACTGAAGATGCTACCTATGAGATAGAGGATGCAAATCTTGCTTTTTCAAATAATGATGAGTTAGAATGCCCAGTGCAAGATAGTGATGGAGCCGAGTGCTCATTGCAAGAAGGAGAAAAGGCTAGAGACACAAAAGAATTAGAATTTGATCATTATTGTAAACAATTTGATGATTTCATGCAAGCACATTTCAATATAAGATATGATCTCAGATCTTCTAGGAAGAGGACTCATACCCAAGAGCAAGAAGAAGAGCTACCCCAGAAGGAAGCACCTACTCAGGAGGAGTCAACAATGCAGAAAGCCATGGAAAAAGGTAAGGGACCTCTAAACAAACCTGTGCAATCTAGTGATCAAATTCCTTCCTCTTCAAAAGTAGTCATTCCCCCTAATGTCAATTCTATGTCTAAAGAAGTCAAGTCCCCAGCTGAAAATAAAGAGTAAAAAGAGGTTGTGATAGAAAAGTCCCCTCCTGCTTTCAATCTGCAAAAGGAACTTGAAAAGGTCAAAATCCCAGTCCCCTTGACTGAACTGTTGAAACAGCCAACATATCAATCTCAAGTCACCTCTTTCATGCTCCCTCTAGAAGCAGCACTTATCCCCGATAGTCTCAACCTCCAAGAAGAAAGACCCATGGTTTTGTTTGGCCCACACGTTGAGGAAATAGACCCTTCTACTCCTCCCTTCTATGTGTCTCTAGTGATCCATGACCTACTATTACATAACTGTTTGCTAGATTCTGGAGCTTCCCACAATCTTATGCCTCTGTCAGTCATGGAAAAACTAGGATTACAAATCATCCGTCCATACAAAGACCTATATTCATTTGATTCGAAAAGAGTTAAATGCTTGGGGATTATCAAGGATTTTGTGGTCAATTTGGCCCAAATCCTAGCAAAGAGTGTGGTAATGGACATCGTGGTGGCTGACATCCCAACTCGTTTTGGTATGTTACTGTCAAGGTCTTGAGGAAAAAAAATTGGTGGGTCAATCAAGATGGATTTAACATACGCCACTATCCCAGTTTTTGGTGGCCAAGAGAGGAGGTTGTACAGGGAGACTAGATTTTTCAAGATGGTGACTAAGGCTGACAATTCTGTAAATTCACCAGTCTACAGTAAGGAGGGATATTTTTCATGCTTGATGCTGGAAGAAGATCAAGATTATGCTCATGAACCATCCTTCTGTCAGATCAAGACTGAGAAACCCTCAGAGAGCCATGAAGCAAGAATCTGGACACTTCATTTTGATGGAGCAAATTCAAGAGAAGGTAATGGAGCTGGTGTACTATTGATTTCTCCTACAGGAAAATGGGTTCCATTATCTTTCAAGCTAGAATATGAAGCTACAAATAATGTGGCTGAATATGAAGCACTTCTGTTAGGATTGCAGATAGCCAGGAATATGAACATACAAAGTTTAAAAGTTCTGGGAGATTCAGAACTGGTGGTCAGACAGGTCAGGAATCAGTGTCAGACCAAACACCCTCGACTGAGGGCTTATAGGAATGAAGTGTGGGACATGGTAGAAAATTTCTTCTTGGCATTCAATATCCAGTTCATGCCCCGAGAATAGAATAGGATGGCTGATTCCCTTGCTGTAGTTGTTAGTACATTCTGACCACCTCAGAACCCTCTTTTGAGGTATAAAGTTGAGGTGCATTATCGGCCCTCAATCCCAAATAACATCAAACACTGGCACATATTTGAAGATGAAGAATAGATGAAGAGATTCCTGGAAACAGTCGGAGAGTTCTCCAATATGGAGATTGATGCTGATGACGAAGAGGGTGAATCTGAAGATACTTCAAAAAGAAATTGGGAGGAGAAAGTGGCAGGTAATAAGGTGTTGCAGTTAAAGGGAAACATTATACCTAGAGTACTGGTGCCTCTAGAGAGATTATTTGACAAGAATGATGTCCCACTGAAGCCAAGCAAAGTGGTAGAAGAGATCAGGTAGAAGACCTAAATATGGGTACTGATGCTGACCCCAAAATTGTAAGACTATCCAAGAGGGTCCCAAAAGAATATAAAAGGCTATACCGGAAATTATTTCAGTCTTACAAGGATGTGTTTGCATGGTCCTATCAGGACTTAAAAACTTTTGACATCGGTATAGTGTAGCACAAAATCCCACTAAAGGGAGATGCAAAGCCTCATAAGCAGAAGCTCAGACAAATAAATCCCTTGCTACTTCCTTCTATTGAGAAGGAAATCAAGAAGCTGTTAAAGGCCAAAATAATTGTGCCATTGAGGTACTCTGAATGGGTGGAAAACCTAGTCCCTATCCGGAAGAAGAATGGAGAAATAAGGTTGTGTGTGGATTTTAGAAATTTAAACAGAGCATCCTTAAAGGACAATTATCCACTACCTAAGATGGATTACATCCTGCAAAAAGTGTTTGGAGCTTCTAGGATGTCAATGATGGATGGATTCTTTGGTTATAACCAGGTGGCTGTGTTTCCAGAAGACCAAATAAAGACTGCTTTCACCACACCATGGGGCACATTTATGTATGCCAGGATGCCTTTTGGATTGATTAATGCAGGGGCCACTTTTCAAAGGGCCATGGACATTGCTTTTGTTGGGGAGCAGGATAAATTATTGGTGGTCTACCTCGATGATATCACTGTATTTTCAAAGAATGACACTGAGCACATTGAGCATCTGCGTAGAAATTTTGAGAAATGCGGAAGGTATGGTCTCTCCCTAAATCCCCAGAAGTCTTTATTTGCATTAGAAGAGGGTAAAATTTTGGGACACATTATGACTAAGGATGGGGTGAAGATAGATCCTAAGAGGGTAGAGGTTATAACTAGTACTTCTTTTCCCAGAAATAAGAAAGAGGTGCAAGTATTCCTAGGGCGCATCAATTTCTTGAGGAGGTTTATCCCTAACTATGCTGAGATAGTTAGGCATATAACAAATATGTTGAAGAAGAATAATGAAGCTAAATGGTCCCAGGAATCACGGGAGGCATTTACCAAGATAAAGAATGCTTTTGCAGAAGCCCCTATGCTGGCTGGACTAGATTATAATAAAGCTTTCATGATTTTTTCTTTTTCATCACCTCATACAATAGCAGGAGTTTTATTGCAGAAAAATGAGGAAGGATATGAGCAGCCTATTGCCTTTTTCAGTCAGGTGCTCCATGATGCAGAATTAAAATACAACATATTGGAAAAGCAAGCATACGCCCTAGTGAAATCCCTCAAAGCATTCCGCATATATATCTTACTGTCACATATCACTGCATTTGTGCCTGCAGCTGCTGTAAAAGATATCCTCATTTAAGGGGGTAGTGAAGGAAAAAGGGGGAAGTGGATTGCCAAGATATAAGAGTATGACTTAGACATCTGCCCTACTAAGCTGATCAAAGGACAGGGGCTTGCTAAAATCTTATCGGAGTCAAACTATCAAGCTTTGGGCATAAATTTGTCCATAATAGCAAATGAGGAACCTGAGGAGAAAGAAGAACAACAAGGAATTGGAGTAGCTACTCCAGAAACACATGTAAAGTACCTCACCAGTCAGTGGTACAAAGAGATAGTAGAATATCTTCTCACACTCAGTTGCCCTCCAAGCTATGATAAAGCTAAATACAGAGCACTGAGATTGAAGTCACAGAAGTACATAGTCACAAATGGCTGGCTATACTGGCGAGATCCTTCAGGCATCCTACTCCTATGTCTCACAGAGGGTGAGGTAGAGAGTATTATAGCTGAATTCCATGAAGGAATCTGTGGGGGACATTACAGCTGGAAGGCCATAGCTCATAAAATCCTAAAGGCTGGTTTCTATTAGCCCAAGCTATTCGGAGATGTTTTTACTTGGGTTAGAGCCTGTGAAAAGTGCCAAAAATTTGCTGAACGACAAAAGTTAGCAGCTTTTCCCTTGATTCTCATTCATGTAGATGAACCATTCAGTCAATGGGGAATTGATTTTATAGGTGAAATACATCCTCCATCAAGTGGTCAACATAAATGGATATTGACTGCCACTGATTATTTTACCAAATGGGTGGAAGCCATACCTGCAAGGAATGCTACAGATACTGTGATCATAAAGTTCATGGAAGAGAACATCATATCCAGGTTTGGTTGCCCTGCCAGAAAAGTGATTGATAATGCACAGGAAGTCTGCAAAATTTGTGAGTTTCTGTCAGCAATACAATATCACACTAAGTCACTCTACAGCCTACTATCCACAGGGAAATGGCTTGGCAGAGTCTTCCAATAAAACCCTCGTGAGGGCATTGAAGAAGGCTATAAATGAAAACCAGAAAAATTGGAATTCCCAGTTAAAATTTGCTCTGTGGACCAATAGAATTACCAGTAAGAGAGAAACTAGAAAATCCCCATATGAATTGGTATATGGGAGGGCAGCAATATTTCCTATTCAATTAGACCTACTAGTAGCTCGATTCATGCAGGAAAGTCAAGAAGAGCCTGATGATATGATCAGGAGAATAAACCAGCTGGTGGAATTGGAAGAAGCACGCAATCTGGTAAATCAAAGGCTGACGGAATATCAGGAGAAGATGAAATAACTTTTCGATCAACATGCTAAAGATAGGAATCTGCAAATTGGTGATCTAGTGCTCAGATGGGACATCCGGAGGGCTGAAAAAGGAAAACATGGTAAATTTGACCCACTTTGGTTTGGTCCTTTCAAGATTGTGGAACAGGGAGGTAACAACACTTTCAAGTTGGAAAAATTACAGGGCGACTTGCTGGATGCCCCTGTAAATGGTCAATTCCTTAAACCCTATTTCCAGTTCTGACTCAGGCCGAGAAAGCCTAGTGTATTATATTGTATATTATTTTCTTGTTTCATTTTTGCTCGAATAATGTGGGTGTTATTATGAATCATAAAGAGAAAATCCAGGTTGCTGAAGAGTTGAGGTTGCATAGAAGATAATCAGAGGGTCTGCGAGTTCTCGACACGTCCGGGGATGAACGTGCCATCCCCAGGTGGAGCCAATGTTGATCATAATCAGCTCCCTATTAATTTTTCACAAGAAACCTCATGTAAATCCTGAAAATCCCCTCTCGTGGCCTAAGGAATCCGTTTTCAGCCTACCGTTACCTTTTCCGCCCCCAAATTACATTTAAAAAGGCCGCGAAACCCATATTAGAAAATATGTAAAGCCTAGCACCTTTCGGCTAGACCCCTGCACCCTTCCCTCCATGTAATTCAGTGCTGGAACCAAGGGAAAAAGCACTAGGTGCTTATCAAAGCATATCAGGCACATTCTGAGCCGTCCGATCAAACCATAGATCAACGTACCACAGTCCTCCCACCGTTCTAGTCCCCGTGCCCAAAAACACAATTCAAAACTGCTTGGTATTCATCGCACCGCCTTTTGGAGACAGGTAGTATTTTTCGTTTGGCCAGAAATTCCATACATTGTCTGCAGCATGTCCCTGCATACGGCTCCAAAACCGCCATTCATCGCACGTTATTATTCGGTAAAAGATGCGTAGCGATATCGCTGTCAGCCATCGGATCTGGAGATCTTCATCTAACGGTCATCCTGCATCGAAGCTACACAGGTTTTAATCCACAGTGAATACACCCCTGGCCCACTGTCCATCACCCCCGACACTCTTTCAGTCATCGATCTCATCTTGAGATCGGACGGCCTAGATCATTTGCATGCCCCACTATTGACCCAGTCTTTCTCCACGTCATTATCCCACGTGTTCGTCGCATTTCTCTTCCGCCAATTACATATGTTAGTCATATGTCAAATTTCATTATTTTTCATTTAAAACTTTCGCTAGTTCGCCTACCATTGTTCCACTGCACTTTCTTCGTCACCACCCTGCATGCTTCTGCCATTTCATCATGTTGCCTCACTACACAGTCGCCTCCATTGCATCGCCGTCCCCCATGCATTTGTTTTCTTCACAACTTTGTGTGTTTTGCAGGTTTACAACGATGGATAATTATCATAATTTTCAGCATCCATTACAAAAGTCGAGAACATGTCAAAGGACCATTTTGCAGAGGAAAAATTTATGAAGAAGGTCCCTGGAAGGAAAATCGATAAGACTTCCATTAATGAAGCAGGGTTAAAATCTGTCAAACCCTGTAGGGACATTCAAGGCGTCGATTCCACAGATGAAGATATTAATGGAGTAGCAGAGAAATATCAGTGGATGATTAAGGGATTCAGCAATCAGCATTGAAGGTTTCAGGCCTTAATCCAAGGTTAAAAGATAGAGGGTACCATGCACAGGAAACAATATCCTCCAGGTCTCATTTCAGCAAGATTTTTCGTGTAGGAAAGGACAGAAGGTTCATACGGTTTTACCTCTACACTGTGTTACTGAAGAGTTTCTTACCCAATGCATTTATTTCAGAAAGGAGGCTACTGAGAACTTACAACACCACAAATTCATCAAGAAGTATGAGCATGCATGTCTCCTCCATTTTGTTTTTATGATACAATTAAATGTTTATCACCTACTTCATTTATTAAGTTTTCTCTTTCTCTATAAAACCCCCAGAGAACAGATTATTGAGGGTTCCAGATTTTATCAGAAAACTATGCAGTGAAAGGCTTTTTGTATACATTTTGTAAAGTTCTTGTGTGAAGGCTCAGAGCCCATAGGGTCTCAGTGAGGAGTTCTATCTGTTAAAGAGGATTCTGGTCTTTGGTATTTCACAGTGTGTAACCTTTTCTCTTATGTGTTATTTTTATATATTATTTCATTTCATCCATCTTTCCTGTATCATGTTTTGGAATGCGAGTGGCTCACTGATTTTTGGTATGGATTCATCCTAGTTGATGCCCATGCTTTGATCAGTCAAGTGCTTTAAATATGGCTCATGCATGATATTCTGTTCCATTACTCATCTAAATCGTATTTCTGTTGTATTAGTTGCTTTGGGAGGGTGCTTTTAAAATGCTATTGTCATGTATGGATTCTTAGATTGGTAAGCCCATGCACGATGGTATTGTATATCTAGGTATCAGCTCAATGATAACTAGTATCTTCTTGATATTTCCTTCACAAGCCTACTCCTTCTGATAAATGATTTCTGTGACATATTACTTGAATTGGCCCTCTTTACAGTAAATTGTCTCTTAACTGTCTGATGCCTTTTATATTGGAATCTTGCATCTTGCCTCTGCAGTATTCTTTTCCATGTGACACTTTCTGAGGGTCTTGGTACCATTTAAATCATATTTCCCTATTTACAGGAGATAGCATGTGAGCTGAAGTTGACAACTTCATACATTACATTATACGCTCCTTGCTATGCTAAGATTTCCTAGGCACTGGTCTATCACAACTCTAGGTTGTCTCTAGGAGCGACAACAGGTTACTTGATATTTATTGGAATGGTTTCTACTGCTAAGCTAGTTGAGGAATTTTAGACCGGACTGAAGAAAACTATAAGTTATAGAGAGCTTTTGTACATGTAGTATTGTAACTTGTTTTATCATCAATAATACAAGCATGTTCACAAGATCCTTGAGCTATATCAATGGTGAAGTTCCCCTAAATTGTTATTATTTCACCTTATGTTTTTCATTATGTCCATCTTCTTTGATAAAGGAACAAAAATTTTGGATTAGGATTTTTTGTTCATCACCCTATTTATGTTTGTATTCTTTATGTTCGTGTTTTCTTATGCAAGATCTAATTGGAAGATTCTTAATTGTCTTCCAGTTACATCTGAATTTTTGTCTTGGAAATGATTTAATAGAGTGAAACCAAGGAAATTATGGTGAGCCCGTGTTCCTTTGAGTAGGACTTGAGATATTTTTTTTAGGATTTTTTCTCTAAAGAATGTTTATTAAAGTCTAAATCAGAGAATTTTATGGTTTTCCCTACCCTCTGGTCTACCTTGAAATGTTGCTTTAGAGAGTCTTTAAGAGTTGTCAAAAGCAGATAAGATTATTTTTGTTTGATCTTAGACCACTATTATTGTTATCTTATATGTTTTCTTATCTGAAAGTAGTCTTTTGATTGCTGGATCGTTGTATGAAAGGTTGCTTATTAAATGTTTTCCCAAAGAGATTTATGGTTTTCCCTATCCTTTGGCTTGCTCCAAGCAGTTACCTTAAAGGGCTTTTCTTGTCTAAGTGGAGCTAGAAGACTCTTAACTAACTATAGATTTGTTGCCTTCACAACTTATTATTGTTTCACATCACAACCTAACCTAAAGAATCCATTTGATATAGTTATCTTTCCCTATGATTGCCCTTGTGGATTTCATGAACAATTAAATCCTTTTATGACTACATAGCCCAATGAATTAATGTTTTCTCACAGTCTATTTGTTCAACTGAAACATTCCCTCGATCAGTCACTTCATTGATCCTTCAGTCTATCATTAAATCCAACCAAAAACAAGCAAATCTTTATAACTTCATAACTAGCCTAATATCTTAAAACAAAGAACACAAAGATATATCAATTGAAAGCACCTTTATAGAGAGATCCCTCTCTGAATCCAGGAAGGCTAGGTCCCATGATTCCAAAGTGGTTCTGATGTGGCCCTTGCGGTGTTTGTTCTTTCCACTCTTAAAAATTACATGGAACCAACATAGTGGTGACCATACTAGGGAACACTAAGTAATAAACATTTTAGATTCACTCAAAGCTCAGAAAACCCCAACATTCTAAAATGAATCAAGTATTGTTTAAGAATGGTTTCTGATTGATTATGGTGGACAAAAATCAGTCATAAGACAAGTAAAAATCCCCCACCTAGTGACTCCACTGATTTTCCATTTGACTCCACTAGGAAACATACCCTATGTAATATCCAAAAATAGGGAAAACCTACAACAATAAGAACACCTTATGATGTTCCAAAGTTGGAGATTCAACAATATATGAACACAATAATGGATGTTCAATAATGAATAGACTCATATTATGTGTTAAAAACACATAGCCATCAATTAAAGCTACAACAACAACTTATACTCCATTTTAGGATCCAAACGTTGGGGAAAAGTAACAAAATAAGCCTCGAAAACGTTATTCCTAGATATTTGTGTAATAACAGAGGAAAATAACGATGGGATCCTTCAATTATGTCATATGGGACTTAAAAACTAAATGCGAGCAAAAACAAATCACTCTAGCTAAGATAAACAGATCTCCTGGCCCCGATATGGCTCAAAAAGGCCCAAATCCCATGACTATTAGCATACAAAATGACTGAAGAAAGGGATAGTGTGAATCATTGAGGGTTTTTGCAAAAAATAATGGTCCTCAAAATATATGGATTTCATATTATGCAATAGTGAAGAAAAATGGGGATTCAACCCTTTTTATACAACAAAAGAAAACTCAGCAAGGGCCTCATGAAAGTACATGTATAAAATAGCAGATCTACGAATCTAGATCTGGAAAACATAGTTATATTGTATATCTATATAAATATAGCTGAGATGTACAAATAACAGAAGAAGGATGCTATACAAAGCCTTTCGGGGGAAGGGTTGGCCCTTCCTCCAAGGAACAAGCTCAGGATCAAGGGTCTTGACCCTGCTATTGCAACACTGGAAAAAAAGATGCAGTTCCTGTAGGGAACTGCGCAGTAGATGATGGAGAGTGCTTTGGCCACATGCCAAGATTTCCAATATGCTTGGAAACCTCCTGTACAGATCTTGAAAAGAAATAGAAGCTCCCTCCTCTGAAAGATAAGCTCAGAAGTTGGTGTTGTAAACCTTCCACTGCAACACCCTGCAACACAACATTTCCCGCTACAGGAATAACGCTGTAGTTGAAGGAGGATGCTTGGCCTCAAGCCTGGATGTTGAAAAATGAAGAACAATGCTCCTCCAAGAGGCCTCTCAAGGAAGGATAAGGAATCCCTAAGCAAGAATTCCTTGTGCTAAACAACACTGCTTACTCAACTCAACAGCTGAAGAATGCTCAATAGTCTAAGCAGACAAAAATCAATAATCCATAAGCTAACCTCAAATTTCTGCCATCCTCCTTAAAAAAATTTTGAGCCTCCTCACCTTGGGTCCCAACCATTAGAGTTTCCAACATCACATGATCACTTTCCCTCCAAAACTGTGTTGTAGCTCCATCAAGGCTACTCCTCCATACTGCGTTTTTGACTTAGTCAATTTGACTGAATCAACATGATTCTCTTCCTATTCATACATGGAAAGTGAAAAATCCAGCTACTAGGATGTCCCCTTTTCATACCAAGAGGGATTTTATGCTAATACAAGATAAGTATGAGTATTTTCCCCCCATTTATTCATCTACTAGGTGAAAAAATAAAAAAATAATATTCCTATCAGCTGTATGCTAATTTAGGAATATTACAGTCCTTCCCTCCCAAATGTTGCTTGCCCTCAAGAAACTACAAAGATAGAATTGGAAAGTCTCCTTCCCTCTTCCTGTAGCATCCTCATATGATGAGCTCTCCCAAAGAATAAGATGTTGTCTCAACAATGAAACTCCATAGTGCCTCTCCCAAGCATACAAGTTAGCATTTGGTGTACATCCCAAATGGCTATCATCATGCAAAAGTAAAATACTCAAGGAGACAACTATGTGTTGTATAGAGGTCCTCTCGAGGCATGGATTTTTAAGTGCATGGGGAACTATCATTCCCAAGTGAAACCTCCACCCCCAAGCTATCATCCATATAAAATGAGTCACTCTCCAACATGGCAACTCATGAAAGATCCCCTCCATCTTTGGCACATGAAGTGTAGGTGGGATGAATAGATGATCATGATAGGTAAGAGGGCCTATCCCACACTCTCCTCCTCTCCACTTATGATAAGTGTAGAGTTCATGTTGATCTTGGGCTGCAATAAGGTTGCCCTCAAGTGGCAAGAAGAAGATTGGATCTTCAAGGATCCTTCCTCCAATGTCATGAGCCCAAACCATCCCATACAAGATGAATGGAACATCATCACCATATGACATCCAAATCAGAAAAATGTTGAAGGTTTTATGCAATTTTGGATGGTACAAATGGTTTCCCAAGTGGATACTACGCAGTCTTTCCAACTTCTATTTGAGAATATCATGTGGCAAGTGGTTCTCCAATAAGTTACAAGTTGTTCATGTTTGCTCTTCCACCATGGGGTGGTAAGCAACAATGTTTATCAGTTGTACATAATCAAAATAACAATACACTTTCCCAAAGTCATGTATAGATGGGCTACTATCATTACAAATATTGGCCCTAAAGTGACCATGAAACCAAAAAATACTCTTGCTCTCTTGTAGAGAAATGCACTATTCATATATGCTGAGAAGATACAAATACTCAATGGATTAATCAATAAGTACACAAATGTATTTCTTACCATGCATGGTGAGTAAGCTGAAAGTGAGGTCCATGAATGAGACCTCCCATGAGAATCTTCTCATAAAATTCTGTAGAATGAGAGGATGCGTACTCCCCTTGGAACACTCCATCAATAGAAGCATAATCCCAAGTGACAGCGCTGTAGGCCTTAGTGATAAGGCTCTTGTCACTCCATGACTTCTTCCTTTTACATTCCATATGCCAAAGCCATCCACTATCATGCTGCTATGTGAGAGGATCTCCTTCCTATATGGAAGCCTCTCATGATCCTCCAATGTTGAAGGGAAGCCTCCTTGCACCTTGAATGTGTCTTTCCTCCCTCCAGAAATAACATGATAAGTATGGGAAAAATTCTACCCATACTCCCTCAAGTGTAACCACAACAAAAAGGACTCTTGCTGCCTCCCTACATTCTTAAAATTCAAATCATGGAGCAATAAGACAATGATGGACATGTGAGATGTCTCATCAACATAGTACAAACCAACTCCCTTATACATCATGTGGGATTTATCCTTCCTCCCAACCCAAAGTTCATACATGAGATACACCTCAAACAGAAATATGTGTGAATACATGAGACATACCTCCAACAAGGGCAAATACATGGACATAAAATTTAACATATGATGTCCAAACTCTCTTCTTGACAACCACAAAAACCATGCCTTCTTCTTATGCATCCTATCATTGAGACTTAAGGCATGAGACAAGGAAATAGAAATTTTTGGGTAGTGACCATACTCACCCAAAAGCAACCAGCACAGCCATGCTTCTTGCTAGCCTATATCATAGATTTTCAAGGGGTTTGGAAACCTGTTTCTCCACACTGCCATCTACTCATCCCAATGCAAGTGATCGATCTCATTCTGCAAATATTTGGTATCCTTCCATGGTAGGACACCAACCTCCTCAAATCTTTGAAGAAATTTTCTCTTCATGAAATGTTAAAGTGCACCTCCAATGGGATCTCCCAATGAGACCTCCTCCTCATGCATGGCCTTCCAAAACCAAAGAGGCCTTGGATCTGCTGCAAGAAGAAGTCTCTCTTTGAGATGTGGCATGCTCATTGAGAGAGTGTCATCTAGAGAGGAGAAAACGTTTCTCATCTCAAGATGTCTACCCTTTGACACCTCTTCCTCCATGGCTTCTTGAATGAAGCTGTTATCTGAATGCTCCCATGAGGAATGGGTCCTCCTTTCTTACTACTGCTCTTGGATAGTGCAGTGCAATCTTGTTGCTCTGAATTAGTAGTAAGTCATGATCCTGGGTCATACAACAACAAATTTCCACAATCTTCTGAAATATTTGTTGCAATAATAGAAAGTGGAAATGCAATCATACCTTGCTCGACTTTGCAAACACCTTGCATGGCTGCAATATTTCTTTCTTCCACTGTGTTGGCTCCCTCAACTACTGATGTTGAAGGCTGCTCCTCCAAGGTTGTGACAATGCTGATATAAGTCTCCTCAAGAAGTGGTGAGGGCTCCTCCCTCTTTGATTTTTCTTCATCAAATATCTTGATCACACTCTAAGTGAAATATATAAGAGTAGATACTCTTGCATGATTTATGTGACTGAACCACCAAGTGCTTGCTTTGCCCTTCATGTGCGGTGCTGCAATCTCTATTGCTTCTCTCTCTACCACTGGATGTAGTAGGAAGAATCCTGCAAGTATTCTTGTCCACGTACTTGCTAAATATGATCTATCAAAAGTAGATAATAGAAACCTATTGCCCTTCATTCTTCTTGTGCTGCAAGGCCTCCTTTCTTCCTCTAGTTGAATGAACTATGGGAAGGCTAGAGTCTCCTTGAAGGTTCTAGGTTGAGTCTTGTACTCAACAAGGTATTCACTTAGAATCTAATGTTCCAAGTGTCTTCCATGCTTTTTGTCTTATTATTTGTGAGAATAGGAAGTGCATGGTCGTTCCTCTTCTTGAAACCCTCTAGGAGTTTCTTGGAATCTCTTCTTCTTCATCAGCTTAACCTCCTGTGAGAGGTTCTTTCTAGATCTGAAAATTGATGAGAGTAAACTCATCCTCTCCATAATTCTGATATTTCTCCTTATAATAGCTGGAAATCATAGGCTGAGCCAAATATCATGCTCTGATACCACTGTAATATCCCAAAATAGGGAAAACCTACAACAATAAGAACACCTTAAGATGTTCCAAAGTTTGAGATTCAGAAATAAATGAACACAATAATGGATGTTAGATGATTAATAGACTCATATGATGTGTTAAAATCACAAATCCATCAATTAAATCTACATCAGCAACTTATACTCCATTTTCGGATCCAAAAGTTGCGGAAAAGCAGCAAAATAAGCCCCAAAAACATTATTCCCAGCTATTTGCACAATAACAGAGGAAAATAATGGTGGCATCCTTATATTTTGTCATATGGGACTTAAATACCACATGGGAGCAAAAAAAAATCACTCTAGATAAGTTAAACAGATCTCCCGGTCCGGATATGGCTCAAAAAGGCCCAAATCCCATGACTTTTAGCATACAAAATGACTGAAGAAAGGGAAAGCATGATTCATTGAGGTTTTTTCAAAAACATAATGTTCCTCAACATATCTAGAGTTTATATTATGCAAGAGTGAAGAAAAATGGGGATTCAACCCTTTTTATACAGCAAAATACAACCCGGCAAAGGCCTCATGAAAGTACATGTATAAAATAGCAGATCTGCAGATCTAGATTTGGAAAACATAGTTATACTAAATCTCTATATAAATATAGCTGAAATTTACAAATAATAGAAGAAGGATGCTATACAAAGCCTTCCGAGGGAAGGGTTGGCCCTTCCTCCAAGGAACAAGCTCAGGATCAAGGGTCTTGACCCTGCTACTACAACACTGAAAAAAAAGACGTAGTTCCTATAGGGAACTATGCAGTAGATGATGGAGAGTGCTTTGGCCACATGCCAAGATGTCCAATATGCTCATAACCCTCCTTTACATATCTTACAAAGAAATATAAGCTCCCTCCTCTGAAGGATAAGCCTAGAAGTTGGTGTTGTAAGCCTTCCACTGCAACACCTTGAAACACAACATTTCCTGCTACAGGAATAATGTTGTAGCTGAAGGAGGATGCTTGGCCTCAAGCCTAGATGTGGAAAAATGAAGAAAAATTCTCCTCCAAGAGGCCTCTCAAGTAAGGATAAGGAATCCCTAAGCAGGAACGCCTTGTGCTAAATAGCACTGCATACTCAACTCAGCAGTTGAAGAATGCTCAATAGTCTAAGTAGAGAAAAACAAATAATCCATAATCTAACCTAAAATGTCTGCCATCCTCCTCCTTATAAGGTTTGTGAGCCTCCTCACCTTGGGTCCCACCCATTAGGATTTCCAACATCACATGATCACTTTCCCTCCAAAACTGCATTGCAGCTCCATCAAGGCTACTCCTCCATATTGCGTTGTTGACTTAGTCAATTTGACTGAATCAACATGATTCTCTTCATGTTCATACATGGAAAGTACAAAATACAGCTACTAGGATGTCCCCTTTTCATACCAAGAGAGATTTTATGCTAATACAAGATAAGTATGGGTCTCTTTCCCCCATTTATTCACCTACTAAGTGAAAAAATCAAAAATTAATATTCCTATCAGCTGCATGCTAATTTAGGAATATTACACCCTATCATTAAAACATTAAGCAATACCCAGTCAAAAAAAATTTGTGAGTTAAGTATCTCTTTTACAGTTTGGTTTGTGTCTTAAGACTGTTATACCTTTGAAAAACCTTTTTGACTTGTTGGGTCCAACATCCTGGCTTCTAGAAGAATCCATACTAGATCACATCCTAACCCAAATCCTCCTGTAATAGTTGACAATCATGAAAGAATCCTTAGGAAGTCTCTTACATCTAAAAACCCAACTGTTGACAGACCAATCCACGGAGCAAGTTCTGTTCCTGAAAACCTTATAAAATTGCAAAATTCCCAAGTTGAATTATCTCATACAAGAAGCCTATCTAGAGCTAAGTCACAAAATAGTATAGATCAGATAAACCTTGAGCTTAAAGACTCACCTCAAAGCAGCAGTAGGGAAGCCTCCCCTTCCACTCCTCTTGATCTCCATTTCATCCATAACTTTGGCTTCTCTCATCCTAGATCTTCTCAACATCACTTAGTTGGTCCAAGTACTTTAGCTACATCCATACATACACCCACTATTCAAACCACTCCACTTCATCACCTTCCTCCACTCGTTAATCCTCCATTGTTCGCACAAGTTCATATCATGGAAACATGGTATGCTCCCTTAATCCTTCCTTTACCTCTAGTTTCTCTACCACAAGACTATCAATCCAAGATTCCATTATATGATGCTAGTAGCTCTATTAAAACTCAACAACATGTGGATAGAATGAATGACTACTTTGACAGACAAGAAATAGATGATGAAACTGTAAAACTTAGAATGTTTTCTCAAAGCTTAGGGGGAGAAGCAAGAAAATGGTCCAAAGGATTAACCCCTAAAAATATTAATGATCTTCCTACTTTTCATCAACTATTCCTAAACAAATGGGAAGTAAAGAGAAATCCCCTTCAGAACTTGTTAGAATATAATGACCTCAAAAGAAATGCTAGAGAGATTTTTCAGGATTATTGCACTAGGTTCAATAGAGTTTATAATGCACTCCCTCCACAAATGAAATCCCAACGAGGATTAGCCTTAATGAAGTTCCCTAAAGGATTTGACCCAGATATGTGTCATCAATTAAGGGAGAGAGAACCCCTCACATTAGAAGATATGCAGAAAGGGGAAGTAAGTGTAGAGGCTAACCTAAATGCCAGAAGGGCTAGATTGAAAGCAAAAAAAAAGGTTACCTACAAAGATGAAGTTGGACCCTCCACATCAGACTCCAAAATTGATAGTCTGGTTAAAACCATGGAGATGATGATGATGGAGAGAATTAACATGAACGAGAGAGATTATCGTAAAGAAAATTAAACAGCTCCTCAGAATAAAAATTAAAATCAGAACCAAAATTTTAGAGGGAATCCCCCTCATATTAGACAAAGAGGCCCTGATCAACAAATCATACCTCCTTTCTAACATAATTATGTTGATGGGAATGAGGGAGTGATTGAAGAAATAGAGGGAAATCACATAAACTTATTGGGAGTAAAAAATCAGGATATTGTTTTCCTCAATGAAGAATAACAAGGCATATTTACACCCTATGATGAGGAAAGCCCAGAGTCTGAAGACTATAAAAAAGCATCTGAAAATTATATAATGGATGTGCATAGACAATATGACCTAAGCAGTAAAAATAATCAAGACAATCCCAAGAATAAAACCTTTGAAATTTCTGCTAGAAACAATTCTGAAAGCATTTCTAAAAAGACAACAGATAACAACAAAAAAATGGCTAAAGGTTCTGATAAAAACAGAGGAAAAAACACCCAATTTATGAAAAACATACTGGTGACCCAAGTAGCATTAGAAACTCAGCTAATGCCCCTAGTAAAACTATTTTAACTGCTATTCATAATAAAATCTAGCAAGATGAATTTTTTGAGAAAACAGTGACTAAAAAGGATGATCTAAACATTTTAAAAACTCTGACATACCTTTCAGCATAGAGGGCGAAATTGCCAAAATCAAGATCCCTGTCCCTCTTACTAAATTATTCACCCAAGATGTATATAAAACCCAACTTTTGAGAGCTTTAAACACAGGAGAACAAACTGATTTTGTCAATGTGACTGATGACAAGCCTGAGCTTCTTTTGGGACCAGAAGTAGAAGGGAAATTTCAAGGAGGAGGTGTTCCTCCTTTTATGTCAGTATAAACATCCATGATAAGATTTTACACAATGCCATGCTTGAATCAGGAGCCTCCCATAACCTTATGCCTAAAGTAGCGATGGAGAGATTAGGCCTTGAGATAACTAGACCTTACAAAGATTTATACTCTTTTGATTCCAGCAGAGTTAAATGTCTAGGCCTGATCAAAGATTTATGTGTCAACTTAGCACAAATACCAACCAAGAGCTTCGTGATGGACATTATGGTGGCTAATATACCTCCTAAATATGGCATGCTCCTTTCAAGATCATGGGGTGCTAAACTCCAAAGTACCCTCTAGATGGATATGACATATGCAACCATCCCTGTTTTTAGTCAACCAAGAAGACTATATAGGGAAAAAAACATGAAATACATGATTAATAGTCAAGAAAAACTAGACAAATCCCCTCTTTATTCTATTCACACAGACCTTGACTCATTCATTATTTACAATGATGAAAATCTTAATTTGCAAGGAGAAGGAGATGACAAATCAGCAATAGAAAAAGGAGGAAAGGAGAAAAAATTAAAATAGTTTGCTAACTCAGAACATCACAACAAACATGATGAAGGTCATAGGCAACAAAACAACCATCAACATGAGGCTGATTATGAAAAACAAGGTAAAAATCATCATAGTGAAAACCTTTAGGAACAAAGAGAAAATGAACATAGTACATATCCTAAAAAACAACATAATGACAGCCAAAATAAACAGGACATAGAGTACAGAAATGACTTTAATGAAAAATCTAAAATTGAACCTCTTTGGAGTATGAGTTTTGATTTGTCTTGTAGTAAAATTACTTCAGGAGCAAGCATATGGGTACATAACACAAGAAATAATCATGCTGAGGGCCATTCATACAAACTAAACTTTCAATACACAAATAACATAGATGAATATGAGGCTCTCCTCTTAAGACTACAATTATTGAGAAAACTAGGAGCTAAGAGGATAACTATTCATGGAGACTCAGAACTGATTATTAAACAAGTGAATGGAGAATATACTACCAAGCATCCAAGATTACGAGCATATAGAGATGATTTTGTTGACCTTTTGAAAACATTCACAGAATATGAGCTTAAATTTGTCCCTAGAAACCAAAACATCCTTGCCAATGGTTTAGCATTTTCTGCTAGTACATGTTTAAAACCTTATGAAAGAAAAAAATACACTGTCCAAGTTAAATATAGGCTAGCAGTCCTAGACAATATCAAGTATTGGCAAGTGTTTGAAGGATATAAACATATAGAGGACTTCCTACAGTCCAAAAATGGGTTTGAAATTCCAAATTCAGACTCAGAGTATGAATAAGACCATCCTGCTAAGGAAAAATATTATGAAGAAGAAGCTCCTAAGATTGCTGAGATAAAAATTGCTGATGTAAATATGTTAACTAGAGAACTCCCATAGAAAATAGAGCTGAGAACTAGTTTAGAACAAGAAGATTTTGAAGTGCTGAAGTCTCACACTGATCAATTTCCAAAGCGATTGGTGCCTCTAGAATAATTTTTTGACTTTAATGATGTTGCCAAAAATCCTAAAATGGAACCCACTGAAACCGAAATAGAAGTGTGCAATATAGGCAGTGAACTCAAACCCAAGGTGATGAAATTATCCAAAACAATGCCAGCTCATATAAAACTGAAATATCTTGAGATTTTTAGAGAATTTTTTGATGTGTTTTCTTGGAGTTATGAAGACCTAAAATCATATGATACAGAGATAATCCAGCATAAGATACCCCTCAAAGAAAAAAAGAAACCTTTTAGAAAAAAATTGTGCAGAATAAACCCTGTGCAATTACCTCTGGTTGAGAAAGAAATCAAAAAAATGTATGATGTTCGAATCATAGTCTCAGTAAGATACTCAGATTGGGTATCCAACCTTGTATCTGTGAGGAAGAAAATAGGAGAGATAAGGCTTTACATAGACTTTAGAAACTTAAACAAAGCCTATTTAAAGGACAACTACCCCTTGCCCAAAATGGATCATATCTTACAAAGGGTAGTGGGTTCCAAAATAATTTCTTTACTAGATGGATTTTCAGGATATAACCAAGTGATGGTACATCCTAATGATCAACTTAAGACAAATTTTACTACACCTTGGGGCACTTTCATGTATCTGAAAATTCCCTTTGGTTTAATGAATGCTAGTGCCACATTCCAAAGAGCCATGGATATTTTTTTCTCAGAAGAGATAGGCTTCTTCATTGTGATATATTTAGATGACATCACTGTCTATTCCAAAATAGATGAAGAACACATTGCTCAATTAAGAATAGTCTTTGAAAAATGTAGAAAGTATTGTCTATCCTTAAATCCCAAGAAAAGTTTATTTGGCCTCCAAGAAGGCAGACTTCTAGGCCATATCATATCTGAAGAGGGAATAAGAATAGACCGAAAAAGGATTGAGGGAATATTACAAATTAATCATCCTAGAAACATCAAAGAACTACAATCTTTCATTGGAAATATAAATTTATTAAGAAGGTTCATACCCAACCTTGTTTAACTCCTTAAAAACATAACAAACATGATAAAAAGGGAAACAAGAGTTAAATGGACCATTGAAGCAAAGCAATACTTTGAAATGGTTAAACAAGCACTCACACAAACACCAGTTCTTATTAGCCCTGATTTTGATAAATATTTCTTCATTTTCTGCTTTGCATCAGAACATACAATTTCTGTTGTCCTACTTTAGAAAAACATAAAAGGACAAGAGCAACCCATTGCATTCTTCAGCAAGGCCTTAAGAGATGCACCTCTGAAATAGAACATAAGGGAAAAACAGGCTTTTGCCTTGATCAAAGCACTGAAAGGTTTCAGAGTTTACATTTTACACTCACACATCATTGCATTTGTTCCACACATGTTTGTCAAAGACATTTTAACACAAGATCCTGATGGAAAAAGAGGGAAATGGATTGATGTTATATTAGAATATCATTTAGAAATCAAACCCATTAAACTGATAAAAGGACAAGGACTTGCAAAACTTATGGCTGAATCAAATATCAAAGCCTTAGATATGAATATGGTTGATGTTTTAGAAGAACAAGAAGAATGCATAGCTCCTCATGTTGAAGAAGTATTGCTGAATTCTCTTTGGTATGCTGATATTTTTTATGTGATCTTTTATCTTAATGTTCCTTCTAGTTTATCTAAGACAAAGGCAAGGTTTTTTGAAGTTAAAAGATGAAAATTACTACATTATAGATAGATGGTTATATTGGAAAAGTGCTAGTGGTATATTTCTTAAATGTTTGCCTGAGAATGATGCAGAGAATATCAAGCATGAGTTTCATGAAGGAGAATGTGAAGGCCACCTCTATTAGAAAACAACTGTCAAAAAAATCCCTAGAGCTGGTTACTATTGGCCCACCCTCTTTCAAGATATCTATAAATTGGTATTTGCCTACCACAAATGCCAAATACTTGAAGGCAAAAGAAAACTCTTACCCTTACCTTTGCATCCTATCTCCGTTGAAGCTTCTTTTCAACATTGGGGCCTAGACTTCATTCGGGAAATCCATCCTTCTTTGTCTGCCCAACATAAATGGATCCTCACAACAACTGATTACTTTACAAAATGGATAGAGGCCATCCCATTTAGAACTACTACTCAAATCTAGTCATCATTAAATTCCTTGAAAACCATATTTTGTATAGATTTGGTTGTCCTAGAAAGATTATCACTGACAATGTTGCTGCCTTTAGATCCAAGAGAATGGTGGAATTTTTCCACAAATATCAGATCACATTGGGTCATTCCATAGCTTATTACCCTCAAGGTAATGGGTTGGCAGAATCCTCAAACAAGAATTTGATAAACATCATCAAGAAATTGCTGGAAGGAAATCAAAAGTCATGGCACAACAAGCTAGTACATGCATTATGGGTAGATAGGTTAACATGCAAGAAATCAATTGGAATGTCTCCCTACCATCTAGTTTATGGAGTGGATGCAATTTTTCCAACAAACCTAGGAATACCAGTCATGAAATTGACCCAGGAAGTACAGTTCGAAGAAAATGATATGATAATAAGGATGAATTAGACTATACAGTTGCAGCAAACTAGAGAAGAGGTCTATAATAGAACACAATTAGTGCAAGAAAACATCAAGAAACTATTTTACAAAAGAACAAAGGAAAATGATTTTAACATTGGTTACAAAGTGCTCAAATGGGACTCAAGAAAAGAAGACAAGGGGAAGAATGGTAAGTTTGAAAATATGTGGAAAAGTCCCTATATTATCCATTCTTCCAGAGGCAACAATGTGTATTTCCTAGAGGAGATGGATGGAACAGAAATTTTTGGAGGTCCTGTCAATGGCAGGATGCTCAAACATTATTTCCATTAAGATTCCTAAGTCTAAAAGATCTATCCATTGTATATAACATTATTTGAATAAAATATCAAATAAAAGTGAATACAAAAATAAGAAAAATAAATAAAAAGAGGGCAAGAAAAGAAAAGGTATAGCCCCATACCAAAAAACAGTAAGTTCTGAAAGTGTGCAAGTCTGAATGCCACTGCTTGAGGAGAAAAGCCTAATTCATACAACCTAATCATGACTAAGTGAGTTTTAAATTTCTGCTAATAGGTTAGTGAATGAGGATTTTCCAAATAGTCTAAAATTGGCTTATCAGTAGGCTAGATTATATTAGGGAAAGAATTTGGTTTCAAAGCTAAAAATTTGAACCAAGAAAGAAAGAGAGGGATAAAAAGTAAATTCCATATTTCAACCCTCAAAATTTTTTGATTTTCTGCAAAATAAATTCTGTATGCAGAATTGTACAAATTATCTCTGCTCATAACAAATCAGACTGTTCAATCCTAATTTGGTTATGTTTTCAATTTTCTTTTATAGTTTAGAGAATAAAAATCTGTCAAATAGTTTAATATTGACAGATAGTTAGAATAGGTAGAGAAATAAATGATTTCATCAGTTTAATTTGAACTCTTGGTTGATATAAATGTAGAATTTGTTAGTTTCCTATTTTCAAAAGAAAATGATGTCAAGGGTAGGCTAATTGAAATGCACCCAATGAAGAAAAAATGTTAGAAAAATTTAGATGGGTAGGTAGAAGTTGAGTTGCAAATAATCATGTTATGATTCAGATGTTGCCAATCACAATTTCATAGGAGTATATCATCAACTTAAGGAGCTCTGTTAAGGCGAAAATCAAGGCACTGGTTTACTTCTTCCAAAGATTTATTTTCTGAGGTTCTTGACACCTCCTAAAAGAGCTGTCCTCTCCAATTGGAGCCAATTTTAGCCATCTATAATTTTTGTTGATATTAAAAGATGAATAAATATTTATTTTTGATTTCTAGAAACAGTATATGAGAAACACTGTGAGTTCTAGAAATATCACTGCCTTCATCATCCTAAAGTTTGACTATTTTTCAATAAGCTTTCCTGTCTTTGCCTTTTCAAAATGTTCACCATGTTGCTCTAAAGAAAACTCCATTATTGGCTTATTTGAATCATTCCTCATTTCATTAACACTCTCATTTTATCTCCCTCCTTCTCCTCTCAGAAACCCCTAAAAATCTTCCCTCATTCATCACTTTTGTCTAAAAACCCTTAAACAATGTAAAAACCCTCACATTGTTTAATCTTTGATTTTAACCCTATCGGATCCTCTCAAAACTTGTAAAAACTCTATTTTTATAACAAAAACCCATTTTTTTTTATATGGGCCTTAAGCCCCTTTCTACTTAGGCCCTAGCCTCCTCATTCATATGAACTTGACCCCGACCTTCCGCTATTCTCTTGAGACCCTTTTCTTCCCAACCCTCGGTCCCCTATACCCCCACTAGACTATTCCCTTCACCTATCCTTAAGCCCTTTCTCCTATAAATTACACCTCGTCCTTCTATCCTTATGCACCCTCACAAAATTATAAAGGCCACTCCATGACATTTATAAAATCAAAGGTGGGCCCCCACTTTTCGTTATATCCAGCCAAATCCCCACCGTTGATTAGGGCCTCTTCCCCTAATCCAACGACCATCGCACTCCCAATATCCACTTCGCAATAACACGACTCCACGCTACGCAAAAAATCCCGCCACGTCATCACACCTAGCCACACCTCCATAATATATGCCAATCCCCAAAACCCTCTGCACTTTCGATCTCACTTCTTAAGATCCGACGGCTCAAACTCAACATCTCGCAAATTTTGGTGATAGGGTTTAATGACCCCAACCCATGCGAAAAGAGCGGTTTAGCCCTGGACACGCGTCTAATGATGAGTGGAATTGCGTGCCCTCCTCTCAAAATTGCTTACCGTCGATGACCTACGCGATAAACCACAGTTTTCCCAAAACTGTTTTTCCCTTCCCACGCCAAAATTCAAAATTCTTCACCCTCATTTGAATTTCCTCATGATTTCGCCTCTGAGATCATTCCCCTGCACCCTCTATTCCTCTATAGATCACCCTCGATGCCTCAGAAACCCCGAAAATGCATTTTTCTCCACTCCTGCAGTTTTTAATGTTAATATCAATTTGTGTGTTTGAGATTTAATAGCGGTGATGCCCAAAAGGCTCTCCCATAGTCCAAAAATGACAAAATAAGACCCTGGATGACGATCCAGGGGTCTTAATTCGAATTATGAAGATCAGAGGGCCTTTTCTGAGGGTTTGATTGATGATGACTCATGATCATCGATCAATCAGGAACCCTCCAACACATGAAGAAACCCTGCCTGCACACAAAGAACAGATGCAGTCAGAGAAGAAAAGAAGGAAATAAAGGACAGAAAGAATAAAGGGCTAAATTAAAGATCAAAGAATAAACCGAAGATTAGCCCTTTAACAAAAAGTGATTAAAGATAAAATGTCAAACAGTTTAAAGATAAAGGATAGATGAACAAAATAGTTGTAAAGCAGAAACAGAGATAAAGGCACTAAGACATAATATTAAAGCTAAAACAAGGTTAAAGGCCTAATACAGAAGTTTGATGAATAAAACAAAGGAAGATTACCTAAAGGTAGCTTCGAATAACTCAGCAAAGAAGCAATTACTTCTCCAAGGACAAATTTTCCACCTACAACATTATTTCTTTCAATAAAGGCATCAAAAATTTATTGCACAATCAGAGATATTTTTGAAGCAGATCAACGGTTATTACTGTTAGCCACCTATAAAAAATTTTCATATCAAATGGTTGCTAAAATATTTTTTAAGCCTTCAAGAAACAATTTCATGACCAATTTTTTAGTTCTTAAAGTCTTATGATGATCTTTATCCCTTTGAGTTAATCTTCACTGCTGTTTCCCTCTTTATCCTAAAGAACCTACTGTTTTCCAATAGAAAGAATGCTTAAAAGCCCATTTATCCCATCATTTTTACCCCTCCTTTCTCTCATAAAACAACTCCATCTTTCACCATTTTCCTCCATAAAAATCCCTCCATAAGCCTCATTTAACCTTCAAAATCACTCCAAAATCCCTTTAAAAACTTATATGTCCCTTTTATCTGGTTTTAAAATGCTTTCATTTACCTATCGGAACCCTCAATTTGCCTCAAAAACTCTGTTTTTAGGCCTAAAAATATCCTTTCTGCATATAAAGTTCTTCGAAGCCCCCGAGGGCTTAACTCCTATAACCCTCCACCTCATAAGACCTACAGCCCCACAATCGGGTGCTAAAAGGTCCTAAACCCCTGTCATAACCCCTTATTTCCTTTATTTCTTTGTATTTTCATATTTCCGATGTTTCAAACTTGGAAAGGATATGGACCATTGATCATTACAGATCAACGACCACTGGGCCTCCCGATCACCATCCCCTCTCTTCTCCCCTATTCAAACCTTCTACATCATTCTTAATCTTAGCTCCCTAATCATCAGATCCAATGATCGGAGTTAAAACCCGACTTTCCTTGGCGTTTTCATAAAACCTGACAGTTCAAATTTTAGACGAATATCGACCGTTGATCTAAACTGATCAACGACCCTCACTCTTCCTTTCGCCCATTTCATTTTTTCTATCCCTTTCCTCTGCTCATATAACTCTGCTCCATCCTTTGTTCTGAACCGTCTGTTTCATAGATCCGACCATCACGATCTATCCCGATCATTCATAAAACCCTGATGAACCAACCCGCTCTGTGACAAAATAATTGACGTAACCATTGGCCCCGCTTACCTCATTGACCCGCAGCTTCCCCCATCGCATGTGATCTGCACCGTCGAATTTGGATCCTTCGATCTGATGGTCGATGCAGCGTTTCGAAAAATTTATGTGAGAGCACGTTAACGCCCGAAAAAAGTCCAAAACAGGCGGTTTTTAAAAGGACGCATGTCGACATTTGTATCGAATTGCATTTTTTTTGTGAAACCCGCTTACCAACCAAATCAAATGCGAAAACCATTACGGTTTTCTGCCAAACCACTTTCTCCACACATTGAATTTTCACCTTTTAAATCCTGGTCATTGATTGATTTGATCGGATGGTCCCATCTTAATTTAACCCCAAGACTTTCGCACTTTGTTCATTCCCCATGCAATGCCATTGGATGATCTTAGTCGTCGATCGCCTTAATCAGACGGCTCCGATTATGTCCCGACCCCAATTCATCTGCCTCCATATTATTTCCCGAATGACCCCATTAGTCAATCTCAGCCATCGGTTGTTTTAATCTAACGACCCATATTGCATTGAAACCCCAGGTCTTTGCCCCTTCATTTTCTCTCTCGAGCATTTCATCGCTTCATCTCCACCATACATCCTTTTGATCAAATAGCCCGGACTTAATCCTACCACCATTCACCCAACGGCCTTCTAATTGATCCCTTCCAGTGATCCGGACCATTGGTTTTTTTCATCCAACGTCCATGATTTAATCTCGCACACGAGATCCCCGAAGCGGCCTTAACCTATTTTTCACCTGATTTTCTTAACTTTTTTTTCCTTTTTGTAGGTTATAAAGGTTTATTCAATAGTTTTAAAATGATGTTAAGGCTAGTGATGACGATCCCCAGACCAATTATTCACATGAAAAAAGACTTAACATGGTTCCAACTATGATTTCACCCATGTTTCATGAGCATTTGTGAAGTCACAAAACCTTTGCACGCCTGCAAAACAACAGAAACATAGTGAATGTCAAACGGACAAAGAGTATCAGTGTCAAAATATGGGATCAAAGCAGAAGTGAAGATTTAATAGCTTTTAAGCAGAGTTTAAATGATTGAGACCTAGAGAATAAAAAATCAAATGCCTAATTGACAGTTAGCAGAAGACAAGGACCAGAAGACAAAGATTAAGCCTAATTAGGCCTAAAACATAGATCAAACACACATTAAAGGTGTTTTAGGAAAAAAAAAAAAGGAGATCTATCAGTCTAAAAATCCTCCATTGCCACATCAAAGGCTAATTGAATCCTCTCGAGCTACCAAATAACCACCTGCAGCCTCAAAGAAATCAACAGAAGGCATAATTATTGCCTATTCAAAAGATATTTGCCTAAAGACAACTGAGCAGTTATTTCAACCAAAGAAAATTATTACAAACTGTCAAAAAAGTTATTACAAACATAAGAAAGAGCCCTGAAGTCAATCTTCTCATCCATTAAGCCTTAAAAAGAAGAAACAGATTTATGAAATAGAGTTATAGATAGAATGAATTCTTGCCTTATGCCTTGCATGATTTTCAAGGCTAGGAATTGCATTTACTATGGAATTAATGATACTTGAACCCTAGAAACTCTTCCACCTCCTCATTTTCTTATAAAATCTCCTTAAGGAGTACATTGTAAATGCTTGGTCTCTGGATATTTGTTGCATGTAAATAGTTTTCCGAAGCTGTTGTAGCTCTGTTTGTAATTGAAGATACATAAGCTGAGATGAGAAGTTTGAAGTTGTAGAGACCCACTGGACTTGATGATTGTAATTGGTTTTAACATCAAATACGAGCTAATTTATGGGATCCTGGTCTATGTTAATGGTGATGTGTTTCTCACTGTAATTTTTATTTTCTTTTTGTTTCCATTCTGTCCACTTTTCTCTGATAAAGAATAGCAAATATAGAGCTAGGATTTACTCTTACAAGTACCCTGCTCTCACTGATAAGCTTTATCTTTATGTTTTCCTCCAATTGTGTATTTAAGAATGATTTAATATAGTCCAAGCAGTTAAGGAATGTTGGTGTTCCCATGTCTTATTTTCTAAACTTTAAACATTGTTCTTGAATGATATTTTCATTACATGCTAAGTAGAGTTGGACTAGGAAAGTTTATGGTTTGCCCTATCTTCTAGTTTTTCTCCAAAGGTTGTTTGAAAGTTTCCCTGAGAGTATGTTGAAAGCAGGATAGGTTCAAAGTCCTTACCTGATCTTAGACTACTTTTATGCTTATCTTGAATGTTTTCCTTTTGAATATGCTGAAAGCAGGATAGTTTCAAAGTACTTACTTGATCTTAAGCTATTATTAGTGTTTTAAATGTTTTCTATCGAAAGTACATCAAAAGAAGGATATTTTCAAAGTACTTACCTGATCTTAGATTACTTTTATGTCTTTTCTTAAGTGCATGCCAAAAGCTAGATCGTTTCAAAGTACTTACTTGATCTTAGGATGCTCTTTGTTCTTCATCTATTTGATTTCCTTCACTCCATTTCTTATTGCTCCATTCCATAAAATCAACTTAAAGAGATCCTTTGACATAGATGACTTGCTCCATGGACCACTCTTGAACCTTGTTATTTCAATGAAATCCTCTTATGACTCCATAGCCCAATGGATTGAAGCTGCTCCTTGCCTATATTATTAGCTGAACCATTCTCACACTTATTTACATCTTCACCCTTCATATAGACTTCCTTCACCTTCATCATATCCTTTCCCAACCAAAAAACCAAACAAAACCCTTGTTCTTTATAAATAGCCTAATATCATACTAAAAGCATTTTAAAAATAAATCAATCTTCACACTTATAGAGAGATCCCTCTCTGGATTTAGGAGGGCTAGATCCTAGAATCCCAAAGTGGTTCATATGTAGGCTTTCCAGTTTGTATTTTCCAATCTTGCAAATTATGGAGACCCAACATTCTGGAAACTCCACTAGGGATTTCTAAGTGAATTTCATATTAGATACCCTTAGGACCTTAAGAAAGCCCCTTGATTAAAGAACATTTGGTGTGTTAGCCAATTAAGTCACCAGACCTAACATTTCGGTGACTCCACTGGGGACTTCTGAGTAAAATCCTTAGAACACAACACTCAATATTCAATATAGTATAAGTATCTCTCTTCAAGCACTACCAAGCAATAGAAATCATGATTAAATTTATTTGAAGCAAGTGACAAACTAAGGAACCCTTAGGATTCTCATAAGAGCTTATCAAACCTTGGAGGAATCAGCTAGCTAAGCCATAAGAGTAAAATTTCTTTGTCTCGTCACCTTAGCTAAGTCTTGAAACAGATTTAGGACACTCTCATAACCCATAAGACTGAAAAAACTCAGAAAACCTGAAAACATTTCAAATTGGTATTCAAATAAATAGGGTGGTGGAACCATAACACATTTTACCTCCATAAAAGCTAAAAATTTTCCACCTAGCGACTCCACACTCTACAACTTCCAAAAGACCAAATGAATCCACTCGTAGAAGACCCTGAACTGATTAAAAAGACACAATGACCTCTTATCCAACTTAAAAACATGATTCCAAGGATACAACAAAGATATGCCCCAATGAGTAGAGATCATATCCCTGGGTTTCCACATAAGATGCCCCAGGTGAATTGGGATGACAACCTGCCTATTTTTCAAGGTGAAAAGTTTGATGACCCTCTATTACATCTCATCAAATTTCACATACATGTATGGAGGTTGAAATTTGAATGGCATGAAGACTTCCTAATGAAAATGTTCAAGTTAACATTAGAAGGAAAAGTTATGGATTGGTATGAATGGTTGAAATCTAGTAGTTTTTTTTCCTTAAAAGACCCTGAATATGTGTTTTATGAGAAATATAAAGGAAACACTACATCATTATCATGGGGTGAATTAGATTATGATCCATTACAAAAAATCACCCAACACATTATAGACAATGATGAGGATTTGGAACAAATACATCATGAAGATCTTTTAATATCCATTCATGAGTTTAATATCTTATTGAAAAATTACAAGAACATAGATGAATCAGTTGAGGAAGAAATCAACCAAGAAATAAAGGAAATTCCTTAAGATATCCTTGAAAACCCAAATAAGGATTCATCATCCCTTATAGCTGAGGCTCAAGAAGACTTCCAGCCTCAAAATCAGTATCCACGAGACAAAGAGGGCGGTTGTATTTCTATTTATGATGAAAGAGAAATCTCTCCTTTCACAGAAGAAGAAATTGATCACATACTAAACAAGTAGCTACCCTCGGAACCTTCATTTAAACCAGACAATCATAAACATAGTTCCTATTAAATAGATAAATCCAATGGCACTCAAGACAAGGAGGATAGTAAGGAAATTAATGACAATACTAAAACTAGTCCTCTTTGGAGTATGAATTTTGATGGGTCTTGTACTAAAACTAGTGCAAGTGCAGGAATATGGCTTTACAATACAGGAAAAAATGATTCTAAATCCCATTCATATAAATTAAGTTTTCAATGCACAAATGACATAATAGAATATGAGGCACTCCTTTTAGGGCTGCACTTATTGAAGAAATTAGGAGCCCAGAAGATAACTGTTCATGGAAATTGAGAATTGGTAATTCGGCAAGTGAAAGAAGAATGCATGTTTAAACATCCTAGAATTAGAGCCTATAAGGATGATGCCATGGATTTGTTGAAATATTTCAAATAATTCCAACTTATCCTTGTTCCTAAAGACAACATTTTTTTTTCCAGTGGATTAGCCCTTGTTGCTAGTACATGTCTGAGACCTTGGGAGAGCAAACAATATACAATTCAAGAAAAATTCAGACCAGCTGTCCCAAACAATAAAAGATACCGGAAAAAATTTGAGGGAGAAAAACAAATAGAAGAATGTCCTACTGAGGATATACCATATTTTCAAGAAGAATCTTCTCCCATTACAGATATCAATCTGTCATTTAAAGAACCTGAATTTATATCAAAAGCAAGCATACATTTAGAGAAAGAAAAAATATCACTACTTTTTTATTTTCAAGTTAAGGATGATGATTCTTCCGAGCAACATACTAAAGGTATAGTCCTCAAAGCTAATGTCTTAGAAGCAGACAATCTACAAACCATGGAGGGCCAAAAGGACGAGAATTCTCATATTTTCTTTGTTGATCTGATGTAAGAGTGTGTGGAGGACCCAACTGGCTCAAATTGTCAAGCATGGATCCTTTGAAAGATCCAAATGCATGAAAATTTGTCACCTTCTGTGATAGCCTTGGTTTTGAAGATTAATCTTCAAAATGTACTATGGATGCCCCTGACAAGTAGCCATTTTTTTTTTTCCTTTTTATCACTACTCAACTTGCTACATTGGCACTTTTGTATCATATGACAAACGTAAATATTCCAAGATAGAACAGGTTAGATAGGAATGTAAATGAAGCTTAGTTTTGAGCATTTAGTTAGTTGTTGATTTCTGCTTTGAAGAAAAAGAAAATTGCAAAAGCAATAGAAAAAAGAAAAGAGGGCAGAAATGAAAACAAGAAAGGTACAACCCCATACCAAAAAAGAGAAACAAAATCTGAAAGTGTGCAAGCTCAAATGCTACTCCTAAGAAACACACATCTAGTTAGTCATACAGCCTAATCATGACTAATTAGTTTTCAATTTACTACTGATAGGTTAGTGAATTAGATTAGCCAAACAATTTAATCTTGGCTTATCAGTAAGGTAGATTAGGATAGAAAAACAGAGGTTCAAACAAGCTCAAAATCTGAACCTGTGAAATTCAAAAGAATAATGGCTCTAAAAAAATCAAATCTTAAGCCAAAGGTAGAAAACAAACTGGTTCTAATCTACCCAAAACTTGAACCAGGAAAGAATGAAAGACAGCTCAAACAAATTCAAAAAAGAGCTGAAGAAATAATGAAGGATGATTTTGATTTTTCAGATCTTAAGCCTTCACAATTTTGTTTTAAATTTTTTACAAATTTTAGTCTATGTGCAGCTTGTCTTTATGCCACGGACCAACATAAAGTTAGATTGCTTAATCCTAGCTTGGTTGTTTTTAAATTTCTGTCTTAGAATTTAGAGAATAAAATTCTGTCAGACAGCCTAATCTTGATAGATAGTAGTTAGGTAGAGAAGCTTATGAACTCAACTTCTTAATCTGAGTTCATGGAGAAATAAGGGTAGACTTAGATAGTTTTATGTTTCCAATAAAAATTAAAATGATGATGTTTAAGGTCTGCAAGTCCAAACGCACCTTCTAAAGAAAAAATGTTAGGAAGTAGATTGTGTAGGTAGTTGTTTGGGGAAGAATTTTTCTACTGATATCAAATGCTCTAATCATCTTACAAGCAGCTAATAAAAGAAGAGGAAAAGGTTGTCAAGGTACAAAGCCACTTATTTACATCTATAGAATGCCATTCTGAGGTTCTTGACACCTCCAAGGAGCTGCCATCCCAAGTTGGAGCCGTTGTTAGCCACCTATAAAAAAATTTCATATCAAATGGTGGCTAAAATATTTTTTAAGCCTTCAAGAAACAATTTCATGACCAAATTTTTAGTTCTTAAAGTCTTATGATGATATTTATCCCTTTGATTTAATATTCACTGCTGTTTCCCTCTTTATCCTAAAGAACCTGTTGTTTGCCAAGAGAAAGACTGCTTAAAACCCCATTTATCCCATCATTTTTATCCCTCCTTTCTCTCATAAAAAAACTCCATATTTCACCTTTTTCCTCCATAAAAATCCCTCCATAAGCCTCATTTAACCTTCAAAATCACTCTAAAATCCCTTTAAAACCTTATATCTCCCCTTTATCTGGTTTTAAAATGTTTTCATTTACCTATCAGAACCCTCAATTTGCCTCAAAAACTTTGTTTTTAGGCCTAAAAATATCGTTTCTGCATATAAAGTTCTCCTAAGCCCCCGAGGGCTTAACTCCTATAACCCTCTTCCTAGTAAGACCTACAGCCCTGCAATCGGGTGCTAAAAGGTCCTAAACCCTTGTCATAACCCCTCATTTCCTTTATTTCTTTGTATTTTGATATTTCTGACGTTTCAAACCTGGAAAGGGTCTGGACCGTTGATCATTACAGATCAACGGCCACTGGGCCTCCAGATCACCATCCCCTCTCATCTCCCCTATTCAAACCTTTTTCTTCATTCTTTAATCTCAATTGCCTGATCGTCAGATCCAACGATTAGAGTTAAAACCTGACTTTCCTTTGTATTTTCATAAAACCTGACAGTTCGAATTTTAGACGAATATTGACCGTTGATCTAAACCAATCAATGCTCCTTACTCTTTCTTCTGCCCATTTCATTTTTTCTATCCCTTTCCTCTGCTCATATAACTCTGCTCCATCTTTTTATCTGAACTATCGGTTTCATAGATCCGACGGTCACGATCTATCCCGAGCATTCATAAAACCCCGATGAACCAACCTGCTCCACGACAAAATACCTGACGTAACCATGGGCCCTGCTTACCTCATTAACCTGTAGCTTCCCCCATCGCGTGTGATCCACACCATCGGATCTAGATCCTTCGATCCGATGGTCGACATAGCATTTCACAAAATTTATGTGACAACACATTAACACCCGAAAAAAGTTCGAAACAAGTGGTTATGAAAAGTCCGCGTGTCGGCATTTGTATCAAATCACATTTTTTTGGTGAAACCCGCTTACCACCCAAACAAAATGCGAAAACCATTATGGTTCTCTGCCAAACCACTTTCTCCACTGCATTGAATTTTCACCTTTTAAATCTTGGCCATTGATTTATTTGATCGGATGGTCCCGTCTTAATTTAACCCCAAGCCTTTCGCACTTTTTTCATTCCCTAAGAAATGCCATTGGAAGATCTCAGCCGTCGAACACTTTAATCGGTGACTCTGATTATGTCCCAACCCAAATTCATCTAACTCCATATTATTTCCCGAATGAACCCATTAGTCAATCTCAGCCATCAGTTGTTTTAATCTGATGGCCCAGATTGCATTGAAACCCTAGGTCTTTGCCCCTTCATTTTCTCTCCCGATCATTTCATTGCTTGATCTCCACCGTTCATCATTTTGATCGAAAAACCTGGACTTAATCCTACCACCATTCACCCAACCACCTCCTAATTGATCCCTTCTAGTGATCTGGACCATTGGTTGTTTTCTTCCAACAGCCACGATTTAATCTCGCACCCGAGATCCCCGAAGTGGCCTTAACCTATTTTTCACCGAATTTTCTTAACTTTGTTCGCTTTTTTGCAGGCTATAAAGGTTTCCTCAGTAGTTTTCAAGCGATGTTAAGGCCAAGGATGACGATCCCCAGACCAATTATTCACATGAAAAAAGAATTTACATGGTTCCAACTGTGATTTCACCCATGTTTCATGAGCATTTGTGAAGTCACAAAACCTCTGTGTTCCTGCAAAACAACAGAAACACAGGGAATGAAAAATGAACAAAGAGTATCAGTGTCAAAGGATGGGATCAGAGTAGAAGTGAAGATTTAATAGGTTTTAATCAGAGTTTAAAGGGATTGAGACCTAGAAAATAAAAAATCAAATGCCTACTTCACAATCTGCAAAAGAAAAAGACCAGAAGACAAAGATTAAGCCTAATTAGGCCTAAAACATAGATCAAGCGCACATTAAAGGTGTTTTAGGAAAAAACAAGGAGATCTATCAGTCTGAAAAGCCTCCACTGCCACATTAGAGGCTAATTGAATCCTCTCCAGCTACCAAAGAGCCACCTATAGCCTCAAAGAAATCAACAGAAGCCATAGTTATTGCCTATTCAAAAGATATTTGCCTAAAGACAGCTGAGCAATTATTTCAACCAAAGAAACTTATTACAAACTGTCAACAAAGTTGTTACAAAGATAAGAAAGAGACCTGAACTCAATATTCTCATTCATTAAGCCTTAAAAAGTAGAAACATAGTTATGAAATAGAGTTATAGATAGAATGCATTCCTGCCTTACGCCTTGCATGATTTTCAAGGCTAGGAATTGCATTTAATATGGAATTAATGATACTTGAACCCTAGAAACTCTTTCACTTCCTCATTTTCTTATAAAATCTCCTTGAGGAGCACATTGTAAATGGTTGGTCTCTGGATATCTATTGCATGTAAATAGTTTTATGAAGCTGTTGTAGCTATGTTTGTAATTGAAGATACATAAGCTGAGATGAGAAGTTTGAAGTTGTAGAGACCCACTAGACTTGATGATTGTAACTGGTTTGAACATCAAATACAAGCTGATTTATGGGACCCTGATCTATGTCAATGGTGATGTGTTTCTCACTTTAATTGTTATTTTCTTTTTTTTTCCATTCTGTCCACTTTTCTCTGATAAAGAACAACAAATATAGAGTTAGGATTTTCTCTTACAAGTAGCCTACTCTCACTGATAAGCCTTATCTTTATGTTTTCCTCCAATTGTGTATTTAAGAATGATTTAATACAGTCCAAAATGTTAAGGAATGTTGGTGTTCCCACATCTTACGGTCTAAACTTTAAACATTGTTCTTGAAGGATATTTTCATTACATGCTAAGTAGAGTTGGACTAGGAAAGTTTATGGTTTTCCCTGTCTTCTAGTTTTTCTCCAAAGGTTGTTTGAAAGTTTCCCTGAGAGTATGTTGAAAGTAGGATAGGTTCAAAGTCCTTACCTGATCTTAGACTACTTTTATGTTTATCTTGAATTTTTTCCTTTTGAATACGCTGAAAGCAGGATAGTTTAAAAGTACTTACTTGATCTTAAGCTATTCTTAGTGTTTTAAATGTTTTCTATCGAAAGTACATCAAAATAAGGATAGTTTCAAAGTACTTACCTAATCTTAGATTACTTTTATGTATTTTCTTGAGTGCATGCCAAAAGTAGGATAGTTTCAAAGTACTTACTTGATCTTAGGCTGCTCTTTGTTCTTCATCTGTTTGATTTCCCTCACTCCATTTCTTATTGTTCCATTCCATAAAATCAAATTAAATATATCCTTTGACATAGATGACTTGCCCCATGGACCACTCTTGAACCTTTTTTTTTAGATTAAATCCTCTTATGACTCCATAGCCCAATGGATTGAAGTTGCTCCTTACCTATCTTATTAGCTGAACCATTCTCACACTTATTTACATCTTAACCCTTCATATAGACTTCCTTCACCTTCATAATATCCTTGCCCAACCAAAAAAATAAACAAAAACCTTGTTCTTTATAACTAGCCTAATATCATACTAAAATCCTTTTAAAGATAAATCAATATTTGCACTTATAGAGAGATCCCTCTGTGGATTCAAGAGGGTTGGATCCTAGAATCCCAAAGTGGTTCATATGTAGGCTTTGCAGTTTGTATTTTCCAATCTTGCAAATTACAGAGACCCAACATTCTGGTGACTCCACTGGGGATTTCTAAGTGAATTTAATCTTAGATACCCTTAGAAACTTAATAAATCCCCTTGATTCAATAACATTTGGTGTGTTAGCTAGTTGAGCCACCAGACATAACATTCTGGCGACTCCACTAGGGACTTCTGAGTAAAATCCTTAAAACACAAAACTCAGTATTCAATGCAGTATAAGTATCTCTCTTCAAGCACTACCAAGCAATAGCAATCATGTTAAAACTTATTTGAATCAAGTGAAAAACTAATGAACCCTTAGGATTCTCATAAGATCTTATCAAACCTTGAAGGAATTATCTAGCTAAGCCATAAGAGTAAAATTTCTTTGTCTCATCACCTTAGCTAAGTGTTGAAACAGATTTAGGACACTCTCATAACCCATAGGACTGAAAAAACTCAGGAAACCCAAAAAAATTTCAGATTGGTATTCAAATAAACATGGTGGTGGAACCGTAAAACATTTTACCTCCATAAAAGCTAAAAATTTTCCACCTGGCGACTCAACACTCTACAACTCCCAAAATACCAAATGACTCTACTGGTAAAAGACCCTGAACTGATTAAATAGAAACAGTCACCTCTTATCCAACTTACAAACATGATTCCAAGGATACAACGAAGATATGCCCCAATGAGTAGAGATCATATCCATGGGTTTCCACATAAGATGCCCCAGGTGAATTGGGATGAAAACTTGCCTGTTTTTCAAGGTGAAAAGTTTGATGACCCTCTATTACATCTCACCAAATTTCACATACATGTATGGAGGTTGAAATTTGAATGGCATGAAGATTGCCTAATGAAAATGTTCATGTAAACATTATAAGGAAAAGCTAGGGATTGGTATGAATGGTTGAAATCTGGTAGTTTTTTTTCTTTAAAAGACCTTGAATATGTGTTTTATGAGAAATATAAAGGAAACACTACATCATTATCATGGGGAAAATTACATTATGATCCATTAAAAAACATCGCCCAACACATTATAGACAATGATGAGGATTTGGAACAAATACATCCTGAAGATCTTTTAATAGCCATTCATGAGTTTAATATCTTATTGAAAAATTACAAGAACATAGATGAATCAGTTGAGGAAGAAATTAACCAAGAAATAAAGGAAATTCCTCAAGATATCCTTGAAAACCCAAATAATGATTCATCATCCCTTATATCTGAGGCTCAAGAAGACTTCCAGCCTCAAAATCATTCTCCACAAGACAAAGAGGGCAGTTGTATTTCTGTTTATGATGAAAGAGAAATCTCTCCTTTCACAGAAGAAGAAATTTATCAAATACTAAACAAGTAGCTACCCTACGAACCTTCATTTAAACAAGAAAATCATGAACATAGTGCCTATTCCATAGATCAATCTAATGGCACTCAAGACAAAGAGGATAGTAAGGAAATTAATGACAATACTAAAACTAGTCCTCTTTGGAGTATGGATTTTGATGGGTCATGTACTAGAACTAGTGCAGGTGAAAGAATATGGATTTAAAATACAGGAAACAATAATTCTGAAGCCCATTCATATAAATTAAGTTCTCAATGCACAACTGACATAGTAGAATATGAGGCACTCCTTTTAGGGCTGCACTTATTGAAGAAATTAGGAGCCCAGAAGATAACAGTTCATGGAAATGCAGAATTGGTACCTAGGCAAGTGAAAGAAGAATGGATGGTTAAACATCCCAGACTTAGATCCTATAAGGATGATTCCATGGATTTGTTAAAATATTTCAAATAATTCCAACTTATCCTTGTTCCTAAATACCAAAACAGTTTTGCTAGTGGATTAGCCCTTGTTGCTAGTACATGTCTGAGACCTTGGGAGAGAAAACAATATACAATTCAAGAAAAATTCAGACCTGTTGTCCCAAACAATAAAAGATACTTGCAAAAATTTGAGGGAGAAAAACAAATAGAAGACTGTCCTACTGAGGATATACCATCTTTTCAAGAAGAAGCTTCTCCCATTACTGACATCAATCTGTCATTTAAAGAACCTGAATTTATATCAGTGTTACAGGTTAAAATACCTCCTCATCAGCTCAGAGGGGAAGACAAATATGGAAGAAGTACAAAGACCTAAATTAAACCTATTTCTGCCAGGGTAACGCATATATAGAACAGAACAAGAGCGTTATAACGCAGGCAAGCAATACATTGGCCGCGTTAGTGGCTAGGGCAACGCTCTGTTTACACTGGAGAGACGCGTTACCCATGTTTTAAGTTTGAATTGGGAAAAGAGCGCGGAGAAAGATTTGAATCTCCGACTTTCCCTCACAAAGGAGTCAGTGCACAAAGGAAACTGCAGAAGCACCAGATCATTATTGGTCATTGCCATAGAAGACTGAACTCCAAGAGAGGCAAAAGCATGGAGATCAAGGAAACATCTAAGCCTTTTCCATTCCAAACTAGTGGAAAGAGAAGGGCAACAATGACCTTCTCCCTCTCCTATAAGAAGGAGCTGAAGGCTCTTAATTGAAGGTCGAAGGATTGCTCAAAGTTCTTGTATACTTGTGGAATAGAGAATAGTGTGACATTGTGAAGGCCAAGAGTCAAAGAGGCTCCTAGAGAGCTTGTTGGCTTGGACTTCTTCACTTGGTAGAGAAGAGATATTGGGAGACTGAGGAGGGCTTGGTACAACCGATGGTTGTAATCCTCCTTCTTTCAAAATCAATAGAACTATGTTCGTTTTGTCCATTCGATGCTTAATGTTATATTGTTGTTTCAATATTTGCTTAGTATGATATGAATGGCTCAGATGTGTATAATCTAGATGTTTATTATTGATTTAATTGATATAATACTTGTTATATTAGAAATTACGCGGGTGCTTTGACTGATTGCAGGACTCAGATTTGGAGCCGGTGAAGAAGGACTCTTGCTTTGCTGCGTAGCGCTCTCCAAAGGATTCTAAAGTTGTCAAAGAGGTAATTCTCTATTGTATTCTTTCAAGTTATTTCAAGCTAATATGAACATGCTCATGCCATCTTTGTGAACAGCATAGCTAATCTTACTGTCTGCCTCGGGCACCGGAAAGCCCTAAGAGGGATATACGAAAACCAACCACCCAAGCAGTTTACCCTAAAATAGAATTGGCGACTCCACTGGGGAGTTTCCCCATAGTTTCCAGACTATTTCTTCCTTCATTTCTTCTCTCCTCTGTTCAGTATCCTTCCGACCATTTTTTGATGCCCAGTAGACATACCAAACGCTTGCAGAGTTCAATTTTGTTCCTGTCTGGCCAACTGAAGAGATTTTCCCTGGTTAACGTGACCTATGCAGTTCATCCAGTGCGTTATAACGCGGTCTAGGCTTAAATACAGTGCGTTATAACGCTGTATTTTCTCACAGACAGAGCATTACCCAGCCAAAAACCCTGCTGTTCACTACTGTGACTGTGTTTTAGCTGTTGATTTTTTTGGCCACTAGTACCTCTCACAGACTGAATCCCTGTGCCTGTCTGCTAAAGTTGGCATTGATTATTTGTTTCTCTTATTTATTTAGTGTGCAAAGCATTTACTTTTTTAAAGAGAATTTTTTTTTTTTCTTTCTGCATTTAGTTGAGTTTATTCTGAAAGTTTAGTTCACAGACTGTCAAAGAGGTAGATAGAAGTCAGAATCTTGAAAGTTGAGCCGTGTTATTTACATGTTGGTGCATGGATGATTGATAAAGAAACACTCTTCATTGAAGTTAATATTTAGAGCATGTTTTGCATGGTTTATTGAGTCAAGAGTCTCACTATACTTCATACGTCCATTCCCCCTCCGCAAGACTAATAACAAAGTACACTAAAAACAAAGCGATAATAAAATCAATCTAATAACTCTTTTTGAGCTCACACAAACAGTAGTTCAGGCTAGGATCTTAGGTTAGGAAAGTGAGAAAACTACCCAAGATCTCAAAACTTGAAAACTAGAGTCATTAACGAGTGAAATCCTGCTGCACTCACATTATTGGGACCGTTCCTTTACCGGAGCTCAGCGCGAGACAACACTTGGGTGCACTAGAAGGTAGCTCGCCTTCGACTGCATCCTATGGGTGTGTTATATATTGGGGTTCCCTTCGGGGATGTCGAAACTAGATCGGGGATCTAGGTATTCTGCCCATATAGCACACTGTCCTTGACCGTGGACCCCCCTGATAGTGTCTGTGATTTGAGGTATCCTTAGTGGCCATACTTTTAGGGACTTACACAAGGTGACTGGGACGGGCTGTCCTAATACCTGAAACAGACGGACCTACTCTGTCTTCAGTCTTTAGGAGGGTACTCGTCTTCATGAGAGTGCTTACACCTATCGTCTAGGGTTTGGGCGAAGCTCTAGAGTAACCGTAACTGTACTTTCAACCAACCCTCTCTGTATGCTATTGTGAGACTGGATTTCATCACCAGTGAATGATAGTACTCAGACAGGGCACCCTATACTGGCTGCTTGCTGATTGATTTTAGAGAGTCTTTTCTTTTTTTTAGTAGTTGTATGGATACTGTCATTTGAGACTTCATAATACATCACATTTTAAAAATTTGTTAAAATTAAACCGGTCACCGTGGCGTCCCCTGACCCACGCCGTCTGTCTTGACGACAATAAGGTCTACCTCCTCTCACTCTAGAGGAAATATTGAACCTTGGTGAACCCGGGCCTTCTACGGAAGAGCAGTCTCCTCTGACTAATCTGGATTACCACATAGACCCTTATCAGCCGGAACTCCCGGAGGACCCTTTCACTGAAGGCGTTGTACCTAATTAAAATCCTCCGCTCACTGGTCTGTTAGGACCTATGATAATCCAGATTCCACCGCGCCAAGATATGTCTGCGGCAACACCAACATCTATTTCTCCACCGGTATCCACAGGGTCGATACCAATGGCAACCATTCCTGGTTCGCCATCATCCTCCCCGCCGGTGGTCAGTTCTATGTCATTACTGGGTAACCCCAGTAGTCAACATATGCCTACCCCCAACCCTATGGTCAACACAACTGTCAGTAGTTTACCGAACCCTTCGGCATCTACTCCTACCGTGATCACGTTGGGGACCACGGTAGCTCCTCCCACGAGAACGACTACTTCGGTGCCCTTTAGTAACCCTTTCAGTTGGAACCCTCTGTTGAGTTCAAACCCCCTGGCCACTACACCAGGGGGCAGTGTTATCAGTACACAGGTAGCAGGGAATATTTCTCTTCCTATGCAATCCTTAGGACAAATGGGACAACCCATTGTAAATACTATCCCCTTAAGTGGTTCAAACATAGGTGTAGGATCTATACCATTGCCAAATTATGCAAGTACTAGTATGCCCCCGGGAAACTCTATTCCATCCATTTGGACTAACCAACCCCAACCTCCATCTGGAGTGGGAGGGCAATTTTACGCTGGGGGCAACCAACCATTTTCCCCTCAATACACTATGCCCTATGGACAACAACCGTATGTTCCTACTCCTCCACCTATGGGAGGTTTTTATCAAAGTCCCACTTACCCTTCTGGTAACACATGGATGGGAGGACCCTATGGTCTCAATAGTCAGCCCATACTGCCTTGGTTAGACTCGGGGGCAAATCCACAATTGCCATTCTTGGCAGCTTTGGACATACCCGACATCCATAAGCTGACGAATGACCCCATCAACCACAACTCGCTTTGGCCTCCAATTCCTCATAAGATTCTGTCTGATATCCTGAAGTTCGACGGGAAGCATGGGGACGACCCAGCCGCACACATCACTACCTTCAATTTATGGTCCATATCCAATTCCATGGTAGATGATAGTGTCCGACTCCGACTTTTTTCCCGCACCCTTACAGGCAATGCCGCCAAGTGGTACATTGAATTACCACGCGCCGCCATCAATACGTTTGGCACTTTAGCGACGGAGTTCTTAAAGAACTTTCAACTACCAATTAGAGTGGAAACCAGCACAGAATTGTTAACATCACTGCGCCAAGACACCGCCACCCACATCTCCGACCATATTCATGAATGGAGACGTAGGAGGAGGCTTGTCAAAGCGCCAATACCTGACCATCTCTTAGCCAATTGGTTTTGCAAGTCTCTTTTACCCCATATCTCTAAAGACATCGGCCTTTCTGGTGCGGTGACAGAAGATCAATGTATTCGTCATGCCCAGCACCTGGATTTAATCTATTCACAATCTGGCACACTTTACGATCTGCTTCCCCATGCCCCTGGTAACCCAAACCCTCCGGCTACTAAGAAAATCGGAGCTCATGCCGATGGTCTCGTTGGCGCGATATCTGGTGTAGCCACCAATCAGTCTCGGGGGCAAACCTCCCAGCCATCCTCAACTGCCACCGCCCCCCATCAAACGAATCCTCTCCCTTCCGCTGAGGTAAATTCGGTGCAAACCTTGCAAAAACCCAACGGGAAAAATAGGAAGAATAAGAAGAAAACATCTTCTTCGGAAGAGCAGTCGAATAATCAAAATAACTCTAATCAGAAAAATGCTGCTAATGAAAAAGGAAAGGATAAACCCATGAGATTTCCTTGTAAAATCTGTGCGGAGGACCACTTGACATACGAATGTCCTCGGTTGCAGGAATGCACTGATTTTATTGCTAACAAGTATTCTGGGAGAACACCTTCCGTTCTTCACAATCCCTTCCCCAATCAACAGCAGCAACATCAACATATGGTTGACAACCCGCCACAACCCCATCAACGGGGCAATGGTGGTTCGTATCCTTTCGGCGAAGGACCATCTGCCATTTATGGCATCAAAAGTATTGACCTTCAAACTCGCGCCAAGCTTTATGGAACTCCTACCATAGATGCTCAGGAACCTGGAACTAGTTCCAATCCGCCGCCGCCCAACGATTTGCATATCGAAAGGCCTACTGTTGAACCTGTAATTCGTCCCCCTAAAGGGACACTTCGACGCACGACTCATAATACCTTTGCACGTGCAACCCAAAACTACAATATTGTAGAAGATTTGGTGCAGGCACCATCAGCTATGTCTGCACTTGAAGTATTACAAACCTGTCCAGCACAAAGGAAAGCCTTGCTTTCGGCCATTGGTGGAATAGATCCCTAGGATTCCATGCTAGCAGTCTTTGATATGGAAAAGGCTAAACCTCGCCTCTCGCATCAACTCGCATTCCAGGTGTAGGTTGTGTCGAAAGGGAGACCCATCCATCGCACTGTCATAGACAAAGGTGCTTCGACCTCCGTTATCTCACAAGCTTGCTGGCTGAATTTAGGTTCTCCTACTCTAACCCCGCCATCGAATTCCCTCAAAGCTTTCGATGGCCACACTTTCCTACCAAAATGATACCTTGCTAGCTTTCCCATCACTCTGAGTGGGAAAACGTTAAACATGGACGTTGAAGTCGTAGAGCGTCATCTCGACTATAATCTATTGCTCGGTCGCAGTTGGTCTTATGCTATGACCGCCATCGTGTCTTTGATCTTCCGACTCATCCTATTTCCATTGGATGGGAAAATAGTCACGGTAGACCAGCTATCCTTCTGCACCCCTGATTATTCCACTTTACCAAGTAGCTCTGTACCCCTAATAGGAGGTGTCCCTGACTCTTACGTCAGTATCGGTACCGGTCTTCTGAAGGCATCTTCCCTACTGGGTTGTTTTCCTCTACCGCCGCCACAGATCCCAAACACAGTTGCAATGATATCCACCTCTTCAGATGGCTCTATCAACCCATGGATCATCCCGGCACCTTCAGATATTGATTCCTACGGAGATCAGGTGCCGCTTTCGCCAGTTGTGTTGGCTTACCAAGCCATCCAAACCGCATCTGAACCCTCCACTAATATGGTTTCGACCACAGGTATGACCCTCTCTCCCATAACAGTTCTCTCTAAGGATCTCCTCAATGAAGTCTGGCCTACAGACGAAGCTATTCGAGAGATCATGTCATTAGAAGAACGACCTTGGGGAGAGTTTCACCATCGCGCTTCGATGATTGACTCGGAGGCAATAAAAACTGAAATCCCGTCTTTCGACCAAACTGAGATAGCTCCCTCCTCTTATATGACTATTCAAACTATCGATTCAGAAGGGAACATGGGTACTCTTTCTAAGACAATGCTCATTGATATCTCGGTCAAAACGGGTATCGTGGAAAATATTCAGATTGGAGAAGCTTGCAATCCTGAGGAAATTGTGTGCTTCACATCCATTTTCAAAGAATTCTACAATGTGTTTGTTTGGTCTCATAACAAAATTCCCGACATAGATAATTCTATTAACGAGAAAGAGATCAAGAAATTTCGAGGGTTCTTTTTATGGTATTTTTCTTGCTCGTTAATCTGAAAAACCTCGAGTTCTCTTCTTCGGGCTCGTTAAACTTACACGAAGTTGGCATCGAGCGTTATTTTTTGGTCTTTTCTTGCTCGTTAATCCGAAAAACCTAGAGTTTTCTTCTTCAGGCTCGTTAAAACTATGGAGAAGTACTGAGCATTCTTTTTAGGAATATTTTTCTCGCTCATAAAACCGAAAAAATCCCTAGTCACCTTTGTCAAGCTCGTTAAACTACTGAGACAAAGAACAAGGAACCATTCTTTTCCTCTTTTTCAAAGCTCTTTAAACAGAAAAAGTAAATCGAGTTTTCTCCGCGTGACTCGTTAAAATTTCACGGAGGTACCGAGTTTTCTTTGTTGGACTCGTTAAAATTTCACAAAGAATATTGAGTTTACTTTGTCTCCTCGTACTCATAACAAAATGAGGTAGACGTCCATTGAACATAGATTTCTCACTTTTCCGGATTCGATGGACTAACTAACGGAAAATGAACTGTTTCGGGCTTACTATTACCCCTTTGCCGTGCCCAGTTATCAAGACATGACAAAGGTACCCCAATGGAGCCGTCTTTTACGACATTTTTCAGACTCCCTAAACATGAAAAATTCACCGAGTTTTCTCGTCTGGACTCGTTAAACCTAATCAGACAGGACACAGAGTTGTCTTTTATGACATTTTTCAGACTCTCTAAACATGAAAAATTCACCGAGTTTACTCATCTGGACTCGTTAAACCTAATCAGATGGGGCACAGAGTTGTCTTTCCTGACATTTTTTAGACTCTCTAAACATGAAAAATTCACCGAGTTTACTCGTCTGGACTCGTTAAACTTAATCAGACGGGGAAAATTTTGGACAAAATGGATACTACCTCTATTACATTTTCAAAAAGGTCGATTTGGCAGCAAAATTCTTGAACATGGCACTTCCCAGAAAACTCTTTCGCAGTTAGCCGAACCCTACCATATATGAGTATTAGCCTTCATTTCCCAGTGTCCCTGCACCGGTAAAATCCTAACACACTCTTTGGTGATCAACACTCTTCAGCTGCCTAGTACCCTGCTAGAGTGCCTTCTATTGTTCAAGCAGATCTCGCTATCTACTGCTCCTGTTATCAACCAAACCGTTCATTATGCCAGAAATTATTTGTCGTCTGACGTTCCCATTTACTCTTCCTTATCTCAAATCATAAGCAAAATCAGTTGGTTTCCGTTTCGTGTTCAATGATGTAGGACGCCTCAGTGCCTACCTTTTAACAGATCACTTCCTATCGACTTCAACACCTTATCTAGGAAGTTGATCCAGAAACACATCAGTACCCAGATACTTGCAGACATCAGTGGCAGGTAGTCTTGTGTTTGATCAAGGGTCTTCATCATTGGCTCTTGATCGAATGATTCTATGAGTGTTCGACTTCAACTCCTTTTATTCACACTCGCTAGATTGTACTGGGCATCTTAGGGACCATCATCATTATCGGTGGCCACCTTCGCGTCTGTTAACAGTTTTCATTATTGACTGGTAATCAGACAATTTATCACATGTTCGACGACAACTCCCTCATTCACATGTTGAGAAATATGCAGTTTAAGTGAATCGGTGGTCAAGACCTCGGGGCAAAAGGCTACACCATTAAAGTTGTGTTCCCTTCCCCAAGCTGCGATATTGTTTATGGAGATAGCTTCTTCAGCCTGATCCTGTTATGACAGACACTTCCACATTGTGCCTATTGGTGGACAGATTCTTCATATCTCTATTCTAGAGAAATCATGTTGTTTAAAAGCTACTGAGCATGGGACATGCCCGACTCTAGGCAAATACTATATTTTCTGACATATGTTGTTGTTTCAGGTTTTCCTCAGTCTTTCAATCTCTTTCTCTCTACAAATTATAAAGTATTTCGGCCATCGTCTTCGTCTCTGACCTCACACTTTAGGGGGCATCTGTTACAGGTCAAAATACCTCCTCATCAGCTCAGAGGGGAAGACAAATATGGAAGAAGTACAAATACCTAAATTAAACCTATTTCTGCCAGGGTAACGCATATATAGAACAAGACAAGGGCGTTATAACGCAGGCAAGAAATATATTGGCCGCGTTAGTGGCTAGGACAACGCTCTGTTTACACTTGATGGTCGTGTTACCCGTGTTTTAAGTTTGAATTGGGAAAAGAGCGCGGAGAAAGATTTGAATCTCCGACTTTCCCTCACGAAGGAGTCAGTGCACAAAGGAAACTGCAGAAGCACCAGTTCATTATTGGTCATTGCCATAGAAGACTGAACTCCAAGAGAGGCAAAAGCATAGAGATCAAGGAAACATCTAAGCCTTTTCCATTCCAAACTAGTGGAAAGAGAAGGGCAACAATGGCCTTCTCCCTCTCCTATAAGAAGGAGCTGAAGGCTCTTAATTGAAGGTCGAAGGATTGCTCAAAAGTTCTTGTATACTTGTGGAATAGAGAATAGTGTGACATTGTGAAAACCAAGAGTCAAAGAGGCTCCTAGAGAGTTTGTTGGCTTGGACTTCTTCACTTGATAGAGAAGAGAGATTGGGAGACTGAGGAGGGCTTGGTACAACTGATGGTTGTAATCCTCCTTCTTTCAAAATCAATAGAACTATGTTCGTTTTGTCCATTCGATGCTTAATGTTATATTGTTGTTTCAATATTTGTTTAGTATGATATGAGTGGCTCAGATGTGTATAATCTAGATGTTTATTATTGATTTAATTGATAGAATACTTGTTATATTAGAAATTACGCGGGTGCTTTGACTGATTGCAGGACTCAGATTTGGAGCCGGTGAAGAAGGACTCTTTCTTTGCTGCGTAGCGCTCTCCAAAGCATTCTAAAGCTGTCAAAGAGGTAATTCTCTATTGTATTCCTTCAAGATATTTCAAGCTAATATGAACATGCTCATGACATTTTTGTGAACAGCATAGCTAATCTTACTGTCTGCCTCAGGCACCGGAAATCCCTCAGAGGGATATACGAAAACCAACCACCCAAGCAGTTTACCCTATAGCAATCAGAAGCAAGCATACATTTAGAGAAAGAAGAAATATCACTTCTTTTTTATTTGCAAGTTAAGGACGATGATGCTTCCAATCAACATACTGAAGATATAGTCCTCAACGCTAATGTCTTAGAATCAGACAATCTACCAACCATGGAGGGCCAAAAGGAAGAGAATTCTCATCTTTTATTTGTTGATCTTATAGAAGAGTGTGTGGAGGCCCCCACTGGATCAAATTATCAAGCATGGATCTTTTGCAATAGCCAAATGCATGAAAAGCTGTCACCTTTTGTGATAGCCTTGTTTTTGAATATTAATCTTCAAAATGTACTATGGATACCCCTGACAAGTAGCCAAAATTTCTTTTCCTTTTTATCACTACTCAACTGGCTACATTGGCACTTTTGTATCATATGACAAATGTAAATATTCCAAGATAGAATAGGTTATATAAGAATGTCAATGAAGCTTAGTTTTGAGCATTTAGTTAGTTGTTGATTTCTGCTTTGAAGAAAAAGAAAAATGCAAAAACAATAGAAAAGAGAAAAGAGGGCAGAAATGAAAACAAGAAAGGTACAACCCCATACCAAAAAAGAGAAACAAAATTTGAAAGTGTGCAAGCTCAAATGCCTCTCCTAAGAAACACACTTCTAGTTAGTCATACAGCCTAATCATGACTAATTATTTTTCAATTTACTGTTGATAGGTTAGTGAATTAGATTAGCCAAATAGTTTAATCTTGGCTTATCAGTAAGGTAGATTAGGATAGAAAAATAGAGGTTCAAACAAGCTCAAAATCTGAACCTGTGAAATTCAAAAGAGGAATGGATATAAACAAATCAAATCTTGAGCCAAAGGTAGAAAAAAAACTATTTCTAATCTACCCAAAACTTGAACTAGGAAAGAATGAAAGACAACTCAAACAAATTCAAAACAGAGCTGAAGAAATAATGAAGGATGTTTTTGATTTTTTAGATCTTAAGCCTTCACAATTTTGTTTTAAATTTTCTGCAAATTTTAGTCTATGTGCAACTTGTCTTTATGCCATGGACCAACAACAAGTTAGACTACTTAATCCTAGCTTGGATGTTTTTAAATTTCTGTCTTAGAATTTAGAGAATAAAAGTCTGTCAGACAGCCTAATCCTGACAGATAGTAGTTAGGTAGAGAAGCTTATGAACTCAACTGCTTAATCTGAGTTCATGGAGAAATAAGGGTAGAATTAGATATTTTTATGTTTCCAATAAAAAATACAATGCTGATGTTTAAGGTCTGTAAGTCCAAATGCACCTTCTGAAGAAAAAATGTTAGGAAGTAGGTTGTGGAGGTAGTTGTTTGGGGAAGAATTTTTCTACTGATATCAAATGCTCTAATCATCTTACAATCAGCTGATCAAAGAAGAGGAAAAGGTTGTAAGGGTACAAGGCCATTGATCTACATACATAGAATTCTATTCTAAGGTTCTTGAAACCTCCAAGGAGCTGCAATCCCAAGTTGGAGCCGCTGTTAGCCACCTATAAAAAATTTTCATATCAAATGGTGGCTAAAATATTTTTTAAGCCTTCAAGAAACAATTTCATGACCAAATTGTCAGTTATTAAAGTATTATGATGATATTTATCCATTTTATTTAATATTCACTGCTATTTCCCTCTTTATCCTAAAGAAAACGTTGTTTTCCAAGAGAAAGACTGCTTAAAAGCCCATTTATCCCATCATTTTTACCCCTCCTTTCTCTCAGAAAACAACTCCATATTTCACCTTTTTCCTCCATAAACCTCATTTAGCCTTCAAAATAACTCCAAAATCCCTTTAAAACCTTATATCTCCCCTTTATCTGGTTTTAAAATGCTTTCATTTACCTATCAGAACCCTCAAATTGCCTCAAAAACTCTGTTTGTAGGCCTAAAAATATCCTTTCTGCATATAAAGGTCTCCTAAGCCCCTGAGGGCTTAACTCCTATAACCCTTTGCCTCATAAGACCTACAGCCTCGCAATCGGGTGCTAAAAGGTCCTAAACCCCCATCATAACCCCTCATTTCCTTTATTTCTTTGTATTTTCATATTTCTGACGTTTCAAAGTTGGAAAGGATCTGGACCGTTGATCATTACAGATCAACGACCACTGGGCCTCCCGATCACCATCCCCTCTCTTCTCCCCTATTCAAACCTTTCACTTCATTCTTTAATCTCAGCCGCTCGATTGTTAGATCCAACGATCAGAGTTAAAACTCGACTTTCCTTTGTGTTTTCATAAAACTCGACAGTTCTAATTTAAACGAATATCGATCGTTGATCTAAACCGATCAACAACCCTCACTCTTCCTTCTGCCCATTTCATTTTTTCTATCCCTTTCCTCTGCTCATATAACTCTGCTCCATCCTTTGATCTAAACCATCTGTTTCATAGATTTGACAGTCTCGATCTATCCCGATCATTCATAAAACCCCGATGAACCAACCCACTCTGCGACACAATACCTGACCTAACCATGGGCCCCGCTTACCTCATTAACCCATAGATTCCCTCGTTGCGTGTGATCCACACCGTTGGATCTGGATCCTCCGATCCGACAATCGATGTAGTGTTTCACAAAATTTATGCAACAGCACGTTGACGCCCAAAAAAATTCTGAAACAGGTAGTTTTGAAAAGGACGCATGTTGGCATTTGTATTGAATCGCATTTTTTTTTGTGAAACCCACTTACCACCCAAATAAAATGAGAAAAAAATTATGGTTTTCTGCCAAACCACTTTCTCCATTGCATTGACTTTTCACCTTTTAAATCCCGGTCGTTTATTGATTTGATCGGATGGTCCCGTCTTAATTTGACACCAAGCCTTTCACACTTTGTTCATTCCCCAAGCAATTCCATTGGATGATCTTAGCCGTCGATCGCTTTAATCCGATGGCTCCAGTTATGTCCCGACCCCAATTCATATACCTCCATATTATTTACTGAATTACCCAATTAGTCAATCTCAGTTGTCGGTTTTTTTAATCTGATGGCCCAGATTGCATTGAAACCCTAGGTTTTTGCCCCTTCATTTTCTCTCCCGAGCATTTCATCGCTTGATCTCCACCGTTCATCCTTTTTATCGAATGACCTAGACTTAATACTACCACCATTCACCCAACCACCTCCTAATTGATCCCTTCCAGTGATCTAGACCATTGGTTGTTTTCATCCAACGACCACGATTTAATCTCGCACCCAAGATCCCCGAAGCGGCCTTAACCTATTTTTCACCGGATTTTCTTAACTTTGTTCGCTTTTTTGCAGGTTATAAAGGTTTCTTCAATAGTTTTAAAATTATTTTAAGGCCAGGGATGACGATCCCCAGACCAATTATTCACATGAAAAAAGAATTAACATGGTTCCAACTGTGATTTCAGCAATGTTTCATGAACATTTGTGAAGTCACAAAACCTCTGCATGCCTGCAAAACATTAGAAACACAATGAATGCCAAACGGACAAAGAGTATCAGTGTCAAAGGATGGGATCAAAGTAGAAGTGAAGATTTAATAGGTTTTAGGTAGAGTTTAAAGGGATTGAGACCTAGAAAATAAAAAATAAAATGCCTAATTCACAATCAGCAGAAGACAAAGATTAAGCCTAATTAGGCCTAACACATAGATCAAACACACAATAAATGTGTTTTAGGAAAAAACAAGGGGATCTATCAATTAAAAAATCCTCCACTGCCACATCAGAGGCTAATTGAATCCTCTCCAGCTACCAAAGAGCCACCTGCAGCCTCAAAGAAATCAACAGAAGGCATAGTTATTTCCTATTCAAAAGATATTTGCCTAAAGATAGCTGAGCAATTATTTCAACCATAGAAACTTATTACAAACTGTCAGCAAAGTCATTACAAAGATAAGAAAGAGCCCTGAAGTCAATCTTATCATCCATTAAGCCTTAAAAAGTAGAAACAGAGTTATGAAATAGATTCATAGATAGAATGCATTCCTGCCTTCTGCCTTGCATGATTTTCAAGGCTAGGAATTGCATTTACTATGGAATTAATGATACTCAAACCCTAGAAACTCTTCCACCTCCTCATTTTATTATAAAATCTCCTTGAGGAGCACACTGTAAATGGTTGGTCTCTGGATATCTATTGCATGTAAATAGTTTTCTGAAGCTGTTGTAGCTCTATTTTTAATTGAAGATACATAAGATGAGATGAGAAGTTTGAAGTTGTAGAGACCCACTGGACTTGATGATTGTAACTAGTTTGAACATCAAATACAAGCTGATTTATGGGATCCTGGTCTATGTCAATGGTGATGTGTTTCTCACTGTAATTGTTATTTTCTTTTTGTTTCCATTCTGTCCACTTTTCTCTGATAAAGAACAACAAATATAGAGCTAGGATTTACTCTTACAAGTACCCTACTCTCACTGATAAGCTTTATCTTTATGTTTTCCTCCAATTGTGTATTTAAGAATGATTTAATACAGTCCAAGTTGTTAAGGAATGTTGGTGTTGCCACGTCTTACTGTCTAACTTTAAACATTGTTTTTGAATGATATTTTCATTACATGCTAAGTAGAGTTGGACTAGGAAAGTTTATGGTTTGCCCTGTCTTCTAGTTTTTCTCCAAAGGTTGTTTAAAAGTTTCCCTGAGAGTATGTTGAAAGTAGGATAGGTTCAAAGTCCTTACCTGATCTTAGACTACTTTTATGTTTATCTTGAATTTTTTCCTTTTGAATACACTGAAAGCAGGATAGTTTCAAAGTACCTACTTGATCTTAAGCTATTCTTAGTGTTTTAAATGTTTTCTATCGAAAGTACATCAAAATTAGGATAGTTTCAAAGTACTTACTTGATCTTAGATTACTTTTATGTCTTTTCTTGAGTGCATGCAGAAAGCAGGATAGTTTCAAAGTACTTACTTGATCTTAGGCTGCTCTTTGTTCTTCATCTGTTTGATTTCCCTCACTCCATTTCTTATTGTTCCATTCCATAAAATCAACTTAAAGATATCATTTGACATAGATGACTCACCCCATGGACCCCTCTTGAACCTTGTTGTTTCAATTAAATCCTCTTATGACTCCATAGCCCAATGCATTGAAGTTTCTTCTTGCCTATCTTCTTAGCTGAACCATTCTCACACTTATTTACATCTTCACCCTTCATATAAACTTCCTTCACCTTCATCATATCCTTGCCCAACCAAAAAACTAAACAAAACCCTTGTTCTTTATAACTAGCCTAATATCATACTAAAAGCCTTTTAAAGATAAATCAATCTTTGCACTTATAGAGAGATCCCTCTCTGGATTCAGGAGGGTTGGATCCTAGAATCCCAAAGTGTTTCATATGTAGGCTTTTCAGTTTGTATTTTCCAATCTTGCACATTATAGAGACCCAACATTCTGGTGACTCCACTGGGGATTTCTTAGTGATTTTCATCTTAGATACCCTTAGGACCTTAATAAATCCCCTTGATTCAATAACATTTGGTGTGTTAGCCAGTTGAGCCACCAGACCTAACATTCTAGCGACTCCACTAGGGACTTCTGAGTAAAATCCTTAAAACACAACACTCAGTATTCAATGCAGTATAAGTATCTCTCTTCGAGCACTACCAAGCAATAGCAATCATGATAAAACTTATTTGAATCAAGTGACAAACTAAGGAACCCTGAGGATTCTCATAAGAGCTTATCAAACCTTGAAGGAATTAGCTAGCTAAGCCATAAGAGTAAAATTTCTTTCTCTCATCACCTTAGATAAGTGTTGAAACATATTTAGGACACTCTCATAACCCATAGGACTGAAAAAACTCAGAAAACCCAAAAACATTTCAGATTGGTATTCAAATAAACATGGTGGTGGAACCGTAAAACATTTTACCTCCATAAAAGATAAAAATTTTCCACCTGGCGACTCAACACTCTACAACTCCCAAAAGACCAAATGACTCCACTGGTAAAAGACCCTGACCTGATCATATCCCTGGGTTTCCACATAATATGCCCCAGGTGAATTGGGATGAAAACTTGCCTGCTTTTCAAGGTGAAAATTTTGATGACCCTCTATTACATCTCATCAAATTTCACATACATGTATGGAGGTTGAAAGTTGAATGGCATGAATACTGCCTAATGAAAATGTTCATGTTAACATTAGAAGGAAAAGCTAGGGATTGGTATGAATGGTTGAAATCTGGTAGTTTGTTTTCTTTAAAAGACATTGAATATGTGTTTTATGAGAAATATAAAGGAAAAAATACATCATTATCATGGGGTGAATTACATTATGATCCATTACAAAACATCACCCAACACATTATAGACAATGATGAGGATTTGGAACAAATACATCCTAAAGATCTTTTAATAGCCATTCATGAGTTTAATATCTTATTGAAAAATTACAACAACATAGATGAATCAGTTGAGGAAGAAATCAACCAAGAAATAAAGGACATTCCTCAAGATATCCTTGAAAACCCAAATAATGATTCATCATCCCTTATAGATGAGGCTCAAGAAGACTTCCAGCCTCAAAATCAGTCTCCACGAGACAAAGAGGGCGACTATATTTCTGTTTATGATGAAAGAGAAATCTCTCCTTTCACAGAAGAAGAAATTTATCAAATACTAAACAAGAAGATACCTTCCGCACCTTCATTTAAACAAGACAATCATGAACATAGTGCCTATTCCATAGATCAATCCAATGGCACTCAAGACAAAGAGGATAGTAAGGAAATTAATGACAATACTAAAACTAGTCCTCTTTAGAGTATGAATTTTGATGGGTCATGTACTAAAAATAGTGCAGGTGCAGGAATATGTATTTACAATACAGGAAAAAATAATTCTGAATCCCATTCATATAAATTAATTTTTCAATGCACAATTGACATAGTAGAATATGAGGAACTCCTTTTAGGGCTGCACTTATTGAAGACATTAGGAGCCTAGATGATAAAAGTTCATGGAAATGCAGAATTGGTAATTAGGCAAGTGAAAGAAGAATGCATGGTTAAACATCCCAGACTTAGAGCCTATAAGGATGATGCCATGTATTTGTTAAAATATTTCAAATAATTCCAACTTATCCTTGTTCCTAAATACCAAAACCATTTTTCTAGTGGATTACCCCTTGTTGCTAGTACATGTCTAAGACCTTGGGAGAGCAAACAATATACAATTCAAGAAAAATTCAGACCAGTTGTCCCAAAAAATAAAATATACTTGCAAAAATTTGAGGGAGAAAAACAAATAGAAGACTATCCTACTGAGGATATACCATCTTTTCAAGAAGAAGCTTCTCCCATTACTGATATCAATCTGTCATTTAAAGAACCTGAATTTATATCAGACGCAAGCATACATTTAGAGAAAGAATAAATATCACTGATTTTTGATTTGCAAGCTAAGGATGATGATGCTTCCAATCAACATACTGAAGATATAGTCCTCAAATCTAATGTCTTAGAAGAAGACAATCTACCAAACATGGAGGGCCAAAAGGAAGAGAATTCTCATCTTTTCTTTGTTGATCTTATGCAAGAGTGTGTGGAGGCCCCAACTGGCTCAAATTATCAAGCATGGATCTTTTGCAATAGCCAAATGCATGAAAAGATGTCACCTTCTGTGATATCCTTGGTTTTGAAGATTAATCTTCAAAATGTACTATGGATACCCCTGATAAGTAGCCAGAATTTCTTTTCCTTTTTATCACTACTCAACTAGCTACATTGGCACTTTTGTATCATATGAAAAATGTAAATATTCCAAGATACAATAGGTTAGATAGGAATGTCAATGAAGCTCAGTTTTGAGAATTTAGTTATTTGTTGATTTCTGCTTTGAAGAAAAAGAAAATTGCAAAAACAATAGAAAAGAGAAAAGAGGGCAGAAATGAAAACAAGAAAGGCACAACCCCATACCAAAAAAGAGAAACAAAATCTGAAAGTGGGCAAGCTCAAATGCCACTCCTAAGAAACACACTTCTAGTTAGTCATACAGCCTAATCATGACTAATTGTTTTTCATTTTACTATTGATAGGTTATTGAATTATATTAGCCAAATAGTTTGATCTTGGCTTATCAGCAAGGTAGGTTAGGGTAGAAAAATAGAGGTTCAAACAAGCTCAAAATCTGAACCTGTGAAATTCAAAAGAGGAATGGCTCTAAAAAAATAAAATCTTGAGCCAAAGGTAGAAAAAAAACTATTTCTAATATGCCCAAAACTTGAACCAGGAAAGAATGAAAGACAATTCAAACAAATTCAAAACAGAGCTGAAGAAATAATGAAGCATGTTTTTCATTTTTCAGATCTTAAACCTTCACAATTTTGTTTTAAATTTTCTGCAAATTTTAGTCTATGTTCAACTTGTCTTTATGACATGGACCAACAGCAAGTTAGACTGCTTAATCCTAGCTTGGATGTTTTTAAATTTCTGTCTTAGAATTTAGAGAATAAAAGTCTGTCAGACAGCCTAATCCTGACAGATAGTAGTTAGGTAGAGAAGCTTATGAACTCAACTGCTTAATCTAAGTTCATGGATAAATAAGGGCAGACTTAGATAGTTTTATGTTTCCAATAAAAATTAAAATTTTGATGTTTAAGGTCTGCAAGTCCAAATGCACCTTCTGAAGAAAAAATGTTAGGAAGTAGGTTGTGTAGGTAGTTGTTTGGGGAAGAATTTTTCTACTGATATCAAATGCTCTAATCATCTTACAAGCAGCTCATCAAAGAAGAGGAAAAGGTTGTCAAGGTACAAAGCCATTTATCTACATACATAGAATGCTATTCTAAGGTTCTTGAAACCTCCAAGGAGCTGCCATCCCAAGTTGGAGCCGCTGTTAGCCATCTATAAAAATTTTTCATATCAAATGGTGGCTATAATATTTTTTAAGCCTTCAAGAAATAGTTTCATGAACAAATTGTTAGTTCTTAAAGTCTTATGATGATATTTATCCCTTTGAGTTAATCTTCACTACTATTTCCCTCTTTATCCTAAAGAACGTGTTGTTTTCCAAGAGAAAGACTGCTTAAAAGCCCATTTATCCCATCATTTTTACCCCTCCTTTCTCTCATAAAAAAACTCCATCTTTCACATTTTTCCTCCATAAGCCTCATTTAACCTTAAAAATCACTCCAAAATCCATTTAAAACCTTACATCTACCCTTTATATGGTTTTAAAATGCTTTCATTTACCTATCAGAACCCTCAATTTGCCTCAAAAACTCTGTTTGTAGGCCTAAAAATATCCTTTCTGCATATAAAGGTCTCCTAAGCCCCCGAGGGCTTAACTCCTGTAACCCTCTACCTCATAAGACCTACAGCCCCACAATCGGGTGCTAAAAGGTCCTAAACCCCCGTCATAACCCCTCATTTCCTTTATTTATTTGTATTTTCATATTTCCGAAGTTTCAAAGTTGGAAAGGATCTGGAACATTGATCATTACAGATCAACGGCCACTGGGCCTCCCGATCACCATCCCCTCTCTTCTCCCCTATTCAAACCTTCCGCTTCATTCTTTAATCTCATCCGCCCGATTGTTAGATCCAACGATCGGAGTTAAAACTCGATTTTCCTTTGTGTTTTCGTAAAACCCAATAGTTCTAATTTTAGACGAATATCGACCGTTGACATAAACCGATCAACAACCCTCACTCTTCCTTCCACCCGTTTCATTTTTTCTATACCTTTCCTCTGCTCATATAACTCTGCTCCATCCTTTGATCTGAACTGTCCATTTCATAGATTCGACAGTCACGATCTATCCCGATCAGTCAAAAAACCCCGATGAACCAACCCACTCTGCGACACAATACCTGACCTAACCATGGGCCCCGTTTACCTCATTAACCTGCAGATTCCCCCATCGCGTGCGATCCACACCGTCGGATCTGGATCCTCCGATCTGGCGGTCAACACAGTGTTTCGCAAAGTTTATGCGACAACACGTTAACACCCAAAAAAAAGTCCGAAACAGGCAGTTTTGAAAAGGACGTGTGTCGGCATTTGTATCGAATCATATTTTTTTTTGTGAAACCCGCTTACCACCCAAATAAAATGCGAAAAACATTATGGTTTTCTGCCAAACCACTTTCTCCATTGCATTGAATTTTCACCTTTTAAATCCTGGCCGTTGATTTATTTGATCGGATGGTCCCCTCTTAATTTAACCCCAAGCCTTTTTCACTTTGTTCATTCCCCAAGCAATGCCATTGGATGATCTCAGTCGTCGATCGCTTTAATCCGACGACCCTGATTATGTCTCGAACCCAATTCATCTACCTCCATATTATTTCCTAAATCACCCCATTAGTCAATCTTACTTGTCGGTTGTTTTAATCTAATGGCCTAGATTGCATTGAAACCCCAGGTCTTTGCCCCTTCATTTTCTCTCCCGAGCATTTCATCGCTTCATCTCCACCGTTCATCCTTTTGATCGAACGACCCGGACTTAATACTACCACCATTCACCCAACCACCTCCTAATTGATCCCTTCCAGTGATCCGGACCATTGGTTGTTTTCATCCAATGGCCACAATTTAATCTCGCACCCAAGATCCATGAAGCGGCCTTAACCTATTTTTCACTGGATTTTCTTAACTCTATTCGCTTTTTTGCAGGTTATAAAGGTTTCTTCAAAGTTTTAAAATGATGTTAAGGCCAGGGATGATGATCCCTAGACAAAATATTCACATGGAAAAATATTTTACGTGGTTCCAACTGCGATTTCACCCATGTTTCATGAGCATTTATGAAGTCACAAAACCTCTGTGCGCCTGCAAAACAACAAAAACAAAATGAATGCCAAACGGACAAAGAGTATCAGTGTCAAAGGATGGGATCAAAGCAGAAGTGAAGATTTAGTAGGTTTTAAGTAGAGTTTAAAGGGATTGAGACCTAGAAAATAAAAAATCAAATACCTAATTCACAGTGAGCAAAAGACAAAGACCAGAAGACAAAGATTAAGCCTAATTAGGCCTAAAACGCAGATCAAACGCACATTAAAGGTGTTTTAAGAAAAAACAAGGAGATCTATCAGTCCAAAAATCCTCCACTGCCACATCAGAGGCTAATTGAATCCTCTCCAGCTACCAAAGAGCCACCTGCAGCCTCAAATAAATCAACAGAAGGCATAGTTATTTCCTATTCAAAAGATATTTGCCTAAAGATAGCTGAGCAGTTATTTCAACCAAAGAAACTTATTACAAACTGTCAGCAAAGTCATTACAAAGATAAGAAAGACCCTTGAAGTCAATCTTCTCATCCATTAAGCCTTAAAAAGCAGAAATAGAGTTATAGATAGAATGCATTCCTGCCTTATGCCTTGCATGATTTTCAAGGCTAGGAATTGCATTTACTATGGAATTAATGATACTTGAACCCTAGAAACTCTTCCACCTCCTCATTTTCTTATAAAATATCCTTGAGGAGCACACTGTAAATGATTGGTCTCTGGATATCATACAGCCTAATCATGACTAATCATGACTAATTATTTTTCAATTTACTGTTGATAGGTTAGTGAATTAGATTAGCCAAATAGTTTAATCTTGGCTTATTAGTAAGGTAGATTAGGATAGAAAAACAGAGGTTCAAACAAGCTCAAAATCTGAACCTGTGAAATTTAAAAGAGGAATGGCTCTAAACAAATCAAATCTTGAGCTAAAGGTAGACAATAAACTGTTTCTAATCTGCCCAAAACTTGAACCAGGAAAGAATGAAAGACAGCTCAAACAAATTCAAAATAGAGCTGAAGAAATAATGAAGGATGTTTTTTATTTTTCAGATCTTAAGCCTTCACAATTTTGTTTTAAATTTTCTGCAAATTTTAGTCTATGTGCAACTTGTCTTTATGCCATGGACCAGCAGTAAGTTAGACTGCTTAATCCTAGCTTGGATTTTTTTAAATTTCTGTCTTAGAATTTAGAGAATAAAATTCTGTCAGAGAGTCTAATCCTGATAGATAGTAGTTAGATAGAGAGGCTTATGAACTCTACTGCTTAATCTGAGTTCATGGAGAAATAAGGGTAGACTTAGATAGTTTTATGTTTCCAATAAGAAATAAAATGATGATGTTTAAGGTCTGCAAGTCCAAATGCACCTTCTGAAGAAAAAATGTTAGGAAGTAGGTTGTGTAGGTAGTTGTTTGGGGAAGAATTTTTCTACTGATATCAAATGCTCTAATCATCTTACAAGCAGATGATCAAAGAAGAGGAAAAGGTTGTCAAGGTACAAATCCATTTATCTACATACATAGAATTCTATTCTAAGGTTCTTGAAACCTCCAAGGAGCTGCCATCCCAAGTTGGAGCCGCTATTAACCACCTATAAAAAAATTTCATATCAAATGGTGGCTAAAATATTTTTTAAGCCTTCAAGAAACAATTTCATGACCAAATTGTTAGTTCTTAAAGTCTTATGATGATATTTAACCCTTTGAGTTAATCTTCACTGCTATTTCCCTCTTTATCCGAAATAACCTATTTTTTTACAAGAGAAAGACTGCTGAAAAGCCCATTTATCCCATCATTTTTACCCCTCCTTTCTCTCATAAAAAAACTCCATCTTTCATATTTTTCCTCCACAAAAATCTCTCCATAAGCCTCATTTAACCTTCAAAATCACTCCAAAATCCCTTTAAAACCTTGTATCTCCCCTTTATCTGGTTTTAAAATTCTTTCATTTACCTATCAAAACCCTCAATTTGCCTCAAAAACTCTGTTTGTAGGCCTAAAAATATCCTTTTTGCATATAAAGGTCTCCTAAGCCCCCGAGGGCTTAACTCCTGTAACCCTCTACCTCATAAGACCTACAGCCCCGCAATCGGGTGCTAAAAGGTCCTAAAACCCCGTCATAACCCGTCATTTCCTTTATTTCTTTGTATCTTCATATTTCTGACGTTTCAAACTTGGAAAGTATCTGGACCGTTGATCATTACATATCAACGGTCACTGGGCCTCCCGATCACCATCCCCTCTCTTCTCCCCTATTCAAACCTTCTGCTTCATTCTTTAATCTCAACCACCCGATCGTTAGATCCAACGATTGGAGTGAAAAATCAAATTTCCTTTGTGTTTTCGTAAAACTCGACAGTTCTAATTTTAGACGAATATCGACCGTTGATATAAACCGATCAACGACCCTCACTCTTCCTTCTGCCTGTTTCATGTTTTCTATCCCTTTCCTCTGCTCATATAACCCTACTCCATCCTTTGATATGAACCATCCATTTCATAGATCCGACAGTCACGATCTATCCTGATCATTCATAAAACCCCGATGAACCAACCCACTCTGCGACACAATACATGACCTAACCATGGGACCCACTTACTTCATTACCCCACAGATTCCCCCATCACGTGCGATCCACACCATCGGATCTGGATCCTTCGATCTGACGGTTGACGCAGTGTTTCGCAAAATTTATGTGACAGCATTTTAACGCCCAAAAAAAGTCCGAAACAGGTAGTTTTGAAAAGGATGTGTGTCGGCATTTGTATCGAATCGCATTTTTTTTTGTGAAACCCGCTTACCACCCAAATAAAATGCAAAAAACATTATGGTTTTCTGCCAAACCACTTTCTCCATTGCATTGAATTTTCACCTTTTAAATCCTGGACATTGATTGATTTGATCGGATGGTCCCCTCTTAATTTAACCCCAAGCCTTTCGCACTTTGTTCATTCCCCAAGCTATGCCATTAGATGATCTCAGCCATCGATCGCTTTAATCCGACGGCTCCGATTATGTCCTGACCCCAATTCATCTGCCTCCATATTATTTCCTAAATTACCCCATTATTCAATCTCAGTTGTCGGTTGTTTTAATTTGATGGCCCAGATTGCATTGAAACCCCAGGTCTTTTCCCCTTCATTTTCTCTCCAAAGCATTTCATCGCTTGATCTCCACCATTCATCCTTTTGATCGAATGGCCTAGACTTAATACTACCACCATTCACCCAACTGCCTCCTAATTTATCCCTTCCAGTGATCTGGACCATTGGTTGTTTTCATCCAATGGCCATGATTTAATCTCACACCCGAGATCCATGAAGCGGCCTTAACCTATTTTTCACCGGATTTTCTTAACTCTGTTCTCTTTTTTGCAGGTTACAAATTTTTCTTCAATAGTTTTAAAACGATGTTAAGGCCAAGGATGATGATCCCCAAACCAATTATTCACATGAAAAAATAATTTACATGGTTCCAACTGTGATTTCACCCATGTTTCATAAGCATTTGTGAAGTCACAAAACCTCTGCGTGCCTGCAAAACAACAGAAACACAATGAATTCCAAATGGACAAAGACTATCAGTGTCAAAGGATGGGATCAAAGCAGAATTGAAGATTTAATAGGTTTTAAGTAGATTTTAAAGGTATTGAGACCTAGAAAATAAAAAATGAAATTCCTAATTCACATTCAGCAGAAGACAAATATTAAGCCTAATTAGGCCTAAAACACAGATCAAACACACATTAAAGGTGTTTTAAGAAAAAATAAGGAGATCTATCAGTCCAAAAAGCCTTCACTTCCACATTAGAGGCTAATTGAATCCTCTCCAGCTACCAAAGAACCACCTGCAGCCTCAAAGAAATCAGCAGAAGGCATAGTTATTTCCTATTCAAAAGATATTTGCATAAAGACAGCTGAGCAGTTATTTCAACCAAAGAAACTTATTACAAACTATCACCAAAGTCATTACAAAGATAAGAAAGAACCCTGAAGTCAATATTCTCATCTATTAAGCCTTAAAAAGAAGAAACAGAGTTATGAAATAGAGTTATAGATAGAATGCATTCCTGCCTTATGCCTTGCATGATTTTCAAGGCTAGGAATTGCATTTACTATGGAATTAATGATACTTGAACCCTAGAAACTCTTCCGCCTCCTCAATTTCTTATAAAATATCCTTGAGGAGCACACTGTAAATGGTTGGTCTCTGGATATCTGTTGCATGTAAAAAGTTTTCTGAAGCTGTTGTAGCTCTATTTGTAATTGAAGATACATAAGCTGAGATGAGAAGTTTGAAGTTGTAGAGACCCACTGGACTTGATGATTGTAATTGGTTTGAACATGAAATACAAGATGATTTATGGGATCCTGGTCTATGTCAATGGTGATGTGTTTCTCACTGTAATTGTTATTTTCTTTTTTTTTCCATTCTGTCCACGTTTCTCTGATAAAGAAAAACAAATATAGAGCTAGGATTTACTCTTACAAGTACCCTACTCTCATTGATAAGCTTTATATTTATGTTTTCCTCCAATTGTGTAATTAAGAATGATTTAATACAGTCCAAGCAGTTAAGAAATGTTGGTGTTCCCACGTCTTACTGTCTAAAATTGAAACATTGTTCTTGAATTATATTTTCATTACATGCTAAGTAGAGTTGGACTAGGAAAGTTTATGGTTTGCCCTGTCTTATATTTTTTCTCCAAAGGTTGTTTGAAAGTTTCCCTGAGAGTATGTTGAAAGTAGGATAGGTTCAAAGTCCTTACCTGATCTTAGACTACTTTTATGTTTATCTTGAATGTTTTCCTTTTGAATACGCTGAAAGCAGGATAGTTTCAAAGTACTTACTTGATCTTAAGATATTCTTATTGTTTTAAATGTTTTCTATCGAAAGTACATAAAAAGAAGGATAGTTTCAAAGTACTTACTTGATCTTAGATTACTTTTATGTCTTTTCTTAAGTGCATGCAAAAAGCATGATAGTTTCAAAGTACTTACTTGATCTTAGGCTGCTCTTTGTTCTTCATCTGTTTGATTTCCCTCACTCCATTTCTTATTGTTCCATTCCATAAAATCAACTTAAAGATATCCTTTGACATAGATGACTTGCCCCATGGACCACTCTTGAACCTTGATGTTTCAATTAAATCCTCTTATGACTCCATCGCCCAATGGATTGAAGCTACTCCTTGCCTATATTATTAGCTGAACCATTCTCACAATTATTTACATCTTCACCCTTCATATAGACTTCCTTCACCTTCATCATATCCTTGACCAACCAAAAAACCAAACAAAACCCTTGTTCTTTATAACTAGCCTAATATCATACTAAAAGCCTTTTAAAGATAAATCAATCTTCGCACTTATAGAGAGATCCCTCTCTGGATTCAGGAGGGCTAGATCCTAGAATCCAAAAGTGGTTCATATGTAGGCTTTGCAGTTTGTATTTTCCAATCTTGAAAATTACAGAGGCTTAGCAATTACAAAGTTATTACCAAGCCTTAAAAGTAAAAAATTTCAACTAAAAAGCCTTAGAAGTTATTATTTCAGAGTAACCCTTTCAGATATTTTTTGCCTTGGGATTTGCATGGTCTCAAAGGTAAAAAATCATTAACTCTGTAATTAATAACATTTAAACACCCTATATTGGTAGCACCTCCGTATTTTTCATATAAATATTGCATATGAGCTTCATTTAAAATGTTGGTTACTTGATAGTTATTGGACTAGTTTCTGCTGCTAAGCTATTTGAGGAATGATAGACTGGACTGAAGAAAACTATGAGTTACAGAGAAATTTTGTACATGGAGTATTGTAACTAGTTTGATCATCAATAATACAAGCATGTTCACAGGATCCTTGAGCTATATCAATGGTGAAGTTCCCCTAAATTTTTACTGTTTCTCATTATGTTTTTCATTATGTCCATCTTGTCTGATAAAGGAATAGATGTTTTGGATTAGGATTTTCTGTTCAGCACCCTATTTCTTTCTGTATTCTTTATTTTTGTGTTTTCTTCTGCAAGATCTGATTGGAAGATTCTTAATTTCCTTCTAGTTACATCTAGCTTGTTGTCTTGGAAATGATTCAATAGAGTGAAACCAAGGAAATTATGGTGAGCCCATGTTCCTTTGAGTAGGACTTGAGATATTGTTTTTAGGATTTTTTTCTCTAAAGAATGCTTATTAAAGTCTAAATTAGAGAGGTTTATGGTTTTCCCTGCCCTTTGGCCTACCTTGAAATGTTTCTTTAGAGAGCCTTTGAGAGTTTTCAAAAGCAGATTCGATTATTTATGTTTGATCTTAGACCACTATTATTGTTATCTTATATGTTTTCTTATCTAAAAGTAGTCTTTTGATTGCTATATCGTTTTCTGAAAGGTTTCTTATTAAAGGTTTTCCCAAAGATATTTATGGTTTTCCCTATCGTTTGGCTTGCTCCAAACAATTACCTTAAAAAGATTTTCTTGTCTAAGTGAACCTAGAAGACTCTTAACTGACTATAGCTTTGGTGCCTTCACAACTTATTATTATTTCACATAACAAGCTAACCTAAAGAATTCATTTGATATAGTTAGCTTGCCCTATGAATTCCTTTGTGGATTTTATGGACAATTAAATCCTTTTATGACTCCATAGCCCAATGAATTAATGTTTTCTCACAGTCTATTTGTTTGACTAAAATATTCCCTCTATCAATCACTCCTTGATCCTTCAATCTATCATTTAATCCAACCAAAAACAAGAAAATCATTAGAATGCCATAACTAGCCTAATATCTAAAAACAAAGAACACAAAGATATATCAATTGAAAGCACCTTTATAGAGAGATCCCTCTTTGAATCAAGGAAGGCTAGGTCCCAGTATTCCAAAGTGGTTTTGATGTGGCCCTTGAAGTGTTTTTTCTTGCCACTCTTACAAATTACAGGGAGCCAACACATGCCATCGAACAATCATATCAAGAGTATCTCTCCATCCAATCAAATGGAGAAGAACCTCACGTCATTTTATACCTGTAGGAGGCACAAAAGTCACCAAAAAAACCCTTGTTATTATTCCATCCTCCTATCATACGATGTGCACTTTGCAATGATCGTGACCATTTCATCGATGACTAGACAACCCTGGAACTCATCAACAAATGGTATCCACTGGAACTTGTGTACTATGTTGGCCTCTGAGAAGCTCAATTTTCATGCCCAATATGTTCTAGAAATCACCCATTAGATTAGTTCCATTATATCCCTCGATTTCTCTTAGCGCTAACCAATTTATGCACATCCATAGTTCACCTCTCCCTACAAGACAACTCTGATACAAAATCCATGGATAGCTCGAAAACGCAGGAGGATGTGACAAGTAGGTCCATTCTCTTCATTTCAGCTGAAAAGTGGCCGGTCGGAGAACCCTTACTCACCCCCACCCACCCTCCATGGAGAAGACCAACATGTTCATTTTGTAACACACACAACCATGTGGTAGCCACATGCCTGGACCTAGAAGCATTGCGCCACTGCTACACGATCACGTCACCAAACGAACATGATGAGAACACCCAAGAATGACGTTCTTGTCTAGTATGTCATGGAAACCATCATGATCAGCGATGCACTTACATCCCTCGAGTATGCCCACTAATTGATGTCATTCATTGATTAGAAACACACCATCAAGTTATCACTAGTCCAGAGCGTAGAAAACATAATGGAAGGAATTTTTCCCCCAAGCAGCCTACCCCATTTCCATACCAACACGTGGGGCGAGTTAGAAAGGTGCATTGAACCAGCACGACCCAAGTCCAACCTAGGCCGACATTCGAGCTATGTGACTGAGTCAGCCACTAGGTCAATTAGTGTAAATAACTGAAGCACCTCATGAACAACTTTCGCATGGTCTCCTCCCTCCCTCAAATACATCTCTCTAACCAAGCGAAAATCACTCACTTCTATTACCGAATATGCTCACATTTTTGTTAAACACATGCGTGGTGAATGAGAAAGTAAACACACATATAGGAAAGATAGGCGTGAGTTGTCTTATTATTAATCATAGATTTTATTTTATAGTACATTTGGTGTGACCCTTGGATTCCACATTACAAGGTCACTTGGACTCCTTTTGTGACTATTTTCTTTCCACACCTACCCATAGAGGATTAGGTGTCCAACATTCCCCCCCTTAATCTGAAGGGGTACATGTGAGTCCAAGAAGAGAGTTGTAATAAAAATTTTCAAAGTATGCATGGAAGCACTTAGGCTGAATCAACTCTCTGAAATGTTGGCATAAAGAGGTGGTTTAAGGATGACCACCAACACTGGAACGCAACTCTTATTGCAGTTCCCGGAACTCTTCCAAATCTAGAAAGAAGTTGAGGTCTTCTGCTAGAGGAAGTGTCCCTCATATTTGAAGAGGGTGACCTTCAACCTAGAAGAAGGGAGGTCTACAACCTGTGATGGTTTAAGGATGACCACCAAAACTGGAATGCTTGATGCATTTCCTAGAACTCTACCAAGGCTGGCAAGAAGTTGAAGTCTTTGGCTAGAGGAAGTGTCCCAAATTCTTTGAAGAGGAATAATATGAACCTCGCATAGATGGTTTAAGGTTGTCCACCAACCAAAGGAATGCTCATGGGCATCCGTGTCTCTGACTACAACTCTGAATCTGGAATGACGAATTGTGGCTCAAGCTCACTTGAACTTTGTGTCTCTGGTTACAACTCTGAATCTGGAATGAGAGATTGTGGCTCAGGCTCTCTTGAACTATTGTGTCTCTGGCTACAACTCTAAATCTGTAGGTTTTAACCCTGAACAGAAATTATCTACACACAAATCTTATAACAGAAAATAAACAATAGAAAGAGCATAAAACATTAAACAAATAAACACATAGATTTTCCGCTGGATCCCAAATCCGGACGACCAGCTTGATTTTTCATTATATTCCTTTTAGTGTTACAACACATATATATATACATGTTTTGGGAAATAACTCCCTAGAGGTTGTTGGGTCAAAAACCTCCATAGATCAGGGCATGCTATTCAAGAAGGACTCACACAACCACACTTGCACGCTAAAAACTAGATAACATCAATTGTAGAACTTACCCATAGATCCTACGTTTGATGTAGATCCCGCGGGGTCCAAACCCCCAGCAACCCTTCTTCCGCTTCAACCTGGAAATTAAGAAGAGACATCCATGGAAATCTAGTTGTACATCATATATCTTTCCTAAATGTCAGTGTAATCCATGTGAAACATCATATAAACAATAATAAATTCTTAAATAACAATCTTTTCACATATGCAAGCAGATATTAACACGTGAATTCAGGAACAGGATGGTTCTTCTTCATTGCGAATAGCATGTACAATAATAGAAAGGTGGAGAGATCACCTGAATCCTTCCACGATCTTCGAACAGACCGTCGTCCGGATCCGCCCCGCCCTTGCCTCACTAAGATACTTTCAATACTTGTGCACACGAGATGACATATAAGCTGATGAACATCTCCAGGAAACAAGGGTTTCCTGTAAAAATCTGGGAAGTGCAGGAGGCACGGGAAATCAGACTTGAATTTGGGCTCTGACAGAGTATAATGTCTATAATTTTCTCTCTCCCTTAGGCCATGCACATGAGGGGCTTTTATACTCCCTCAAAGTAGTTTCAATCAGTTGGAAATAGTTGGCCATAGGTTGGGGTGGTTGAATTACTGGAATAACCATCAAACCAGCCTCAAAAATAGGGATTTTTATATATTTTGTAATGATTTTAATGGCATATGCGGAAAAGTATCTCTGAAATCGTGTATACACATGGAAAATTCTGGGCATACTCACGTATGGGATTTGAAACACTATTTTTTATGAACTTTTATTCAAGTTTGTGGGAATGGGTGCCCAAGGCCAAAGAGACAATCATGAATCACATGAGGGTGAAAAATGATGCTATTACAGATGCCCCCTAATATATGAGGTCAGAAGGGGTACATGATGGCCGAAATGTATTATGCACATAGAAAGAACTTCGCAAGGACAAGAGAGGACTTCACCATATTTCAGCCTACCAAAAATTAATGAAAGAAAACAGAGAGTCAGCTCATGTCTGAGGCGGGCATACCCATGCTCAGTCAAAAATATATCCATATAGAGAGTACATAATAGATCCAGAATGTATACAAGTATAGCTGAACTGAAAGTACACAATGAATCAACTGAGCATGGCCTGGAAGTACAAGTCAGAATCAATGTCCAAGTATCACATATATCAAACTGATCAATAATGCTGAAAATGGATATCTAATCAAAAAAGTAACTGAATCTCCAGGGACCAGATCATAAGGGGTGGAACACATGGTACAATCACGCAACCCGAGAGCCAACATATAGGATGCTGTTGTACTGACACTGCAACATATAAAGGTGAACGATATCACTAGCAGAAACTGAATGGACTATCAAAAGTGAACCGAAAGATGCTGATGCAACCCGAGGTCTTCACCGATCACTATGGCACAATTCTACACAATGGGAATAAATGAGCTGAAGTCGACCATGTGAGAAATCGTTGGATTACCAGTCAATAATGTATACCGTTAACCAACGCGAGACAACCCACCAATAATGAAAATGAGTGTCAAGGTGCTCCAGTACAATCTAACAAGTGCGAATAAATGAGTTGAAGTCGAACACTTGGAAGAATCTACCAATCAAGAGGCAATGATGAATCCCCACTGTTGATAGTGAAGAGTCTGCCATTGATGACTGCAAACCCTAAGGTACTAACAATAAGACTCTAGACCTTATTCCCAGAGCAATGAGTCGGAGTTGATGGGAAAATATTTGTTGAAAGGAAGGCATTAAGGCATCCCACATCATTCCAGCGCGAGTGTAACCCGCAGGCCAAGATTTGGAAGGAATCGGACGAAGGAGAGTGACGAAACCAAACCGAAGTACGTTTCTGACATGCACAAGATGAAGCTAGCGCACAGAAGAAACCCTCTGAACCAACCAATAATGAAAGCTGACACAGAGGCGAGATATCCACCGATAGGGTCAAATGGAAATCAAGGTACTGCACGAATCCCAAGTGTGATAATGTATGCTGACGTCGAACACAGGGAAAACCACTCAGTCAAAGACCCATAATGATGATCAAATGTTGAGCACAAGGTCACCTATCAATGATGGAAATAGGGCCAGGGTGCGGCTCTAGGTTTGCTCTCAGAGCAATGTGTCGTAGTCGATAAGAGACAAACCCGCCAGCAAGAAGTCAATGAAGACCTTCTCAAACCAGCACGAGCAGAAGACCAAAACATCTGATGTGATAGAACAAGATACTGACAAGACCAGGAAGGCCGACTAAATAATGAGTCAAGAGACACCGCAGAATGGCCGACTCTGGTTAGACTTCCCTTGAACAAAAGCACGACTCGTGATGACCATGGAAGTAAAAAGTGACACTGTATAAGTCTGTTATGCAGGAGGCAGAACAAACTCTCCATATGATTGGAAGAGATAACCAACCGGGGGAGGACTGACAAGTGAAACAAGGTAAAGGCTAAACCTAGGTCAAAACTAAAACCATCCCAAATGAAGGAAATATATAAGTGTATGTGCTTTGTTCAAGGGCGACAAACTGACACTGTACTGCCATCAAATTACGAAGTTACATCCCGTTCCCGCTCTTTTTGTTATATTTTATTTTTTTGTCTTTTTCATATAATAAGCCTGAAAAATAATAAAAGAATGCTATGGTACAATGGATAGAACGAGTATCAAGAAACAGATGCACTAGTTCCTGGGATAGGAACGATCCTATGCTCAATGCAAGGTGGCAGAAACTGGTAAGTGATACTCAAAGGGATGTTCCATCCATGGGTAAAAAGGGTGTCAAGTCGCGATAGCTAAGTGCATGCAATGGTTAACTTGTATAGACAGTCAAGGTCAAAATATGGCTTAAACATCGAGTCCAAATGAAGCCGGCTAAAGGCCACGATAAACAAGTAGCCAATATGCAATGCAGTAGTACAACTTAACAACACCAAGGAGCCTCTAGGGTAATAGCCAGAAAAATGATAGTGAAGAAGAAGAAGAATGAAGCTTCAACACATAAGTCATGGCGGGACTAAAGAGGACTCCCGAGCCTACATAAAACACAGCATGGGCAACAAGTGATAGCGAGGAACTAACTAGGAAGCCCATGTAAAGGAAGGTTATACCACCAAGTCATGATTAAAAAATCGGCGAGTGAAATGGGTTAAATACTCATGACCTGATGGGATCGACCCTATGGCAAGTGATCAGAATGGAGGCTAGTATGCAAAATGCAATGGAAAAGTGGATTCCCTAACCTATATGCCAGTGAAGATCATATACCTGCCATGACGGGTCAGCAGTCATGGATCAAAAACCGGAAAAATCTCAAATTCATCAAAATGTACCTGAAAATATACCAATCTGGGCACTTCCAAGCATCCGAGTTATGCAGCTTAAGATAGATTGAAAAAAATGAGCATAACAAATTTTTGCAAAAAAATTTCAAATTCTAGGCATAAATACACATGTTACCTCATATTTTGTTCATTGTTACTTGCTGATTTGGGAAAAAGAGCTCTGAAGAAAAAGCCTCTTTTGTCAAAATAGGAGCAATCGGCCGTCAAATTTCGCCAAACTAGTCAGGTAAGCTCTTAATCCATCATTGTTATCAATTTTGTCCATTCATAGGGTTAAAATTGAAAATTTTCACTGTAGAAATATTTGTTTTAAATTGCGGCTCTGCGCATACGCGGGTTTATATGGACCAAGCCGCGTATATACACAACTATGTATAGGTTAAGTCGCATATGCACAACCCGAAATGAAAAACGTGTTTCTAATGGACAAATGAATGAATTTTTTCAGGATGACTATATCTTGGAGGGAACGTGAGCATAGTGCAATAGATAATGAAGTAATGCAAGATCAATTATCTCTCAATATCCTCCGAAATTGTGGATTGCTCAAATTTTTCAAAATGCCAAATATGAAGAGTAATGTCCGGTTGCTCGAAATGCTTGTAAATTATTGGGAACCAGAGGAAGATTGCTTCATAATAGATCAAATTTCCATACACATCGAGGTGGAAGACATCTATTTTATTACTGGACTCTCCCGGAGGGGAGACCCAGTAGATTTGCATGGAAAGCCTTTGGGAGGGCTTATTGTGGATGACTATGTCCACGTCTACTGTGTGGAGGGGTCCAAAAAAGTTGGGACTCAAATTGCTATAAGAGATTTAAGAGAATTGCACATGAAAATTCTCCTATTTACCATTGGCAGGGTAGCAGGATCTGCTTCCTTGCATCAGGCATCTAGGACTCAAATGAGTATAGATGTGGAATGCTTAACTCATTTATATGATTGGTGCACAGCTCTACTAATGAACATGAAGCAACAACTGACCTCCATCCGAAAAGAAAAAACAAAGCATTTCGGATATGGAACGATTTTGATGACATTCTTCTTCGAGAAGATTCATGGGTTTCGACCCAATGTGATCTCTTCCATCAACAACCCAAGAGACCCAAGAATTGCCCGATGGGCAGATCTGATGAAGAGACTGGGGGGAAGCGAAGTTCCCCGAACCACCTGGGATGACGAGTTCTTCCAATGGTGGGGAGAACAAATCATCGTCGTGGAGGACTACCCCTATGCCAGGATGTATTTCCGTGGTGATCCAGACCTCGTCCTTCCACCTGGAAGCGACATGGGGCCCAATAGGTAAGATTGTATTTTTTTATTATATGATTTTTTTGGATTTTTTCAATATATGTGAAAAAATGTGAAAACAAAACATGTTTTTGATTGGATTCCAAAATGACTGACAATATTATGATGATCATGATAGAGATATTGGACCAGTCCGTCCTGAGGGTTACCCACGACATAAGCGCCGCAGAGGCGAGGCGGATACTGTAGACCCAGACAGAACCCTTCATGCTATACAAAGGAACTTGGAGGGGTTAACTTGCCAAGTGCCCATGGCTGTAGTGGAAGATCTACCTGAGGCCATCCAGAGACGGGTAGTGGGAGTACCACGTGACTGGGTGTGGTTATTCCGCCGAGTCGCCACTGCGATCATGTTCTATAGGAACACGAATTTTGGGCAGGGACCACGGGAGTAGATAGATATGATTACCGGATGACTGTGTATTTTTTGATATTGACATGATCGGGCATAAGCCCTAATTTTTGTATGACTTATGGATCCAAATTTTGTATAGTTTTTTGAACACTATGATGATATATATATATATATATATATATATATATATACAGCAATTTTTGATGTGATGTAACAAATGTATGAAAATGTATGATGTTTTTGATGATTAAATTTTAATGTATGGAATGATTAATATGCCAATCAATTGCTTGATTAGCTAATGAGTCTGCCATCCAATTGTCTGCTCGAGGAATATGAATGAAAATTAAAAATTGAAATGATCTTTGTAACAAACGTGCCCTCAAATACAACTGGAGTAAAAATGGATCTCGAACCCGATAAGTATTGTTCAACTGCGACACCACCAGCTGGGAGTCCAAGAAAACTACCAACAAATCAACACCCAAAGATATTGCCTCCGAGAGTAGATAAATAATTGCAGTGTGCTCTGCTATATTAATGGAAGCAGGACTAATGCAGACTCCTCTTGATACTAACAGCTGACCGGATGGATGATGAAGCACCCAAGCCACTGAAGCCAAATTCCGGGTGTGTCTACTAGCACCATCGGCGAAACCATAATGACTCATGACATTCGACACAACCTGCCAAAGCAGATCAAAAACATCACCATCACATCAAATACCTAAAACCAGATATGTACAAAACAAAAAACTACTATATACAAAAGCAAAATGCCAGGCCGAAGCCTAGGCATAATACTTTTTCAAATAGAGCCCATTTATGGGCTCCGGCAACTCATTCCCTTCAAAATAAACCAAGGTATATGCTCCTTTTTTAAGGAATTTTTTAATGATGAAGGGGCCATACCACATAGACTTAAACTATCCTGCGCCTAGAGCATCCTTCTCTTGGGCATAGACCAAGACGAGGTCGCCTTCCGAGAAAACCCTAGGTTTGACCGCCTTATCGTACTGAACTTTGACTCGTTTCTTATGCGCCTCATTCATCGTGGCTGCATCCCGACGTTGCTCATCAAGATGTTCCAGATGAAGGAGACGTTCTTCAAGACTAGAAGTGTCAGGAAGAAGCTCAACGGCTAACTTAAGAGAAGGAATCTCACATTCAATGGGAAATACGGATTCCAGCCTGTAAACTAGTTGAAACGGAGTAAAGCCAATTGCAGTTTTCACTGACGTCCTGTATGCCCAAAGTGCAGGATACAACATGATATGCGAGTTGGATCGAGCTTTATTAATTGTCCTTTGAAGAATGGTCTTCAAGGATTTATTCACGGCTTCCACTTGCCCATTGGCCTGAGGATAATAAGGAGATGAATGCTCCTACCGGAAACCTAATTTTAGAGCCAACTCAGCCATCATGTTATTCTGAAAATGACTACCATGATCAATGACAATCTCTCTAGGAATACCAAAACGAGCAATAACCTGGTTGAAAAGAAAAAGAGCTGTTGTCTCACCATCATTCCCAAAAGTAGGCATAGCCTCGACCCACTTCGTAAAGTAGTCTACTGCTACAATAATGTACTTGTGACCTTTAGTCGAAGGCGGGTTACAAGTAGTATAATCAATACCCCACTTTGTAAAGGGACCGACAGTAATGACTGGAAAAAGCGGAGCTAGATGAGCGCGCATTTTTCGAGTATAGACTTGACACGGATGACACTTTTTGACCGACTCCATACAATCTTTGAAAATCGAAGGCCAAAAGTATCCAGCACGCAAGATTTTTTGGGCTGTAGCAAGCCCAGATAAATGACCACCACAAGCTCCACTGTGGCAATCATTCAGCACAACCTCAGCTTCTTCAAGAGTTAAGCAACGTCTCAGGATTGAATCAACCCCTCGACGATATAAAGCATCACCAATAATCAAGTAATTTTTAGCCAAGTGACGCAACTTACGGCGCTCATCTTTCGAAAAAGTAGAGGGAAACTTCACAGTCTGAAGATACACAATGATATCTCCATACCAAGGATCCTGTGGAGAGATGAGAAACAAATGTTCATCTGGGAAGGATTCATCATAGACTATCTCTTCTCCACAAGGCAACTCAGAGATTAATTCTGCAAAAACTAAAGATTTCTTGGACTTGGCAGACATAAACTCAAGATCAAATTCCTGCAAAATCACAATCCATCTATTGTATTTGCCCCCAATCACTCGCCTACTGAGAACAAACTGAAATGGATTGGCTGCTGCCAAAACATAAGTTTTTCGTAGAAGAATATAAAGTCTGAGTCGTTGTATAGCATGGACAGCTGCTAAATCTAGCTTCTCTATCAGAGTATACCGGAGTTCAGGTCCTACCAATCCTCGAATAAGATAGTATATAACATGCTCAGCAAGAGCATCATCCTCCTGAACCAGAACCATACCAATGGTAGATTCTGCTACTGCAAGATACAAAAGGAAATCCTTGCTATAATCTGGTGGACTCAATAAAGGAGTAGAGGTCAATGCCTTTTTCAAAGCATCGAATGAGCGTTGAGCGAATTCATCCCAAAAGAATGGAACTCCCTTCATCAACAATCTCATAAATCCTTTGGTAACTTCAGCATAATTTACGATAAATCTCCGAAGAAAATTAGCTTTTCCTTGTAGACTTTGAAGTTGACGAATAGACGATGAGGGAGGCAACTGAAGTATTGCCTCAACCTTGAGGGGATCTACCCTAATCCCTTCCCTAGACACAATGAATCCCAATAACCGACTGGATGTAACCACGAAAACACACTTGTTCAGATTCAACCTAATCTTGTAGAAATGACATCATTCAAATACTTGACGGAGGTGAGCATGATGATCAATTCTATTTCGAGAACGAGTAGCTAAATCATCCAAATACGCCTTGATAATATGTTTGATGTCGTGGAAGGCATATGACATGGCCCGCTGAAAGGTAGCCCCAACATTTTTAAGACCAAAAGGCATCTTCTTGTAAGAAAAAGTACCCCAGGGACAAATAAAGGCAGTCTTATGCTGATCTTCAGGATGGATAGTAATCTGATTGTATCCGGAGAAACCATCCATGAAGGAGAAAATCTCATTACTGGCACACTCATCAATAATCTGATCTATAAATGGTGTGGGGTAATTATCTTTCAGACATGCTCTATTAAGGTCTCTGAAATCAATGCAAAATCGAATTGTTCCTTGTTTTTTATCGACGGGAACATGATTAGAAACCCACTCAGTTAAAGGAACAGGGAAAATAAATCCCACCTTGAGCAGCTTCTCCACCTTGGCTTTGATAGCTGCAGCCTTCCTAGGATTGACTAGACAATTTTTTTTCCTCACAGGCTTAGCATTTTCGTAAGTCTTGATCTCATGCTGGACAATAGATGGATCTATACTAGGCATTTCCTCATAAGACCAAGCGAATACATCCCTAAACTCATTAAAGAGATCGGGTGTAAATCTGAATCTCTTCAGGGGAACATTCAGCTCCGATGAAGACATTCTCTATAACATTGGGATCCCTGGAAATGTTCACTAAGATAGTTGGAGAAATCACAGCCATGTTCCCTTCAACATATACCTGTGTTGGTGCTAAAGGGTTTAGGACTGGGAAAACAAGACCAAGAGACAAAGGAATTGGAAAACTTGATTCAACTTCGCTCAAATTAGGTAAAAAGTAAGACCGATGATGCAAATCATCCCACGGTCTATCTATACCAGTCATAGCTTCCAGGGTGGCCTCTTCAGATGGAAGAGTAGTATCAAGGCAATCCTAGGCGGAAGAAAAACTAAGTGTCCAAGCCGGAGCCACATCACCATCCAACTCTTCTGGAGAAAGAGGAGTTGGAATGGACTCTGCAGAGTCAACAATAGATTGATAAGCAATCTCAGTTGCAGACATTGGGAATGCCATTCCACCCACTTGACCTTCCGCTAATGTGGAGGTAGGGGAAGGTAAGGTCCAAGGGTCTGAAAAATAATGAGTTCTGAAGAACTCTCTTCGAAGAGGAGCCCTGGAGGATGAAATTGCATTTATATGAATAGTATGAGGTGGAATATCAAAAGTACCCATCAAGGAAGAATACATTCCAACTCCTAAACTCTCAACAGGCGGCTTGGCATTATCCAACTTTGGAATAGTTGAGTCAGTAGATGCATTCGGTTCTACAGGAGAATAGTCCAGTTGATCCACTGTAACAATCCTCCCTTCGTGAGGGAAACAAATAATCTGAAATAATGAGGATGCAATGGAATCCATCTCATAAATCCAGTTTCGCCCCAACAAAAGGTTGTAGTCCAAGCTTGCATCAACTATCTCAACCTCTATATTTATAGTTTTTCCCCCAACATAGATGGGCAAAGCTGGGAAAATACCATGCGGTCTATGAGAATGACCATCAAACGCAGTTAGAAGAGTAGCAGATGGAACAGCTGCAGGATATCCAATTCACTTCCAGCATGCAAGAGACATCACACATGTGGAAGCACCCTCATCAACGACCGTTCAAAAAATATTGAATTTCCGATATGATGATTTGATATGGAAAGCCATATGATGGCAGAGTCTCTTTTTAAAATTAGAAATATCGAATGTAATCACAAGAGAGTTCTTTGGATTGACAACCCCGATAGCAGTGAGCAGAGCACTGCGCTACGCAGGACAAGACTGGAGCACCAAAAGAGCTGACATGGCACAAGGACTCTGCACCAGATCTTCCACAATAGAGTACTTCTGGGCAGCCCTAGCATTTGGATTAATCGCCGTACGCTTGTTATATGCTTTTGGCATCCAAGGTATAGGCTCAACAGTAGACCTCGTGATATGAAGCGGCTCAGTACCATCGGGGGCACCCTTGGCTTTCGAAGACTCATCTTCACCATAATCACGGGATCTCGTGGCGATATCCACATGAGCACTCATCATGTATATGTTTGATGGAGTTTCCCCTTCCTGGGTGCCCCCAAAGGAAGCCCTAGTATTTTGATTCACGCCAACAACTAGCTATCACCCTTGGGGAAAAGGGTTTGTCACCACATCCTGGGAACTAGAAGAACCCTGCTGAGCTAACAAGCACTGCGCATCCTGAATTTTAGGGCAAAGGTGAGTAAGATGGTCTCGAGCACATAACTTGCATGGAAACTTCACTTTATTTTTATCCTTTGGACCCTCACCAACATGCTCGTTGGATTTATTTGCATTAACCTTCCCATTCTTGCCCTTTTTCTTATTATTATTCTGTCCCTTCTTCTTCCCTTCGGATTGTTCATTTTCTTTAGGGTTAGAAGTTTGAATGGCATTTACCGACAAAGATTGAGAAGGTGATGACTTAGCAGGCACAACCTGACCAGAAGGAGCAGATTGTAAAGACAACTACTACAATTGACTAAGCATGTTAGCTGCACCACTATTGATCGACCCAATAAGTCTGTCACCATGAGGACTAGGTTTAGTCTTGGATAAGTCTAATTTGGAGCGAGGAGCATTAGGCAAATATTTATGAAGGACACCAGACTGAGAATATATCAATTCAAGCTGTTGGGCCCTAAAAATAGCCTGTTCCTCAGAAAATACCCTGGACAGGGATACATCCTTAGAGATATCTAACTGCAGAGATTTCAAAAACCATTCCAAGAGGAATTCTCCCGGAATATGAACTTTAATAAGCCTCTTCCTTCTCCGCCATTCCTGAATATGATCAGAAATGTAGGTTGCATCGTCCTGCTTAAAATTAGCTAGGAGTTCAATCCCGGCATCATAACGGATAGGCAACTGGAAATGATTTAGAAATGTTGTAGCCAGATCTCCAAAAGTAGAAAAACTGCCCCCAGTTAACTCAATATACCACTTGACAGCGTTTCCAGTTAAGGTGCGTTGAAACAATCTCAACCTAATCAAATCCTCAATCAGGGAGTTAGATGAACACCATAAATGGACGGTGGTGATATGATCAGCCGGGTCCTCTCCATTATTGCCTTCAAACTTTGGAATGTCTGAAGGTAGTTTGGTAGGAACCAGAGTCCAGCTCGGACTATATCGGATCGGATCATTCATCAATTTCGACAAATCTGGCAAGTTCAATGTTGCCAGAAAAGGTAAGCGAGGAGGAGCCTAAGGATTCCATCCTTGGTGGGATGAATTCCTGAAATTCTGAAAAGGGTAACCTGGATTTGATGAGGCACCAAGTTGCCAGAAAGAACTCGTAGAAAATTTTGGGCCATAAGACCCAACATTTGGAGAAGGACCCCCTCCCAACGTAGAGTTACCAAAGATCAGACCAGTTCCCCCCCGAAGTAATGAATGAAGAGGAAAGCCCCTGATAGGGATTCCAAGCATTAGAAAGAGGGGAAAAAGTCTGATAAGCACTAGACGAAGGGAAAGAAGCATTCCCTTATTGACCAGCGAAGAACTGATTCCTTGCCCCCACTGCTGTAAATACAGGGTTCCAACCTATAAAGGTAATCGAATTCTAACCCCCATACCAAGGGTTAAAAATCTGAGTCTGAGAAGTAAAAGGAAAAGACCCTAAGGAAGGATTTGAACTAGGAATATGCCCAGTTCCAAAGGGGAACCCTTGAAAAGAAGCTGACCCACTAGCCATGGAAGACATGGGTGCAGACGCAATTGCAGCAGCGGAAAAGAAAAATGAAGGAATCCCACTAGTGGACATTCCAAAACAAAAGGGACTAGATTGAGAAGCATGTGCTTGGGTGAAATTAGAGCCAAACACAACAGTACTAGAAGCAATCGAAGATATAGCAATTGTGCCTCCTCCTTATACTAAAGCAGGAGTATGAATGCCTGCAGCACTCACAGCCAAAGCTGCGTTCCTAGTCGTGGCCATCGAAAGGTATGAATAAGATGGATAAGGACTTTCTGGTCTTTCTGACTCAGGTCTGATGTACTCAACAACAAACGGATAATCAGGAGGAAGAGGAGATGGAAGTGATTCAGAAAGCTGAGATACTTCCTCTACTTCTACTTCTTCTTCCCGCGGAAATAAGACTCTCGTGGTGAGCGGAGCACTCCTCTCGGAACCAACCCTGGAACCAACTATAAAACCTTCAAGCCCTTGTGGAGGATCTCTCTCCACTGCATCAGGTACCATGGGGTGATATTCACCTGCTATGTTACTCCTACGCCTTCTTGAAGAAGGCTCAACCGTTTCGGGAGATAACCCCCGAACTCTCCTCGATCAACGAGGCACTTGATCAGACACTTTAACAGATTAATTAGACTCAAAAATCATAAAGCTAGGCAAGCTAGGAGCAAAGAGCACTCACTACAAAAATCCCTAAGATACAACCAAACAAGCAGACTTCAGGTATTTCCACTCCGGGTGATTAGTACTGGACACCAAAATATGAGAAAGCGAAAAGTAGGACCTCCCGAAAGTATTCTGGGATAATTACGGCCCAGGCCTTCTAGCGAAGGTAACAGAAATAGTTACGCCGACCTCCTAACAACAGGATTTGCCTGTGCAAGTACCCAAGCTTCACTGGGGCACCCTCGAGAAGTACTGCTGGAAGTGATACGACATCTGCCTCAGGTACCACAAGTATTCCCCCCTGTAGTCACCTGTGTGGAACCTAGGAATGGAAACTAGGGGCACCAATCCGTGTCAGCAACTGGGCGGAATGGTCTCGAGGCAAAATCCAACAAATCAGAGAGGGGGTATCTCTCTTCTCGGCCTTCACTTCCCCTCGCACTTGACTCTCTGGAGGAGAGCTTTCCCGGTCCACCTAACGGAGTTGGATTTCACTCATTTAATAAACTTCTATGTTTTAGTTTGAGCGGCCTTGGAGAGTTAACTCTCCACTCACCTAATCCAAGGCCCTACAACCTAGCTAGTTGATGTATGACACTTAATAAATAAAAATTGCTAGTTGTTTTTAAATTATTGTGCTTATTTTAGTTGGCTGTTATATTAAGTCAAGGGAATGTGGAAATGAAACTCGTGATGTTTTATGATGCAGAAAAGAAATTAATGAAAACCAAACTACATGCAAATGCAGTAATTGACTTTCGATGAAAATAAATTTCTACACGGGTTCTACGAGACTAATTTTTTTCTTTTCAGATATCAAACTCACACTCGCAAAATTTATGAAAAAGACTAAAAATGTTTCAGTGAACCTAATGCAAATTACTAAGTGCATGCCAATTCTAGGATGCAAAATCTAACAAAGCAAAGAGAAATTCCCAAGAATCCCCCAGTTCTATCACTTTTCCGGTTGTCCACAAAGCTAGTTCCCAAAATCAAAAACTCTCAATATAAAGACACCAAAATATGCTCGAAATAAGAGAAAGAAACCAATGAAAATTCCCTTCCCAAATCAAGTCAGAAACTGAAGGCAAGAAATCTCAAAAAAGCTTCAAAAGATGAAAAGAAACCAAAACAAAAATGCAAAACAAAAGCAATGGCAAAACAAAAATGTTTTTGAGCTTTTTGAATTTTATAAAAGAAGACTTCAAAGAGACCAAGACGAACTATCCAATTCTCAAGCCAAACAATCTATGAATTTCAAGTAAAACTTCAACAAAAATGCTCTAAATATTATAGTGCCACTTAGTAGCAAGATTTATACGAGCAAAAGGAAGACAAGAAACTCAGTAACTCAGCTTGGAAGAATAGCACAATCTTGCAGCGAACAAAACTTCAAAGAACCAACAATGAATCTTCAAAAAATTGCAACAAGACCTAGTCACATGAAATCAAGAAAACCAACCAAAAACAGGCAAAAATTAAAGTGAAAAGAAAAACATAAATTGAGGAAAGAGTATATGAGCAGAAGCTCTCTGTCCTAATTAAGAAGAACAACCAAGAATCCCCCAAAAAGAGATCTCGATACTCAAACCAGAAATGCAAGCACTAAAAAACAAGATTTGCCAAATGAGCCAGTCTTCAACCAAACAAGAAAGAAAAATACCAATAACCATTTCAACACAATCTAGTGACTATAAGGACACTACAGGAATAGGTCTCCACAGGTAGACAAGACCAAAAAGTTAAGAAATCAAAAATTTCAAAATTTTCCCAGGCATACGCTACTTAGCAGTTTTGCAATAGGTGTGCATACACAACTGTGGCAGAGGAAACCCGTGTATGCGTGACTTCCTTTATAGAAAATAGTGTGTATACGCTACTTTGTGTAAGAAAACTCTCGTATGAAAAGGTAAATAATGAAAAATAAAAATGATCAATCCTGGCTAAAGAACTAGGTCTTCAGTCTCACTGAGAAAAAACTAACTGGACTGGAAATGATGATTAAAATTGTCGGAAACCTTTAAAACAGCTGAAACCACCCAACAGGGGAATCACAAGAATTCGATCCCCAGCGGAGTTGCCAGTTTTGTTTTGGGAAATAACTCCCTAGAGGTCGTTGGGTCAAAAACCTCCACAGATCAGGGTATGCTATTCAAGAAGGACTCACACAACCACACTTGCACGCTAAAAACTAGATAACACCGATTGTAGAACTTACGCGTAGATCCTACGTTTGATGTAGATCCCGTGGGGTCCAAACCCCCAGCAACCCTTCTTCTGCTTTAACCTGGAAATTAAGAAGAGACATGCACGGAAATCTAGTTGTACAACATATATCTTTCCTAAATGTCAGTGTAATCCATGTGAAACATCATATAAACAATAATAAATGCTTAAATAACAATCTTTTCACATATGCAAGCAGATATTAACACGTGAATTTAGGAACAGGATGGTTCTTCTTCATTACGAACAGCATGTACAATAATACAAAGGTGGAGAGATCACCTGAATCCTTCCACGATCTTCGAACAGACCGTCATCCGGATCCGCCCCGCCCTTGCCTCGCTAAGATACTTTCAAGACTTGTGCACACGAGATGACATATAAGCTGATGAACATCTCTAGGAAACAAGGGTTTCCTGTAAAAATCTGGGAAGTGCAGGAGGCACAGGAAATCAGACTTGAATTTGGGCTCCGACAGAGTATAATGTCTATAATTTTCTCTCTCCCTTAGGCCATCCACATGAGGGGCTTTAATACTCCCTCAAAGTAGTTTCAATCAGTTGGAAACAGTTGGCCATGGGCTGGGGTGGTTGAATTACTGGAATAACCATCAACCCAGCCTCAAAAATAGGGACTTTTATATATATTTTTAATGATTTTAATGGCATACACGGAAAATTATCTCTAAACTCGCGTATACATGAGGAAAAGTTTGGGCATACCCGCGTATGGGATTTGAAACACTATTTTTTATGAAATTTTATTCAAGTATGTGGGAATGGGTGCCCAAGGCCAAAGAGACAATCATGAATCACATGAGGGTGAAAAATGACGCTATAACAATACATGCCGAGGCATACATAAACCCCAATCCATAAACCCTGGATTAGAACATAACCGTAGTTCCCTTGACTGGATCTACAAAAATACCAAGGGCCGAAAACTATCATACCCCAAAACCATGTGCAAAACCATGCACAAAACCATGGGCGTGGACTACACACCAGAAATTATGGACCAAAAATTTTCACCGGGGTGCTGCCCCAGACCTCCACAGGGGGGGCTACCGCCCCCCCTGTGATCCCCCCGTTGCGCCCAACGCAAAAGGGGGGCCCCCCATGCGTGCTTAGTCATGGAAAGAATATAACACATACCCAACATTCTCCCACTTGTTGTTTTCTTTTCGCAGGGGGCCACAGGAGAGCTTAGTCATTGGCCCAATTATTCAACACCCATTTTTTCTCTACACCAAGAGAAATTTTGAGTGCTCACAGACTTCGTCAATGCATCTGTAACATTCTTCAAAGTGTCCACCTTTACCAGCAACACCCTTTTAGCCTCAACCATATCTCTAGCAAAGTGATATTGAACTTCAATGTGCTTTGTCTTTGAATGATAAGCAGGGTTCTTTGCCAAGAAAATTGCACTTTGGCTATCACAGTCTATCCTTATAGCTTGCTGTACCAACCCCATACTTGAACACAATCTCTGCAACCAAATTGCTTCCTTGCTTGCATGAGTGGCTGATATGTATTCTACCTCTGTAGTTGAAAGAGCCACTACAGACTTTCTTTTACTCATCCAACTGACTGCGCCTCCAAATAAGATAAACACATACCCACTTGTGGATATTCTTTGGTCTAGATCTCCAACCCAGTTTGCATAAAAAAAAACACGAATGTCCAACATTCTTTCCAATCCTGGTCTTCCTTGGTAGCACAAGCCATAATCACTAGTGCCACGTAAATATCTGAAAACTCGCTTCACTATTGTCCAATGCTCCTTCCTTGGGTTTGACATAAACCTGCTCAATACTCCCATTGCATGTGCAATGTCTCGTCTAGTATAGACCATTGCATACATCAGGCTACCCACTGCACTTGCATCTGGAACACGGGACATATCATCCTCTTCTTCTTGTGTCTTGGGACACTGTTCAGTAGATAGCTTTACACCTACAAGAATAGGAACATTCATCGGTTTAATATCCTGCATATTGAACCTTTGCAATCTAGTCTCGACATACTTCCTCTGGTTTAACCAGAGCTTCCTCTTTGCCCGATCTCTCTTAATTTCCATGCCCAAAATATAGTTTGCAGCACCAATATCCTTCATGTCAAATTTGGAGAACAGTTGGGTCTTCAAATCTTGGATAATTTCTTTTTCATTTCCAATCAACAACATATCATCCACATACAAGACCAAATAAATAACATGGTCACTAATTAATTTAAAATAAACACAGTGATCCTCCTTGCTTCTGGTGAAGCCAAGTCCCCGTATATAGGTATCAAATTTCTGATACCACATCCTTGGTGACTGCTTTAACCCATACAGAGACTTCTTCAACCTGCATACCAGTTCTTTCTTACCCTTCACCATAAAGCCTTCAGGTTGCTTCATGTAGATATCCTCTTCTAGATCCCCGTGAAGAAATGTTGTCTTCACATCCATCTGTTCTATCTCAAAATCAAATGCAACAGCAACAGATAAAAGTAATCTAATAGAAGTAACTTTGGCAACAGGAGAAAAAATATCACCAAAATCAATTCCCGGCACCTGGGAATAACCTTTTGCTACCAACCGAGTTTTGTATTTCTCCACCTTTCCTTCTACATTCATCTTCTTCTTAAACACCCATTTTCTCCCAATGGGCTTCCTTCCAGCCGAAAACTCCACCAGATCCCATGCCTCATTTTTGTGCAAGGATTCCATCTCATCAAGCATGGCCTCCTTCCAGATTTTTCCGTCCTTTGAATCTACTACCTCCCTAACAGTTCTGGGATCATCATCAATTATAGTTAAGGAAAAACCTAAACAGGAAGCAGATGGACTGTACCTTTCTGGTTGCCTTCTTTCCCGAACTGATCTTCTCAAAGCTGGAGTTTGTGGCTCTTCCTCTTCTGAATCTTCTTTTGATATAGAGTCGGATTCATCCTCCTTTAGATCAAACTCTATCTTCTCAGGTTCCTTTGGTAGGACTTCATGTGTAACAAAATCTTTCACCTCTCTAAATACCACATCTCGACTGTACACAACCTTCCTTGTTTCTAGGTTCCAAAGTTTGTAACCCTTTAAACCATCCTTATACCCAATAACGATGCACCTTTTAGATTTATTATCCAACTTGGTCCTTTTCTCCTTTGGAACATGTACATATGCATCACATCCAAATACCATTAGATGTTAAAGAGAGGGTTTCTTACCAGTCCATACCTCATGTGGGGTCTTATCCTCCAACACTGATGAAGGTGATCAGTTAACCAGATAGCATGCAGTCTCCACTACCTCTGCCCATAATTCTTGTCCTAACCAGGTACCACTGAGCATGCTTCTTTCCTTTTCCATCAGTGTTCTGTTCATTCTTTCTACAACTCCATTTTGCTGCGGTGTGTATGGAGTAGTCTTCTGTCGTGCTATACCACACTTCTTACAGAACTCTTCAAATTCCTTCTTGCAGAACTCCCCACCATTATCTATCCTCAACGCCTTTATCTTCTTCTCTGTCTAGTTTTCCACCAGAGCCTTAAATTCTTTAAATTTGTCAAAGACTTCAGATTTCTTCCTCAAGAAATATATCCATGTATTCCTTGAGAAGTCATCTATGAATGAAACATAGCACACAGAATTTCCCAGTGATGGAACTGACACAGGTCCAACCACATCACTGTGCACAAGTTCTAATATCTTGTTCGCCCTCTTAGCACCAGAAGGAAAACTCACCCGATTCTGCTTCCCATATACACAATGTTCATAGAAATCGAAATCTAGAGAGAAATTAGACATACCTTCTACCATACCATTTCTATGAAGTATCTGAAGGCCCTTCTCTCCAATATGTCGAACCCTTTGATGCCATAACATGGTCTTTTATCCAGAGACAGCTAGGCTTTCCGATCCAATTTCAGGAACCATAGAATTGTTACACCCATCAATAACAATGCTACCTTGTAGCTTGTACAGAGTTCCAGTCCGAACTCCCTACATTAATACCATTACTCCCCGAACCATCTTGCAGGCATCTTTCTCGAACATTGTTTTTACACCTGCATCATCTATCTTGCTTACAGAAATCAGATTTATGGCCAATGCAGGAATATGCAGAACACCAGGAAGTATTCTAATCCTTCCACCTTGTAGCTTCAGCTTGACCTTTCCACGTCCGATCATTCTGGCCTTCCTATCATCCCCTAGGAAGACATCACCATCATATTTCTCATACTCGCAGAACCACTCCCTATGGGGAGTGAAGTGAAAGGATGCACCTGAGTCAATCAACCATGACTCATGATCTACATGTGTATTTGAAGAAGAAGCCAAACACACAACCCCACCTTCATCTGAGGTGGTTTTTTCCTCTGCAGAAGGAGCATCATCAGATCCCTTTCCTTTCTCAAGCGCTTTAGATCTGCAGTCTTTTTTTAGTGCCCTTCCTTTCCGCATTTCCAGCACACCTTTACAAACTTTCTAGGAGATTTAAATCTCCCACTCGAAACCTTATTCTTTTTTATGTTTTGGGACCTTCCTCGTATAGATAAGGCATCTCCATTCTGACCCTCCATATTTCTCTGTCTCATTTCCTCCGACAGAAAGGCTGAGACAATGTCATCAAAATTCAAGGTAGTTGTATTGCTACCTATTGCAATAACCACACTATCCCATGAATCTGGTAGAGAACACAAAAAATTGATGCACTTATCTTCATCTGAGATTTTAATATCAACAGATGACAACTGACTTACCACAGTATTTAAGGCGTTCAGATGCTCTGTCATCGAGTCTCCATCCTTCATCCTCAGGCTATACAGCTTTTTCTGCAGGAACAATTTATTCACCGCAGACTTAGATTGGTACAAAGTCCCTATCTTGTCCCATAAGGTGTTCGCCGTAGCTTCCCTAGATACATTCAACAATACTGAATCTGAGACACACAACCGTATTGTGCTCTTAGCCTTCTGATCCAGTTTCTTCCAGTCTTCATCTGACATTGTCGTTGGTTTAGTACCTAGATCTACCACGATCCACTGATCTTTATCCACCAGCAGATCCTCCATCTTGAGCTTCCATAACTCAAAAATCTGACCATTAAATTTCTCGATCTCTATCTTCCCGCTACTTTCCATATTCTTTCACCGCAAGAATCGATCCTATAGATCTCCCACTGAACAGGGTCTACCTCAAGCCTGAGAAAAAAACCCTCAGCAGCAAAGGCGTCCCCTTGAAGCCAAAACAACTCTGATACCAAATGTAGGTTTTAACCCTGAACATAAATTATCTACACACTAATATTATAACAGGAAATAAACAATAGCGAGAGCATAAAACACGAAACAGATAAAAATAGATATTTTCCCCTGGATCCCAAATCGGGACGACTAGCTTGATTTTTCATTATATTCCTTTTAGTGTTACAACAAATATATATACATGCCGAAGCATACATAAACCCCAATCCATAAACCCTAGATTAGAACATAACCGTAGTTCCCTTGAACGGATCTACAAAAATACCAGGGGCCGAAAACCATTGTACCCCAAAACCATGTGCAAAACCATGGGCGCGAACTACCCATTGTAAATTAAGGACCAAAAATTTTCGTCGGGGCGCTACCCCAGACCCTGACAGGGGGGGCTACCACCCCCCCTGTGACCCCCCTGCGCTGCTTAGTCTTGGAAATAATATAACAGATACCCAACAGAATCTAGAATGAGAGATTATGGCTCAGGCTAGCTTGATGTGGCTTCAAAGCTTGTCCATGACCACCATTTTCCCCCTTGTCAGGTACAAGGTGAGATGATGGTGAAAACTCAACTGTAAGTTTGTTCAATATTCGAGAACAAGTTCTGAAATGTGACTTAAACATATTCTTAGATGTTGATGCCCATTGCCAAGAAGCAATCCATCAAAGATGAATCTTTGTTCTTGTAGGAGGCTTGCTTCTGAAGCATCTGTGTGAAGAGTGGGTGCGCCGACCACAGTGCTTGCATGGGTGAAGATCGAAAAAATGATCTTTCATATGGCCAACTCGATCACAGTGTTGTCACTTTACAATTTTTATTGCTACTTTGGAAGAGGAACATGATATGGAATAGCTGAAGGTGAACTTTCATGAAGAAATATAGCACTCTAAAATTTGATGGGCTTGGAGTAATCCAGAATATGAAAGGACAACATCTTGTCATATCCAAGACCAGCTTTGTGCTTCTTATGGACAAGCTCTTCCCAAGGTCTGATGATGGGCTTGGGAAGTGTAGACTGAGCTATTGCATCTACATGTAAATCTGCTATTGTACAAGGAACTGAATGTGAGTTGACTGCAACATTACTGACTTGCCGCTTATGGGAGTCTATTTCAATTTTCTGAAAAAAAAAACAGGTTCAGAATGATGACTCCATTGTTGTAATTCTGCTTGCTGAATGATACATGGGAATTAGATTTGAAAAATAATTTGTATTTTATTAAACATAGGGGGTCTTATGTTTGTGAGAAAATATTGAATTTATGTAAATATTAATATGCTTTTTGAGTGATTTTAACTAATTATTGTGAGGATTTGTTAATGTTCCCATATGAATGGAGAACATGAGGGAAATTAGATTTTAGATGTTTAAGAATTAATTATGAAAGCCTAAGATAGATTTGGTTTCAAGATTTTAGGGATAAAATCTAGATTGTAGGGGTTTGAATATTTTGAGGATTTGGTTGAGATATTTGAGGATTTGAACCTAAATTGGTTCAATTAAATTTGTATAAATTAATAAGCTTAGAAGGAAAAAACAGGGAGAAATAGGAGATAGGTTTGGACAACATAGTTTGTAAGCCTACGGGCTTTTGTAAAAGGGCCATTGATTTGAAAATCTGGCCATGGACCAAGAAGGTTTTTTTTATTTGATTACATTTGTTTATATCGATGAGGAATTTGTTTTTAAAATTCTAGTGAAAAGTATATGTCTTCTTGATTAAATTCAGCATGAGAAATGTTTGAGTTTCTGAGTTTATGCATACGATGATTTTCTGAGTTTATGCATATGATAAACTTGGTAATAGATGAAGCTCTGCATACGTGGGAAGAATCTACTTTAATTAATGTCGATTTATGCTTTGAAGTGAATTAAAAGTGAAGTTTCTACATGAGACCATAGTAGAATTTGATTTTCATTTTGCAGTATTGAAAGGGGCGTTAGAAAAGTGATGTGCGTTAATCTCATTGATCAATCAAATAATTTGAAAGCATAGTCCCTAATTAAAGAGGGATCGATCATCCTGGGGGAAAGATTGAATTGAATTTTCAATTCATGCTTGACATTTGGCATATTGTCTTTGGTTACGATGATGAGGATTTCTTCAATGAAATCGGTGCCGTCGAAGACTGAGTGAGGTCGTGAAAGCAGAATGATGGGGACAAGTTTGTTTTAGCAGAGGAGTTTCTGAAGTCAAATGATGGTGCAGTGAAATTGGAAGCGTAGAGTTTAAATACTGTGATGGTCGAAGGAAAAGAAGGCGTAGAGTTTTTAAGACTCTGTTTATTTATTTTTAATTCAATGAGAACTGACCTATTTTAAAAGCTCGAGTAAGAAGAAACCGTAGCGTTGAATATTGAGAAAAAATATGCAAGTATTTGTTTGTTACTGATATATATTATTGAACACTGTGGCTGGTATAAATCAAAGTTGTAGACTGGTATCCATCGATTAGAGAATTGAGAGCAGAAATGGTGAGTTGACGAGTTAAGGCAGAACCAGAGCAATTGAAATTGAATGGTGAAGCAGATTTGATGTAGAGCAACTGTGAAAGAGATTCCACACAACCCATAATTGAAAAGTAGCCGATGAAGAACAAAATTTCTGTTTTGAAGCTACCAGAGAAGTGCAAATCGAAATTCAAACTTCAGAACGAAAGCTCTAAACCTGTTGTCGACTTTCGTTGGTTAATTTCAAGTCAAGAACGAAAGGTAAATTCATCGGAAGGCATAGTTTGATGGTGGAACTGTGAAAGGTACGTTAAAAGTTGAAGTCAATGCATTGTTGATGCAATGGGTTTTAAGATGCATGGGCCCAATCATAATTTTAATGGTAGCGTTTGTGTTTTATTTTGATGCCACAAGAGAGTTACCTTAAAATTGTTAAACTGAAATAGAACCTTGAACAAATGGTAGATGTTAACAAGGTATGTGAATTTCCATTGAATTGTGTGAGTTGTTGAAATATGAGCAAATAGTTCTAATGCTCATTGATGGTGGGCCAGATATGAACCTCGACTTGTATGAAGTTCATTCGTTTGGATGGAAGTGGTAAGTTGAGCTATACCAAGTTATGAATACATGGTAAGTTAAATGGTAAAGAGCGCATATATATATATTGGAGTTGAAAATTTGACATTTCGACCAAAATCAAAGTTTGTGTAAGATGAAATGTTCCATGAACATTAAATACTATGCATATACTTGAGTTGATCGAATATAAATTCAAATTACCATATGGTGAAAAGTGAGTGGCCATCATATTGAATTTTAAGTTGAAGAGAAAACTTTGCATAAATGAATTTTAATGAAGAGTCATATAGATGATGGTTTAGAGTATGATTTGGGTTCTAAATGCTATTTGAAGTTTGGGTTTAATTGCATGGAAAAATTGTTGAGTTGCCCAGATCAGAAATGTATTTGAAGAAATCTTCCCTGAAGATTTAATTTTAAGCTTCCACAAGATTTTGAAGTTTCCCAGACTTAGAGTCTTATTTGGGGCATTGATTAGGGATGTAGTTTTATATGCATATATTTTGAATGGGAATGTGGGTATTAGCAGGGTGACTTGCTATCACTGAAGCTGAGATTCAAGTTGCAAAAATTCAATATTTTCTTGTGAATTATGTAGATAGATCTGGATGTCAAAAAGAGTATCTTTGCTGATGTTTTCCATCCCATCAATAGTGGAATGTATTAAAGTATTCAACAATTATATTGCATCATCAATTCTAACCATCTCTTATTCTTCCTTTTTTTCTTTTTTTTTAAATATTCAACTTATACCATCCACCCCTAATAAAAACTTCAACACATTAGTCAAAGAAGGTGCCAACATATAGAGTATTCATAAATGATTTAATGCACCTTATACCATACACTGATCTACAAAGGAAAATCAGTTAAAAAAATTCAACTGACTAACAACCCTTTCAAAACTCTGGTATAAACTGACACAAATTTTTAATCAATTCTTATGAAATGAACCATGTTAACACTGGAAAATCGTACAACAGAATATGACATTAATTAATGTCAATCCTAAGGATTTACAGGGCAGGAACACATTATGGAATCAATAAGTATTTAAAATCTCTAAGGTTTTGAGAAAATTAGATTTTAACTAGTCTTGAATGATAAATTGCGTGCTTAATCCTTCGAGAAGAGCGCCTTTTGTGCACCTTTTTTTCGATAAGCACTTATTCCTGGAAATAGAAAAATGTCACTTTCTGGGAAAACACAAAGAAAAGAATAGTTACTCCTTATATGAAGCCGTCTAAGGATAGCCACCAGTGCCTCCTTAGACACTATGTGAGCACACAAAGGAATATTTGGAGCACACAATGGAATCATACCTCTCCCTTGGGTCACCATCCATCATGTAGCAAGGGAGGGAAGGAGGATTTGAAATCCCCTATATAAAGTCACCATGAGATGAAGAAATGGTGATCACATTGTTATGCTAGCCAAAATGGCCCAAGCAATACTAGTAGTGCATGACCTTGAGCTGGAGATAGAGGGGACTCGATTGTTGGCCACCCAACAATCCTAGTCCATCACAGTGGAGAGAGAGGGAGACTGCATCAGAGGCAGAGCTTGGAAACCAACATCCTTGCATTGGGACCTAGAGTCATTTCCTAGAGGCCTTTTGGCAAGTGGGTAAAATCTCTTCTCCATTTCAAACGTTTAATAAGAAGAAGCCTTTGAGCCATCGTTTGCATTATTATCATTTTGACTCTCTTCAATAGATTCTATATATTTTAGTTTTAGTTTTTAGTTTACTTTGAGCATACATTCGCATATTTTTTCCTCTAGATTATATGCTTTTGAGCTCCACCACTTTCTTCCCTTTACCAATAGTTTATAGGGGTAGACCACACCCCTTAAACTAGTGCGATTTCGTACATCCATGCATCAAATCCACCACCACAGGATTGGAGACTCCACTAATGGTTTACAAGTTTATGTGGTTGTGCCATCTCTTGTAGGAGACCTTTTTCTACACTGGAAAGTGGAACTAACAGTCCTCTGATCCATCTTACAGTCCCTAGATTCACTTGTAGTGACATACCGAAGAAGGCAACTCCTAATCTTTTTACTTGCAAGATTTTTGCACGCAGTTGTTTCTCACATACGCATAGTGTGCGCATTCAGGACTGACCTATTCATAGGAAAGCGCACCTGTCAGACCATTTTCCATGCAAGCCACATAATGAGATTATTTTCTCTATATTCTACATTTTTCTACTTGTAAGTGTGCTGGGCAGCCCCTAATGTATCTGCCAACACTTGTGTTGATACCCGACAGCTTCTGAGAACTTACTTTTAGTTGCCTTCTATAGGCTTCGAGTTAGTTTTCATTTAAGTTGGTTTTTTGCAAAAAATATTCACATAGTTTAAGTAGGGGGTGAATTAACCATTTCTTTTCGAACAATTTATGTTTTGCAAATTCTAGTATGCACACTTAGATTAACTAGTCCAAGTAAGCTAGTTTTATTTTCCAGTGTAGGAATTGTTTAGTTTAGTTCAATTTATGCATTAGGGATTGCGGGACTAGGATCGATTTATCGATTAGAGCAAGTAATATCTGCTACCTTTGCACCATTTGGTGATCCCAGTTAAGCATATGAACACTTTACATTTACAATTCGCCATCTCCCTTTAGTTAGTCACATAGATTAACTAGGAAAATTTGAAAGCGGCCCCTTATCCGCAATTGTTTTCCATTTGAGCTAGGAACATAATCACATAGTTTAACTAGGGGAATTTTTTAAAGGATCACTGATATCCATATGTTCAAAATATGATATTTTTCACCATATTCTCATGCACACTCACCCACTAAGCAAAGGAAGACACCTAAAACTAACTTAACCAAACTCACTAAATTCTCCCCACAGGGGCCACAAAAGAATTTATAGTTTAAGTTAGGATCAAGGGGGTAGGCATCCAATAAGCCACCTTGATCATAATTCATATTAAAAAATAGAAGTTTTGTATTTAGGGAGCTTCAAATCCACCTATCACCCCACGAAAAAGAAAACCCAAGCGCAACATAGACCCGATTCAAAGGGTGTTAGGCTTAGGCACAGTGCATGCCGTATCTTTTGGGGCTACCTGACTTGGCTGATACTCGGTACTATTATCTAACTACCAGGAAGCCCAAGACTAAAACACTTACGTGGGACGGTGGTTCTTAGTCACCAAAAACTAGGGCATCCTTTACCCTATAAGTGACGGTGCAGGCAAGAGCCAGACCCTCTACCCTTACCTTGGTGGATTCTCTTCGGCTGACTAGGGGCGTCACCAGCTCTTACGGGACATTCTAATAGCACTCACAAGAAATATTCTCAAGGCCCAGTTACTTTTTAGTGTGTGAGGATGCGTAGGTCTTCTAGGATTTTGAGTATCACACGCAAAAAAACAAAAAACCATATTTTTTCTTCATTGATCACATAGATTAAGGTAAAGGAAAATTCATTTCATTTTTGTTTTTTTTTATGTATGTGGCCATAAATTTTTCGTGATCATAGAATCTATTGTCTCAAAGTTTTCCAAACCCTAACTTGGTCGAAACCCGAATCGGATTTATTTCTTGTTGTTTCGTTTGGTTCAACAATACAGTTTATCCCAGTGAATTTTATGGGCCCACCAGCCCAGAAGCCTCTCAAGCTCAAGAGTTTACTTTTTTAGTTAGAGACCAACGTTTTGGAGACAGTGTTGGGTCTGCTCAAGGAACTACTAGTTTAGGTAAATACCTTATGCATTCTTGGATGGTCCCATTAGAGCCTCATCGATCCAGGCATCTTTTGGACCTCCCCCCATTACAGGGAGGGGTTCCAGGTCTTTTTCCATTCAGGTGTCAAAGACAGAACATTGCCACCATCACTGGTTCATCCTTCATTAGAGCAACCATAATTGGGAACCCTAGTCGATATCCCAATACCACACCGCACACCATTTCCCCCTCGACCCCTAGGGGAAGAGGAGCACATCCCATTCAGGAAGCCAACTAAACACACATCAGGGTACGTCACAGAATAACCCTCGTTCTAACCAGAACTTTCTGTCTTCACATGTTGCCATGGTATCAACCTCCCAGTCACCTTTCTTAGCTTTGTTGAATCTTCTTGATTTAACCAAGCTTACAAATGACCCTATCAGACATGATATTTCATGGCCTCCCATGCCCACAAAGCTCCCTTCAGATATACCAAAGTTCGAAGGCAAGGAAGCAAAAGACCCAACTAATCATGTTATGACCGTTCACGTGTGGTGCTCATTGAATAATATCATCGAGGAAACTATTCGATTGAGGCTATTTCAACACACTCTTACGGGAGTAGCTGCAAAGTGGTACGTGGAGCAACCTCATGCTTCACATGGAACCTTAAGTGCCCTCGCTACTGCGTTCCTCACTTATTTCCAGTTACCCATTCACCATGATTCAGGAATGGAGTTACTGACTGATTTTAGACAAACCCCCGTCATCCATATCTCTAACCATATTCATGAATGGAGGTGGCATCGTAGTTTATGCAAAGCTAAACTCGACGATCGGTTCCTCTTAGATTTATTCTTGAAAACTCTGATGGCAGAGATTTCAAAGGATGTGGCACAGCAATACCCCACATCTGAAGAGGACGCAATCAATAAATCCCAAAAGCTTGAACTAATTTATACACAGTCAGGATACATTTACAATATCCTGCCTAATGCCCCACGCCTATAAACTTATCAAGAATTTCCAGGTGCGTCGAATTCTGCAGACTGATTAATTGGTTCAATGACCCAAAGTTACTTAGGCAACAGTAGTCACAATCTTGGTTACGCACATAATTCTACCCAGAACATGTCTCAACCCAAATTTCAAATTCATCACATGCCTCAACAAGATTTGACTAGTAGGGCACAAGCATATCACCAAGGAGGACCCTATCCTCTAGCTAAGGGGACCCAATACGCAGAAAGAAACACTGATAGAAGAGCTCCCCCTCAATGGCCAGGTGCAAACAAGGGAAAATTTTATGCTCAGTCCTAAGCACACAACACACCTATGCAAACCAATGCAAAGGTGAACTCTGTGCAACCATCCCAAATTCAACAACATCAGTACAACCATGAGAAATACCCTCCTAACGTGGTTAAGAAAAAATCAAAAAACAAGCCATAAGGGAACCCTAGACAGGGGGCCAGCAACCATCAGCACCCACCGCGATCCCAGGCTGGAGGAAACTCTAGCAAGAATCAAAACTAGCAGCCAAGAAATTCCCAACGGCAAGGTAAAAGGCCACCTCTACGAAAAAATCATTCTTGTTCAATATTTGGTGAGTACGGGCACTATACTCACCACTGTCCCGATCTCCCCGAGCTAAAAAAGCTTCATAGTAACTGAGGACAAGGAGGATCTTACCAGCAACGCGTTGTTATTCAAGAACCATTCCCCCACCAAGGGACGGTCAGCACTCAGCAACAAAACCCAAACAATTCCGGGAAAAACAACCATGAAATTTACATCACTGGGGAAGAAATGCTTTTCCAAACACGGAATCACAGTTAGGACACCCCACCATACTCCACTACGTCAGGGGCTAGTACTAGTGCACCGACTGCAGCTTTGACCATTTCAAATATGTCTATAGAACCATTGCCAAAGATGGAAAAGGGACCTAATAGGTGAGCAGGTAACTCCTCCAAATCGGCCCATAATTATAGCATCGTGGATGATTTAGCTCAATCACCCACTGCTATGTTTGTGTTGGAAGTATTGCAGTCATTCCCAAAGCAACGGAAAGCCCTACTTTCTGCGTTAGGTGCTATCGACTCTACCGATACATGCATGATGGATTTTGACTTAGACAAAGCCACCCCTAGGCTTCCTTCCATGGTAACCTTCCAAATACCAGTATTGGTCCAGAATATCACTATTCACCGATGTGTCATTGACGAGGGTGCATCGACATGCATCATGTCAAAAAATAAATTGGTAGAAGTTGGGTTCTCCTGAAGTAAAACCCTCAGTCATAACGCTTTGAGCCTACGACGGTCATCCCTCGACCCCCATCAACCTCTACCAAAATGTACCGGTCTGTTTAGCTAGCAAGATGGTCCACATAGACATTGAAGTCTTGGATGCTCACCTGGATTACAACATACTCCTTGGGTGAAGTTATATGTACACCATGTCTGCCATAGCCTCCTCCATCTTCCACATTATGATGTTCCCCCACGAGGATCACATCATTACTTTAGACCAGCTAACACACAGTGAGAAGTGTCCCCTAACCAAAATGGATGTAATTCTACCCTATGTAGATACAACCGCAGATGGTCTTTCATGGTACCAAGAATATGGCCCTCACCAATTCAAATCATCGTCCATCCTAGGGTCATTCCTGGGAGATCGTCCCATTATCCCTGAGGTATTGTCCGATGCCACAGTGGCCCCAGTGTGCATGATGTCCACATCAAGAACCAAGGTCAGTTAAGACACAGAATCAAGTAGTAATGACACTGAGGCATCAGCCATGACAGCCTCTCTAGCCTATGCCACTTCCCAAACCCCTTTCCTCTACCCCCCAGCTGGCTTCGTCTCCCAGTAGGTTTTGGAAACACTAGTGTTTGTTACCCAAAATATCATTGGCATTCCCAGTTTGGTACCTCTTTCCCCCTTTGAAAATAGGAGCCACCAATGTTACTGCCATAGGGTTAAAGCCCCTTAGCCCCGAGGAGCCCCAACTAACCCAAGAAATGGTCGAGACCGCCCCTGTAAAGTAATTTTCCATTATGAAACTAGTTATCACAACCAAGAAAATGACAAATAGAGGAAGGAAGATGTTGACCCCTGCTGTTCAAAGGCAATCACCAGTCTGCACCATATGTGATGTTATAGGCCACCCTACCCACATATGTCTGGAGTTGGATGATTTAAAACCACTCCTCAACTCTGAAGCAGACATCTCGACACTGCATTCCCATAAAAAGGAACCTACCACCGAAGGTAAAGGTAAACTATTGCGTACCAATCACGCATGCTCTCTCTGTGGCACCTATGGGCACTATACCCACCATTTTCCAGAGATACCATGATATAGGGACACCTTACATGTGGTTGAGCGATCCTATCAGGAGGATCCCTCCATCCAGTCTGTCAATAATGAGCCTCATACCATCCTATACTTACAAGAGGAACATAGTATTATAGAAAGGCCCCCAGTAATGCCCATTATACGTTGCAAGCTATGCGATGAACATGGCCACTACCTTGAAGAGTTTGTAGCCTTGGATCTCATTCACAGATGGTATCCAATCGAAAGGGTTTACTACGTGGGGCTATGGGAAACACAATTCACATGCCCGTCATTTTCTGACAATCACCTTTTGGAAGATTGTCACTACATACCTCTCTTTCAACTAGCCCTTGCTAGCCTCTGCTCAGCCATAGTCCGCCTTTCCTAAGAATATGACCTAGATTCCGAGTCCATCGGCAGCTTCATGACCCAAGAAGATGAGATGAGCAAGTCCATCATGTTCTTGACAGCCAAAGAATGCCCTAGCAGGGAACCCCTAGTTACCCACAATGGCACTTCACAGCAACGACCACCGTGTACGTTATGAAAAAGGATGCACCATGCAGTCGTCCATTACCTTGATTTAGCAGCCTTCTAGCGTTGGTTCCCCATAAAACCTCAAACCAAAGTAGACAGAACCTTCATATCAAGTATATTTTGCCTGATATGTCAGGGAAATCATTACGATCAACATTGTACTTATGCCTCGCAAATTCGTCCGACTATCGACATGATTAATGCCATAGAGAAGAGACAGGATGATCTCTGGGAATGGCATAAAGAATACATCGCTGGATCAATGTCTCCACCTCTGCAATGGTGTGTCAATCCTAACAAGATAGCACACCACCAACGAGTAACCTTGGCCAAGCCTAGGATAACATGTGGCCTATGTGATCGGAACGATCACCAAGTCGACCAATGTAGAGAACTCAAGCCCCTTGTGAATAGTCTCCACATAGCCTCTTCTCTCCCTCAGAAACTTCTCTCCAATCAAGAGAGGATCACAGGCACTTATTACCGAATTTTCTCACACTTTCATCATACGTTTAAGTGTATAAATCTCCCCAAGTTGAGAGCAGTGTGAGCTGTGTTAATTCTACACTCCACTAAAGAGGGAGACAGGTCTAAGTCAACGATACGGAAATGGAGACATAAGACAAACTCATCTACATCTAACCCTTTCCAAGCATCCACACTAGGAACAATGAGTAGCATAGAATCACACACTATCTACTCCGTTGGCTCAATAACACCATGCACCATCTGCACTCGCCTGAATCACGCACCAAAGACGTGCCCGCTAATGGAAACATTTAGGCACCTCTATGGCAGGCACAATTTCCACCTACCAGATATCGAATATCCTAGTGGGGAACCTAACTTTGAGCCCATACAGAATCCCATTACGGAGATTCTCCCCCCACCAAACGCCAATGATACAATTCACCATATACGATTTGTATCCACTCATATTGGCGATAGAATTACTGCCTCACCCTCATCCTAGGATTTCCATCATATTCCTCTCACAAAAAACCAAGGTACCTTGCACCTTTGCATTTATTTCCACAAGATCCCCAATTTGCATGTTGCCATCGAACTCCTTAATGACACTCAGACTTTGGAGCAGTGCCTACTACAACTAGAGCTTGTTGACAAAAACTAATGACAGTCGCTGGAGCATAACGAGGCCCATAATTAAAGGGTTAAAGCATAATTTGACCTCCACATCACCCCTCACTCATTCACCAAGGGGGAATCAGTCCTCTGCTATGATGTCGTAAAAGAGGCCTTAGGGCCAGGAAAGTTCGAAACCTTGTGGAAAGGACCCTACATCATCAAACACTGCCTCTGACAAGGGGCATACATCTTGACGAAACCGGATAGGACATGCCCCGCTAACCCCGTCAACTGCCTTTACCTCAAGAAGTTCTACCCATAAGGGCCCCAATTACCCTTCCCCTAGAATAAGAGTACACAAAAGACCACCCACTCAAAATTTTTGACTCAAAGACTGAGATAAAAAGAGCTCAAAGTTTCAACATGGATCACCAAAATTAACCATATTTTGAATTTGCTGATGGAGCATCAAGATGGTCTCAAAATTTAGCCGCATCCACTTGGTTCATTTATCACCCTGACCAATCACCACTATGTTCAAATGGCATGTGTATCGGTTCAGCAACAAACAATCAGGCAGAATATGATGCCATCATTGGACTTATGTGTGACGCCCTCCATCAGGGCATTCGCTGTATGCATATCTACCTCGATTCCCAGTTAGTAGTATCACAGCTAAACCAAACATTTGAGACCAGAGACACACCTGTTTAGAAAATATTCGTTTTCCAAAAGATTAAGCAGAAAATTTGATTACATTACATTTTCACATGTACCAAGAATCTAAACCAAGTAGCTGATCGCATAGCTAAGAATATCCTAGACTGGAATGCATCTCGAATAAACTATGCTACATAAAAACAAAAAATATAGACATCCATCAACATAACAAAACACATAAATCGAAACAGGTGATACATCATGTAGAGCCGCAAAAACATCTTTCCTATATATCAAAAAATGTATGTATCTGAGTACAAAAATAGTGTCACTGGCCCTATGGCCAGCCCAAAGATACAAAATTCATCAAAAATATGGGAAGCATCCTCATAACAGGTGTTGTCCCTATGTACAAAATACTCTAGGGGTGGCCCCTCAAGAGGAGCACCTGGACCCACCACTACTCCTGGTACCACCACCGGAACCGTTGTTACCATCACGATTTCCACCTGACGTAGAGTGGACCGATAATCCCTCTCGTGGGCCATCACCATCTCTAACTAAACCTCCTCGAGGTCCTCCATGAAACCTCGAGTAGCATTACCCTTGGTCAAGCGGTCCACTCAACCGTAGAAGTCCTTAAGAGCGGCCACCTAAGCTGTCAGTACTGCATTGCGAGCTTCTTCCGCATCAACATGAGATTTCTCAGTAGCAACCTTTGCTATAGCTGAGCTACTACCCACACCAGAAGAGCCAGTACCATCCCCACCCGATCCACCTGCAACACCTCCTCCTTGACCACTTCGAGGTCGGAGTGGAGGGTTGTGACCCACCAGTCGGGCCACGGGGCGACCTACCTTGCCAACATCTGCATGAGTAATCAAAATAATTTCAGTGTCAATAAAAAAACACATAAGTACATACATACTCAAAATAATGAAGAAAAAATATAATGCATACCTGCGGGTCCCCAAACATAATTGAAAGGGAGACCCATGTCTGGGTCACCCCGAAATTCCATCCCCACATATGGGTATGGCAAGAACATCTATGGATTTGCCTCACACCAAGCCTCTGTCGTGTCATTCCAATAATGACCCACCATGCCACCACCACCTCGCGGCATCACCAAAGCCCACCTCCTCATGCGTGGCTCCCATGGCCCCCCAATAGGCACTACCACCACCGGCCTCAGTAGCACCACCCGCTCGTTCATGATGCTACATAAGATACTAGCATACGCAAGAGAATTTGATCCACATTGGACCTTGTTCAATTGCGACACCATGCCATCAAAACAAAAATGGGTGAAATCCAAAAAATGCCCACCCCTCAATCGGCGTAAAACTCCAACCTGTGAGCCATATGCCCGATGTGGAGCAACCAAGCCTGCCATTCACACAATAAATGCTAGAGCACACCGCTCTACCACATCTTTCACTGATGAAATGTTGATGCACCCCTCAGTAAGAGGTGCACCACTGCAATGCCGCCTCCAAAATCTGTTAAGGTTCACTCTCCCGGCAGAGTGTGGGTACCTTAGAGCCTCACCCTAAGGCAGTAACACAATCTGAAAGTAAATATCCATCTCAGGATGGATCATTGGCTTTGTCCTATGCAATGCGAACATGTTGCGCTGCCTGCGGCAATGCTATATAATGTAACGTAATAAATGGTCCTACGACCACAAGAACTCATTCTCAGCAAATTTCAGAAGGCCCCATGCGGCCAACTGACAACGCACCCTAGCATCAATTTCTAGAGTAGTCCGAATCTCAGGAAAATCCCACTCCCTCCACACCAATCTTCCAGAAAAACAAGTACCCATCAGGACAGAGAAAAACATCAAAAATAGACAAAAAATCAAAATTTTTTGTCATCATGGCATTTTCACGCCTGTCCCTCAGACAGGGATGCCCTTGTGTGCCTATATTTTTCACAGGCACGCCTTTGCACACAAAAAGGAGGGAATAACGCGCCCTCGTGCGCCTGTCCCTTAGAATCATGCACAAAGGAGGCACTCTTGTGCTTATATCGCCTCGCGCAATCTAGGGTGAAAAGTCACTCAGAGGCCATACAAACCTACTTTGTACGGCCCTCAACACCCTCAAACTGAATAAATTACAATTCAGGATGTCATGAAAGTTACCTCGACATAATATCACTAGTCCCTAGTACATGAGTTGACTGCAACAACAAGAAAGGCTCTGCAAGCACCTCTGATCTCCCAAAACTCAGCAATTACAAATGAATAGGATTAGGGCCATAATCCCATATTTATCCCCCTTTTCCAGAACTTTGGAGGTCCATAACAGGAGATCATAAGGTCCATTCCACAAACCATAAGTTGCACCATCATTAGTATGCCATGACGAACGAAAGCGGTGCCACACATTCGCTTCCCAAGAAAAATATTTTTCAGTGCCGGCAAGTATGCACCCTCCCATATTCCTTTTTTAAAGCTCATGCCTTTCAATAATGTTTGATGAAAAGAAGATGCTTTCACTTGAGGCAGTATTTTTTGCAGGAAGAATGCACAAACTACTTACAACACCATCCACTAAAGGTTCCGGAGCAGGTATCATTCTACCCCTAGCATGATAAAGTCCCAGAAAAATTTGCATATCCTAACATCATTTCTCCATCAGAAATAAACCATAGGGTCCTCATGCCTGACCACGTTTATCATCACATCACCCTACACATGATAAATGTTCGCTTTGGTCGGTAGAGCCTCCCCTCCATGCCGCTCGTCACCCAAAGTAGACCATATATCATAGCACAAGTGACACCATGGCCATACCATTTTAGTCTGGGAAGCACCTTGTGCCCATCCATTCATCATGCATAAGGTAAATTTTAACATTCAAACTCAAACCCCCTTCTCGAATGACCAGGTTGTACAAGAAGATTGAGAGCGCACCACCGCGCATTGCATTTGGCCCACCATACCTCCATCAGCATTATCCCATCTGCGACATTCCTCCATCCACTTCATCAACCCTGCACATGAGACCAACCAATGGGACCCCCAACCCCAGAAAAACATTGTCCTCACACCTTCAGTGAGTGAACACTTTCATGTTTCGGGGTACCTGTCTTTGTGTTTTGTACAAACCAAACCTCATTATTTTATTCTTTTGGTAGGTGTACAAAGACCAAAAATGATGCACTTCACTGCCTTGCCCTCATATTTCATATTTTCCCCCATGGTAGTTGTTACACAGTAATTTGTCACCGTCCCTACCATTCCCCGTCCTGCACAATGGAGAACCCATTATGTGACCTGTGAGCAATGTCATGCCTTGAAACCATCATCATTGCATTCCTCTAAACATGAGATTCAATTGCCCTAAAGACATCTCCTTGCAAAAAACCATGAAAACATCTCCTTTTGCATTGGCGCGGGCAGCCAGTTCATCACTCGCGCCAATGGGGAAAATCCTGCAAAGAGGCCGCGCCAACTGGCGCTCTGTCCTAGAGCAGCAGCCGCGCCAGCCAATTTAAGGAGTGTTTTTTAAATAAAGATGGTGGAAGTTGTGTTTCAACAAACTTAGAAAACATTGCCTATCTCGAGTTGGAAGGTTTGGCTACGGGAGTTCCATGGAAGGGAAGTGGTTTGCCACCTTTCATGGAACCTTCCTTGATGATAGGGCCAATCCCACAATAATAGGGATCCCAACTCCTTCCTTCCCCATCTATAAAAGCTTGCCTATTGCCAATGCAAGCTAGTCTTGAAGTGCCTAAGCTTTGAATCTCCTAATTCCCAAGAGCCTTTGTGCTGTAAGAGCCCTCTTTCTTCCCTTAAGGCCGACTCAAGTAAGGAGACTATCGTCAAGAGACTCTAGAGAGGTTTTCCCTTTCCCTGGCGAGCTTCGCGAGACGTGAACGACTGGGGACCCTTCCGAAGGAGACCGCGGCGTCAGAACATTGGTTGTACTCTCTTTCGATTGCTTATTAATGAATGACTACTGGTTATGGTTCCACTCTATTTTTCACTTATGTTAATAATGAGTTATATACTTTCTGACTGATATATAGTTGCGTATTCTGGATTTTATGCTTGTATTCGTGTTGTTTCTTGCATGTGCAGGTGTCCATTCATGGAGATCATGGGGATCATGATCTGCCAAGGCTGAGGAATGGGAACGCTGTCTCTTCTAGGAATAATAGCACTGGACTCCAGGTAGGCCTCCATCATTGGCTTATTTATTCGCAATTAGGAACTTGCGCTGTAGCATTTGATGATTGTTGCTAGACCCCTGCTGGGCTAGTAGGGATCGCCTCTGTCCGCAGAGGGGATTTACCTCCTCAACAATTTGGCGACTCCACTGGGGACCGTCTAGTTTTCACTGTCTCATTTGGATTGTCTCATTTTGATTGTTTTATGATTTTCCTTGCTTGGTTAGCCTTCTGGGCTGGGTTCTTTTGTTGTTTTTGTTTCTTGGTTTGCTTAGTTTACATTGATCTGCTTCTGGAGTAGTTCTTTTTTATTTTTGACTGAGAAACTCAACTGGTGCACTTTTTAGCTCGACAGTCACACCAATTGGCGCATGTTGCTTTTGTATTGCCCGCGCCAATTGCTTGCTGGCGCCAGTTACAGCCTTACAGTCGCGCCACTCCTGTAGGGTATTTGAGTTTGCTCAGTTTTGAGCTCTCTAGGTCTGGTCAGTGTTTTTCTTTCTTGATTTTTCAACTACCTGAGTGTGTTGGAGTCCTGTTTGACTGGGAATTTGACTTTGTCCTTTGGTTGTTTGCTTTTCTCCATCGATTTCATGTTTTAAGCCCTAGGGCATCTAGTGGCTTTGTGTATCAAGCCCTCCTTGGGAGTTTTGGTGTTTCGTTTATCCAGTCGACTTTCTGATTGCTCCTCCGCATCCTCTTAGTAGTCGTTTACTGTTTTGTTGCGATTTTTGAGTGGTTTCCCGTTTCTCCATTCAAATTTCGTTTGGTCTTGCTTTGGGCCTAGATCACATGGTCCATTGGAGCCTTTGAGTCTTTTTCTTGGTTTTGAGAGGCTTTGGTTGATTTGAGATCTGATTGCTCGTGTCATTGAGTGAAATTGCTTTGTTTTGCTCTCTTAATATCGTTTCTCAAGTTGTTCCATTTGTTTTCAGTTTTTTTAAGTGCATTTAGCCATCAAAATTTGAAAATTACAAAAAAAAAAAATCTCTTTTGCTTTTGGTTGGTTGGTGTAAATTGCAATCTTTTCGATTTCACTAGTGATTAGTGATTTGGATGAAAAGTTTTCAATTTCATTAGTTGCATTAGAGATATCATTGTTTGTCTTCCGAGCATTTTGTTTGTGTAAAATCTCTCAACTCTTCTGTAGCTAGTTTTCATCGAACGAAATGTTGGACTGTGGCATGTAGTTTTGCATTTAGGAGTTTTTGAGACGACACATTCGTTAGGGCCTGGAAACCGAAACATAATTGAAGATAAACCATAAAATTTACTCAATTTACCTAAGGAAGCATTGAAAAATTAACGAAACATTTAGAGGTCTAGGCTAGAGACGTGTTCCGGCGTCTTAAAACCTAGTAGTCGTCGTTCACCTCTTGGCTTTAGACAGCACTAGTATAGACTTGTGCTCCCCATACCGTCGCGTATATAAAGGGAGACCCCACTAGGTTTCTATCCTTTATCTGTAGGAAGCCGAGTCTACCGCCTTATACCCGTGATACACCGGACACAGCATTCGGGGAGATTTCCTGCACGTACGTTAAGTCCTTGGTTGATTTCTCTCTCATTTTTGAAACCAAGGTGTATATTGCAGTTCACGATTATTTGGTACACCCTTTGCCTAGCATTCCTGAGTATTCAGTTCGATCTTTTCTAACTCTTTAAATTTGAAAAGGTCGTCAAGCGCTTGTCCTTTCACGCTTGTTTCCAATCTGAAAGTGATAGAGTCACCTTTTGCCTGTTTCTTGACTCTTAAAATATGAAACGGTAGAGTTTTGTTTCAATGTTTTAAAAATTAACTGCCCACGAAATATTCCTGGTTAAAGTTAGTTTCCTTAGGGTGTTGTTCTGAAGATCGTTTCTAATGGAAACTTTTCCGGAGTTCACCAACCAAGGAATCCCCTCCGATGGGAATCCTGGTCCATTTCCTCCTTTTGGAAATGTTGGTGCTCCTTATATGGCGACATTGTCCCTTCCTGGGTTAACTGTTGGGTTGCCTGTTTGGTTGTTTTCAACCTTTGTGGTCCCGAATGTCTCGGCCACTGTTCAATTAGTTCCTCCACCTGAACAACATCATTTTGATTCCAAGGTGGACCTCTCCCCTTCTACGCCTGTTTCTGCGTCCTCCTCTTCTACTTCGCCTAGTGAAAGTCTGGATTCAAGTAACCAGGTGGCTAAGAATAAGAAGAAGAAGACAAAGAAGAAGAAGTCTGATAAGAGAGAGGCTAAGGCTGCAGCTGCTGCTTCTAATGCACCTCCTCTTGATAAACCTTCCAACCCTCCACGGAAAGTCAAGTTCCCTTGCATGTTGTGCACGGGAGACCATCTTCTTCAATACTGCTATGGCATTCCCAAGGTGCTTGAAGGATGGTCCAGCGGTCGTCCACCGTTGCCTTTGGCTTCCGGGAGTCAGGTTGGGGGCACGTTTTCAGCTAGTGTTGGTAAAACTCCTAAGAAGCAGGGTAAGATTACCAATCCCTGTAGGTTGTGTGAAGGGCACCATGCCATTCACCTTTTTCCTTATATGGATGAAGCCAAGCGAGTGTTGGACAACTCAACTGTTTCTACACCATGCCTCTCGGCTGGTTACAAACAACTTTCTTTGAGTCCTCTGCTAGTTGATCCTACGATTGGTCAAGAATCATCCTTGGTCAATCCCGCTCACTCGAAAATTCGAATTCAGGAATCCGTTCCCGACCAACCATTGGTCGTGGGATCGGTTGAACTGGCCCCGTCTGCGGTGCACCAGGTCTTTTCCGTTGAGAGTGGACCTCACATCCCTCAGGTTCTTCTTGTTTCTTCAGATTCCTCGGACTTGGAGAAAGATTCTCTTGTCCCTATACCTCAAGAAGTTGCTCCTCCACCTCTCGTGATGGAGATCCTGGAGGATACCCCTCCCACCTTCGAGATGGAGGTCGTGGAGGATGCTCCTTCTTCTTCCGTAACACCAGGGGAAGACCATCTCGGTTCGATGGTAGCCCCTCCAAGTAGTTTGGTCGCTTCCTTCGATTGGAGTCGATTTGCAGGATACCGCCTTCCGTCTTATGTGCCTTTCGAGATCATAGTACAGGCTTTTGGTCTAGTCTTACCCAGCACCATTATACACGAAGGGGCGTCTATTAGTATCCTATCCTCAAATACTTGGCAAGCTTTCGGTTCACCGCCGCTTGCGCCTGTTACGCAGAATCTGTTGGAATTTAACATAAGAACGAGTCAACCGTTAGGGATCCTTCCAAGGTTACCTGTTACTTTGGGAGGTAAAACTGTCCATATGGACGTGATGGTTGTTCCAGGCCCCTTGGATTTCAATATTCTCTTGGGGCGCAATTACACCTATGCCATGGGAGCACTTGTCTCCTCCCTCTTTCGTGTGGTCTGTTTTCTGCATGAAGGAAGGATTGTGACCATTGATCAACTTTCATTCTTTGGTCCTGATGTGGCAGCTAGCCCACCATCATCCCTTCCTGGTTTTTATCCACCCGTTGTATCTGCCCCACCGCAGGTCAAGTATGTGGCTACCTACCCTGTGTCTGTGCTCAGTGATGATGCCATTGTGCATCAGGTGCTAGGGGCATTGGGTCCAGACTTCCAGGATGTTTTCCTTCCATCGGGAGGGGAAATCTTGGAAGCGATGACTTATTGTTCATTATGATGAGGTGGTTGGAGCACAGTTCATTTTCTTGTGTCAAGCTCCTTAAAAAATGAAACAAGGTTGTCGGAGCATGGTTCCTGTCTTGTGTCAAGCTCCTTAAAAAATGAAACAAGGTGGTCGGAGTAGATTTCCTTGTCTTGTGTCAAGCTCCTTAAAAAATGAAACAAGGTTGTCGGAGCAGAGTTCCTTGTCTTGTGTCAAGCTCCTTAAACCATGAAACAAGGTTTCCTGAGGATAGTTCTTTCAATTTGTCAACCTCGTTAAAATAATGAAACACGTTCCTGTTCAATTCGAGTCTTTTTTAGATCTCGTAAAATCCCAGTCGAGTCCTTCTCTTGATATCGTAATTTCAACCTTCACCCCATCCACTTTACATATGGATTGAAGCTTGGGGGGCATGTACCTCGAATTGAGTCACCATGCTGGGGGCATGCTCACTTTTTCAAGCATAGTTTGTTTCCGTTTCAAGCTTGTGTAAAACTGAAACCAGTTTCAAGCATAGTTTATCTTTGTTTCAAGCTTGTGTAAAAATGAAACCAACTTCAAGCAGAGTTTCCTGATTTCAAGCTTGTGTAAAAATGAAACCATTCCCATTTTACCTCTTGTGATTGCCTTTTTTTAGCCTGTTTTTGCCAGATGAACCTTGGTTTTCTCACTCCATCGTCACTATCTTCTTGGCCGATCATATGCCTTCACTTGGTTGTTTTACCCATTCCTGAGGAACCTCTACAATGAGTGGTCTTGTTAGCCAGCCTCTTGACCTTTATCCTGTTCTGAGTAGTTCCACCATCACCGGAACCAGTTGCTACCCTTTATACCACTCGTTCCTCCAGGAGGAGTCATCTTTCAGCTCTTTTCTGACTCTCTAAACATGAAAAGATTGCCGAGGCCCTTGTCGTTTCGATCTCGTTAAAGTGGCTGTGAAACAACATCTACCCAGTATACGTTTACCCCTTTTTCGAGATGGGATAGATTATTTACGAAAAAGGAATACCCTAGCCTATCGCGACTAGGAGGTTTTCTCAGACATAGTTTTCTACCTTTTCAGATCTGAGGAACTATTTACGAAAAGGGACCGTTGGAGTTTACTTTTAAGCTATCTTTTCAAACTCTCTAAACATTAAAATACGTCGAGTTCTTCCTTTGTCAGACTCATTAAACTCTAATGACATTGGATTCAGTCGTAATGACGCTACTTGAGTCTTTCCTTCCTAGGGCTCGTTAAATGTACTAGGATGGATTCGCCCGAAGGGCGGATTTATATGACAAGCATATGGTATCCTCTTCAAGCTTGTGAAAAATAAAGAGGTACTCACCGAGATGGTGGGGAAAATGGAACCATCATCATTGTCGTGTCGGCAGTATGTCGCTCTTGAACATGGCACTTGTCTGCATTCGTGTCGGGTTAGGGACATCTCTCATTCTCACTTGCTTCCGTGGGTTTGGATAATCCTTTTTGACCTCTCCTCTACTCATTGCCTCGTCACCATGACCTCTGATCCGTTGATGTCAAATACTGCCAAAAACACTGTTTGTTCTGTTATATGTTCAAGAGAAGTTGACCTCTGCGAATATCAACCTTCCTCTGATTCTCATACGATCCTGATTCACAACAAAAACATCATGTTCCTCTGTCTCGTGTCGATGATGTGGGAAACATTATGGCCCACCTTCGATCAAGGTCACTTCCTGTCGACTTCAGCTCATTATCCAGGAAGTTGATCTAGAGACTCCTTTACGGTACCTTGGAGCCTGCATGCCTCAATGGCAGGTTCGTCGCATTCGACGTGGGGTTTTCATCATTGGCCTCTGATCGAGTGATTCTACGAGTGTTCGACACCAGCTCATTAATTCACACGCCGTAGATTGTACCTGTAGTACCTTGAGGGCCATTGTCGTTATTGGCGGTTCCTCTCGCATCTGTTAACGGCTTTCATCATTGGCTGGTAATAAGACGATGTTCTTGCATGTTTGACTTCAGCTCACATATTCGCATGCTTGAACTTGTACTTTATTTGGGTCGAGATGGAGCGCAAGACCCTGGATTGTGTCTGTTGTAATCCAGGCTACGATTGTGGATTATTATCATTTTGTACATGACTCACTGATTGGATGGCTTTGACCATACCTGAGTCTATTTATCGATCCTTGCTGTATGGCTGCGCCCATACCCTGGATCCGGATTATAGTGTACTATGTTTCGGATGGCTGCGCCCATACCGCATATACATCATGTACTTGAGATATCAGTTGTATTTTTCTACACAGGTTTTCTGACGGCGGGGCTTCAGTTGAAGATGCTCTCGTAAAGCATTTCACCCCTCTCTCTCTCGGGCCTCATACTTTAGGGGGCATCTGTTACACAGTAATTTGTCACCGTCCCTACCATTCCCCGTCCCGCACAATGGAGGGCCCATTATGTAACCTGTGAGCAATGTCATGCCTTGAAACCATCATCATTGCATTCCTCTAAACATGAGCTTCAATTGCCCTAAAGACATCTCCTTGCAAAAAACCATGAAAACATCTCCTTGTGCATTGGCGCGGGCAGCCAGTTCATCACTCGCGCCAATGGGGAAAATCCTGCAAAGAGGCCGCGCCAACTGGCGCTCTGTCCCAGAGCAGAAGTCGCGCCAGCCAATTTAAGGAGTGTTTTTTAAATAAAGATGGCGGAAGTTGTGTTTCAACAAACTCAGAAACCATTGCCTATCTCGAGTTGGGAGGTTTGGATACAGGAGTTCCATGGAAGGGAAGTGGTTTTCCACCTTTCATGGAACCTTCCTTGATGATAGGGCCAATCCCACAATAATAGGGATCCCAAGTCCCTCCTTCCCCATCTATAAAAGCTTGCCTATTGCCAATGCAAGCTAGTCTTGAAGTGCCTAAGCTTTGAATATCCTAATTTTCAAGAGCCTTTGTGCTGTAAGAGCCCTCTTTCTTCCCTTAAGGCCGACTCAAGTAAGGAGACTATCGTCGAGAGACTCTAGAGAGGTCTTCCCTTTCCCTGCCGAGCTTCTCGAGACGTGAACGACTGGGGACCCTTCCGAAGGAGACCGCGGCGTCAGAACATTGGTTGTACTCTCTTTCGATTGCTTATTAATGAATGACTACTGGTTATGGTTCCACTCTGTTTTTCACTTATGTTAATAATGATTTATATCCTTTCTGACTGATATATAGTTGCGTATTCTGGATTTTATGCTTGTATTCATGTTGTTTCTTGCATGTGCAGGTGTCCATTCATGGATATCGTGGGGATCATGATCTACCAAGGCTGAGGAACGGGAACGCTGTCTCTTCTACGAATCATAGCACTGGACTCCAGGTAGGCCTCCATCATTGGCTTATTTATTCGCAATTAGGCACTTGCACTGTAGCATTTGATGATTGTTGCTAGACCCCTGCTGGGCTAGTAGGGATCGCCTCTATCCGCAGAGGGGATTTACCTCCTCAACAGTAGTAGTCCCTCATTCCCCTTGGTTGGATTATTTCACCCCCACGCATGCACCATCACGACATTCATAGCCATTTCACACTCGCCCTGGAATTCCTACCGACTCTAGATATTTTCCCTTTAGAAATAACTATGACTGCTGCCAAGCTGCTAAAGTATACTCCGAACTCAGGCCAATGAGTCCCCATCATTGGTTTTCAGTCACCTCTCACCAACATGCCTATGTTAAACCCATCACATCTAGGTCCTTGACCCCTCAGGTTGACGACCCATGACTCGGTTAAGGCTGCCTTTTTGTCGACCTCGACACCTCTTTTCCAAAAAGGAAGCGGTAACTTGGATCACCCATACCCATGAAAAGAGGTATCCTCGAGTAGCACTGTGGGAGACACCATTGTCCACAAATGTCATCCATCCTCCTGACATTCGACTACGAAAAAAGCCTTATGTCAAGATGGTATCATAACTTACAAGCATTGCACTTTGATTAAGATCCGTCGAAGACCCGTGCCTCCATAAGCATCTCTGTCAACAATGCATACACGGGAAGGTCCCAACTAGTACATATGCATACATTACGCAGCTATATTCCATACCAATTTTACGCATATGGGTACCACTTTCCACCTATCGTCAATGAAAAAAACACCCCTGAGGGCGTCAGCAGTCGTCGTCAACAACCACCAACATCACTACCACGGTAGTGATGTAGACATCACATGTATCTATCAATTTTGTTTAACTAGCCATAGCATTACGAGCATGGGACATGCCCGCCTCATTGAAATTTTGCATATATGTTGTATATTTTTTTTTCTTGCAGGGGTCCCTTAGGCCATGGTCATCTAGGAAATAGTGCAAGGTGTTGTCAATTCCAAGATTCATGCAAGCCTCTTTCTCTCTCTATGTGCACGATATAGAAAATAAACTATAATGTATTTCGGATATACAGTTCTTCCTAGACCTCACACATTAGGGGGCAATTGTTAACACTGGAAAATCATATAGCAGAAGATGACATTAATTAATGTCAAGCCTAAGGATTCATAGGGCAGGAACACATTATGGAATCAAGAAGTATTTAAAATCTTTAAGGTTTTGAGAAAATCAGATTTGAACTAGTCTTAAATGATAAATTGCACTCTTAATCCTTTGAGAAGAGTGCCTTATGTGCATCTTTTTTCCCAATAAGCGCATTCCTGGAAATGGAAAAATGTCACTTTTTGGGACCACACAAAGCAAAGTACAGTTACTCCTTATAGAAGCTGCCTAAGGATAGCCACTAGCGCCTCCTTAGACACTATGTGAGCACACAAAGGAATATTTGGAGCACACAATGGAATCATCCTCTCCCTTGGGTCACCATCCATCATGTACCAAGGGAGGGAAGAGGATTTTAAATCCCCTATATAAAGCTACCAAGAGATGAAGAAATGGTGATCACATTGTTATGCTAGCCAGAATTTCCCGAGTAATACTAGCAGTGTGTGACCCGGAGCTGGAGATAGAGGGGAATCAATTGTTGGCCACCCAAAAATCCTATTCCATCACAGCAAAGAGAGAGGGGGACTGCATCAGAGGAAGAGCTTGGAAACCAACATCCTTGCATCAGGACCTAGAGCCATTTCCTAGGGGCCCTTTGGGAAGTGGGTAAAATTTATTTTCCATTTCAAACATTTAATAAGAAGAGGCCTTTGAGCCATCGTTTGCATTATTATCATTTTGACTCTCTTCAATAGCTTCTGCATATTTGTGTTTTAGTTTTTAGTTCACTTTGAGCATACATTCGCATATTTTTTCCTCTAGATTATATGCTTTTGAACTCCACCACTTTTTTCCTGTGACCAATAGTTTATAGGGGTAGACCACACCCCTTAAACTGGTGCGATTTCGTACACCTGTGTGTCAAATCCACCACCACAAACCGTCTTATAAAATTCTCCAAAACAAACCCAACCATTCAACTCTCCAACTCCAATGTTTGATGGCACCCTTCAATGCTTCAACTCCAACTTATATAAATTAGAATGAATGCAAAGTTTAAACTTTGATTCTATCAGCCAAATTTGATGTATACATATAAAATTCAACGCAAGGTTTAATTAACTCACTGCAAAGTTTAATTAACTAATTGACATGTTGATACCTTGCCTCCCATAAGAATAGGACAACCTACAGGAAAACATAGTGGATAGTAAAAGGTAGCAAACCTAATACATGAAGACAAAAATCTGGAAGAGGACAAAGCTGGATATTTGACGATGACTACACGACTCCCCTCACAATCTTGTCGCGCTCCCACAACAGTGCCTCCTCTCCACCTCAATCTCTGTCTAAGCTACTGAAGAAATTGAATCTCTCTCAGTGGTGTCAGAGTATCATCTATATGAGGACAGATTCCACTAGTAGATATGTTATAGAGCTCAATTTTTTTTTTTGCAAATAACAAATGGGTACGAAGGGGGTTTTATAGAGAAGAAAAAATTCAAATGATGCTTGCAGCAGATGTTCACCTCGGTACTATAAAATGTGATTTTCAGATGGAGTGTTGCGTTTACAAGAGATTCTCAGACGGTGTATTTATCATCAACTTGGGTAAGACTTGGGAAAAGATGCAAATTGCTGCAAGAGTAATTGTAGTAATAGAGAACCCTCAGGATATAATTGTACAATCTTCAAGGTTGTATATGAGGACAGAGAGAGCATCAGGAAGATAATCCGGCCACAGGAGGTGTTGAGCCCCAAAGATGTCCTTTCCTTTCACCAAACTTCACTTCATTCCATTTGTCCTTTATTAGTTATAGGCTTAAAAGATCAATAGGAATGATTAAAGTTACTTTAAGAATGCATGCAATGACTTAATTACTAAACTTTTGTGGTTTTGTTGTCATAGTGATTTTTTATCAGACTTAGCTACAGAATGCAACCATTCTGTAGCTAGTCGCATATTCCGCAGCCATATTTATGTTCACATAGGTTACAGGTGTCATTTCAAGGAAAAACACATATGGTTAAATTCCAGAACTCTCCTACATCATTCCTTGCCCTCTACGAAGTCTGAGCAAAAATCTGCAAGTGGTTATGCACGTGGAGGAAGCCAAAATTAAGAAGTAGAATTCTACAAGGAAAAGGACTCTGCAGATGTCTTCAGCAAAGTATGAGTCCTCAACAGGAGTCCTAATTCGATTTTGATTGAAAAAGAAACCTATGCCTATTTCTACTCAATGTCAGTTATGTATTTTGCTTATAAAAATAACTCGGTGAACCGAGAGACATTTAGCTAGTTGATGTTGTGTTGTTAATTCTTGAAAGACTATGATACTCTGTTTCTGAGCATTTTTCCTTTAATGAAAGAAGTACAAATTTGATGCATGATCTGAGGCAACGTTAAGGAGTTAAGGATTCGTGTGCTAATATGATGGTAGAGGCCCCCTACTGTCTGAGAGGCTTTGTGCATATTTTCTAGATAAGTGATTTTTAACTTTGTTTATTCTTAATTTAGGCAGTTTTCTAAGCATCATGTTTTATGTTTACTTACATCAAATATTACAGTCAATCCCGTTCTCATGAATTGTTCCAATATATCAATAACATGTGAATGAGATAGAGTTGTAGTACTTCGGAGGTTAATTTCATTTTAGTTCAGTTCTGTTCATTGTATTTCAGGTTTTGTTAGTTAATTGCAGTCTAGTCCTATACAGTTCTATTCATTGTATTTCAAGTTTTTATTAGTTAATTGCATTCTAGTCCTGTTAATTAGATTTAAACGACCCTCATTATTTTACAAGTTGCTCTTGTTCTTAATCTCTTCTAACACATCATTATCATATGGACAAGAATTAGTTATCTCATTTTGGGTTCTTGACTGTTCTGCAATTTCTCATAATTTTACAAACAACCTTTTTCCAAAGCTATTCCAAGAGATCTCTAACCCTTGAATGAGGCTTAAGAGTAACATTTTGAGTGGAAAAATGGGTTAATTTTAGTGTCAAAAGTCATTTTAGCATAGGGTTACTTACTATGTTGTAGATAATAGTTTCTCAAAATGTTCCAACAAATTCCTAACTATGGATGAGATTTTCTCTGTGATATTGTAAGTTGTTGTTTACTATAGATAACTTCATTACATCAAACTTATCATTTTCTCAAGTTGTTCCAACATAACTCTAATGAAATGAATTGGACTGAGTTTAATTTTATGAGTTATTTTTCTTGTCAAGCTTTATAATCTGTGGATTAGCATTTTCTGTTTTGAAGTGCCATTCATAGTTTAGAGTAGATTTCATTTTGTTTTAGTGTGATCAGTAACTTCTCTTTGCCAACAATTTAGTTCTTTTCCTCTTAGCATAAAAACACAAAACCAAAAACACTAGAAAAACACTAAGCACAACGAAGTAGGAAGAAGATACCTAGGCACATATAGTGCATTTCACTTCAACAATTTACTAGCCCTGGTTGACAATTTATAACATCAATTTATGAACAATAAGTTGAGTAGACATTTTGGCACCGTTGCCGAGGAAGTGTAACTAGGTAGCCTTGTTTCTTACCTCCCAAAAAAAATGATATGCATAGAGAAAGAGACTCAAGGGGTAGATTCATAAGAAGCATAAGCTTGATTCCTAGAACACCACTTGTTTCATCAAGACCAAGAGGCAGCACACCTCCAACTGAAACCTACATTCCATCCTATACTGATCACAGACTTCTAGAAGGCTTAAGATTAGATATTCCATCAGAGATACCTTCCACTTCATCCACTGAACCTGTTTTAGAAGAAGATTCTAGGATCCCTACTAGAGACATAAAATTTTCCACTTCCACAGAAGAATCAACTATGGCAGAAGAAGGTGGAGGAGGAGTCTTTAATGGAGAACACACACTATTTGGAGGAGGTAGAGGTGCAGAAGGAGAAGGAGGTATAGGTGAAGAAGGAGGCAGAGGAAGAGGTAGAAGGGAAATGGGAAGCTCTTTTGGGTTTCCTATAGTAGATGAAGAAACCAATGCAACTATGAAAAACATTTCACCTTCTATCCTTCCAAACTTCTATGGAATCAAAAGTGAAGATCCTGAAACCTTTCTATTTGAATTTGAAGTCCTATGTAGAACTTACGATTACTTACAAGATGCCCCAAAACTTAAACTATTCCATTCAACATTGAAAGGAGCAGCATTGAAATGGTTTATGAGTTTGATCAACAGTTCTATTAGGACATGGGAAGATATGAAACATGCATTTCTAGAGAGGTATTTGGATTACTGTATGCTAGTCAACCATAAGGAGGAAACGTTTAAAATGTTACAAAAGGAGGATGAAAATTTGGAAGATTTGTTGGAGAGGTTTAACTATAACATAAAAAGAGAAAAAATGGAAAACTTAGACCAAGATACTTTGAAAGCTCTCTTGTTGAAGACAATTAGGGATGAATGGCTAGATATCCTTAATATGATGGGAAAAGGGGATATATCTCAGCTCACATTACCTGAAATAGCTGAATTATGTATCAACCTTTCAATAGGGAAATCTAAAACTGTAAAACGACCAAGAGACCCTGCTCTTGCAAGGGAAAGTAAGTCTACTTCTGGGATAGTAATTAGGGCAGAAATAGGACATATGCTTGATGAATTAAAATCTGACATTTTAGGGAGTCTTAGTGAACAAATAGACACCCTTAAATTACAAAACAAGAAAAAATCTGAATCAGATGCCTTAGCAATCTTTTGTCCCAAATGTAGAAAGAAGCATGCCTTGAGAGAGTGCCCTTTGGATACAAAAATAGTAGAGACTTGTGTAATTTGTTTAGAAAATAATGAGACCAAGAATTTTCCTTCACTTCCTGATCTTAAAGTTTTATTTCAAGAAGAAACCCCTACAAATTCCATAGAATCTCTCAATTTTGTCTCTAAGAGACCTTGGCAAGGACCTCAATCACAAGGATTCCATGATCAACTAAATAATCAAACCCCACCAAATTGGAATTCTTGGCAACAACCTTGGCCCCAATTTCAAAATCAATCTCAAACTTGGGCATGAGCACAAAATCCCTATGGAAGATACTCTCAGTACTATCAATATCCATCATCTTATCCACCATATCCAAATTTCCCTCCTCAACAAAATCCCCAAAATCCACAACATCAAAATCCACCACTTTCATTACCATTTCCTCAGAAAGAAAATCAGTTACCTGCCCAACCCATACCAAACCCCAACAATAAAAATCCTCAGAACACATACATGATAGAAGGCCAACAGTTTCCAACCTATTTGATTACTCCTTTAGACCTTAATGATGTTCAACTTAGGTCTAGAAGAATACTTGAAAAGAATAAACCGTCTGTAATCATACAAGAGCAAAACAATTCTGAGGAAGATTCTCTACAGGTAAATAAAAGTCTTGAAGAGAACACATCTTTTCGAGACCCAAACATTGAAAAATAAAAACAAAAAGAACCAATAATTTCAACTCCTATATTAGATCAGCCATCAACATCCACCTCTACACCTCCCTTTCCAGAAAGATTACAAATTGATAGGGGTGTAGAAAAAAAAATTATGGTACCTAATTATGATTTCCTAGATGAGCTAAGGAATGTTTGTATTAAGATCCCATTATTACAAGATATCAAGGAAATTCCAATCTTAGCAAAGACAATAAAGGAGTTGAGCATGAAAAAAATAGGAAAAAGAATCAAAGAGACAAAGAAAATTCAACTGGCAGGAAAAATAGCAGACATCATGATGGGTAAGATTTCTATTCCAAAGTATCTAGACCTAGGAAATCCAGTTGTTAAAATACACATCAATGGAACTAAGATTCAAAACACACTTATTGATTTAGGAGCAGCAATCAATATCATGAGTAGACAAATCATGGATAAACTAAAACTTCCTAATCTTCTTTTTACACCCACATTGTTACAATTAACAGACAAATCTGTGATCAAACTTGATGGGGTAATAGAAGACATTCCAGTGTCCCTAGATTCTTGGGAGTATCCTATGGATTTTATGATCCTAACTCCTAAGAATAATCTAGGAGGGCATCCTATTATATTAGGAAGACCTTGGTTAGCTATAGCTGATGCTTTCATTAGCTGTAGATCCAATGATATGTACATTTCTTATGGTAGTTCAACCAAGAAATTTACCTTGTATCCTCCAGCAAAAAAAATTACAGAATTAGATGATACTCAATGGATTGAGGATGAAGAAGACATACAACCTCTCTTCACAATTTCAGAAATTAGTGAAGATAGCCAGATTCTAAATACCTTAGAAAATTTTGAATCCTCTTCGGAACACAAACATGAACAATTTCAAGAAGAATCCAACATTGAGTTTTTATCATCAAGACAGATGTCTCTTTACTCCATGGATAAATTTGGCAACTCTACAATTGAGATATTTCCAGGTAAAACTTTAAACATAAACAAGAACCTAGAGAAATCTCAACAAGAAGAGCTAGTCAAGATATTACAGAGACATTCTTCTGCATATGCTTGGGAGTACACTGATATGAAAGGGATAAGCCCTAAGACTTGCACTCATCACATCTACATAGAGGAAAATTGCAAACCAATCAGACAGCCTCAGAGACGGATGAATCCAAATCTTTGGGAGATTGTTAAAGAAGAATTACAGAAATTGTTAAATGTCAACTTTATCTATCCCATTTCAGATAGTCAGTGGGTTTCTCCTTTGGTAATTGTGCCAAAGAAAAATGGTAAATGGAGGGTATGTATTGACTACCGGGAATTAAACAAAGCTACTCTTAAAGATCATTTTCCCCTACCTTTCATAGATCAAGTGTTAGATACATTAGCTGGCAAAAAGTACTTCTCATTTTTAGATGGGTTTAGTGGTTATAACCAAATTCAAGTAGCACTTGAAGATCAAGACAAAACCACATTTACCTGTCCTTGGGGTACCTATGCTTACCGAGTATTGCCATTTGGACTATGCAATGCACCTACAACATTTCAAAGGGCAGTACTATGAATCTTTTCAGATCTAATACATGATTGTGTAGAGGTATATATGGATGATTTCACAGTCTATGGAAACACATTTGAAGAAGCCTTAGCAAACTTGGAAATTTTTTTAAAGAGATGTAAAGAAGCAAATCTTTCACTAAGTCATGAGAAATTTTTTATGATGTTTACTGAAGGAATTGTTTTGGGGCATCACATTTCAGGGGATGGGATTAGAGTTGATGAGTCAAAAGTTGAATTCATCTCTAACTTATCTGTTCCAAGTTGTCAAAAAGATGTTAGGAGTTTTCTAGGATTTACAGGCTATTATCGAAGGTTTATAGAAAAATTCACCAAGATAGCATCTCCACTTTTCAAATTACTTACCAAGGACTGTGAATTCAAATGGAATCCTAATTGCCAGTTAGCCTTTGAAACCCTGAAAAAAAAATCTCTGAAGCACCTATTTTAAGGGGACCTAACTGGAAATTACCTTTTCATATTTCAACAGATGCCTCAGACACAGCTTTAGGAGCCGTATTGGGACAAAAATACCTGATTCCTTATGCCATCTACTATACAAGTAAAAATTTGACTCCTTCAGAGTTAAATTATACTGTAACTAAAAAATAGTTCTTAGCTGTTATTCATGCCATAAATAAATTCAGACACTACATAACAGGCTATGCAACTTTTTTTCATACAGATCACTCTGCAATTAAATATCTAATGAACAAATCAATTACTAATGGCAAAGTCATAAGATGATTATTTCTTTTACAGGAATTCAACATCACCATTCTAGATAGGCCTGGAAAACAAAATACAGTAGCCGATTTCCTATCTAGACTCCAAAACATCAAATACAATACTCCAGTTGAAGATCAATTTCCTGATGAATATCTTTTTGCAATTTATACTCAAACTCCTTAGTTTGCTGACATTGCTAATTATCTAGTTTTAGGAAAATTTCCTTCAATAATGAATACAAGAGACAAAAGAAAGATCATTTATGACAGTGCAAAATATTCATGGGTTGCTAATGAGTTATACAAAACAGGTCTAGACTTTATCATTAGGAGATGTGTTCGAGAAGATGAGATGCCTGAGATCCTCAAAGCATGTCATGATGAACATTGTGGTAGACAGTTTGCTGATAAAAGGAAAGCTTATAAGATCCTTCATTTGGGATATTATTGGCCATTCCTTTTTAAAGATGCTAAAGAGTATGTCAAAAGGTGTGACAGTTGCCAAAGGGTAGGGAAACCTTCTCCTTCAGGTGAGATGTCATTGCAGCCTCAGGTACATATTGAACCTTTTGAGAAATGGGCTTTAGATTTTGTAGGACCTATTATTCCTCCATCAAGACAAAAGAAATATATATTAGTTTGCACTGATTATGTTACCAAATGGGTAGAGGCCAAGCCATTACTTTCTGCTACTGAAACATCTGTAGTTAATTTTTTTTTTGAGGATATTTTTACTCATTTTGGTGTCCCAAGAGAAATTGCTACAGATCAAGGAGCTCAATTCACATCAAATCTAGTGGAACAAATGGTGGAGAGGTACAAAATCAGACATAGAAAATCTACTCCCTATCATCCACAAGCAAATGGTCAAGTGGAATCTACTAATAAGGTCATTGAAGGGATCCTAACAAAGACTGCTCATTTACATAGAAGAGATTGGGCAGACAGACTTCCTGAAGCCTTGTGGGCTTATAGAACTACATGGATAAGCACAACAGGTCATACTCCTTATGAACTTGTTTATGGAAAACAAGTCTTGTTTCCCATAAATTTTCAGATTCAAACTTTTAAAATGGCAGTTCAGCTAGGACTTGATTTAACAGAGGCACAAAAGCACAGATTGGAGCAGATTAATGAATTGGATGAGATCAGACAAGATGCAGTCCAGAAAACAAGTATAGTCCAGCAACAAAGGACTAGATGGCATGATAAGTACATTAAGGAAAAGAAATTCAAAGAAGGTGACTGGGCCCTATTGTTTGATTCAAAGTTCAAAGATTTTCAAGGTAAATTCCAAACACATTGGCTTGGACCATATGAAATTGTGAAATTTTTTGACAATGGAGCAATAAAAATCAGGAGAATGAAGGTCAATTTTCTTGTAAATGGTCATAGATTGAAGATGTATCATAAGCCACTTTCAAGAGAAGAATTTTTCAAGAGATTCCAAGAGAACAGTGATGTGAAGTTAATGAAGAAGAATCCTTCTTCTTCATTAACTTAATTGTATTTTCTGAAGTCAGATAAAAAAAAGAAAAGAAGGTATAAACATGAAAACTAATCATTGATTAGCATGTTTATACAGAAAATATAAAGTGAAAATCAGAATCCTTCTAACACTTTAGCTTTTCAAAATTTTTCTTTTCCTGCAAACATCTATCATAAAATCATAAGTGCATGCCCACTTTACATATCACATTCCACTTATGATCCATTTGGTTTCATCACATCTCACTTCATCCATATTACATTCACTCCATTCATCCATACTTCATTCACTCCATTTCATTATCCATATCATTTTCATTTCAGATTTTCAAAATTGATCTCTTTCTGCAATTGAGTATTACAAATCATAAGTTGCAGGCCACTTTTCATATTTCATTTCACTCCACATTTGTGATCTATTTCATTCCATCATATTCCACTTCGTTCATGTTTCATTCCATATATTTCATGATCCATTTTCATCTTATACTTCATTCCATGCATATTTCAAATCATTTCACTCCATGTTTCAAAGCTTTCATAGGTACATTATGCAGCCAGACATTCCGCAGCCAGACATTCTACAGCCAGACATTCTGCAGCCAGATATTCTGCAGCCAACTATCTAGCAAACATGTGTTCAGCAGCAAATTGATCGTGCACACCTATGTCAACAAGAAAAATAAAAAAGATTATGAAGACTGAAAGATCAATGATTTTCAAAGGAAAGACCAAGCATATTTAAAAAGAAAAAATCAAAAGAAGGGCTAAGGTAAAATTGTGAAATTATTATGATAACAAATTATGAAAGATATAGTAAAGTTAAGTTATATGTATGTTTCATAAAGTTATTTTTATTATTCGTATTGATCAAGCCTATCATAAAATCCTTCGACAAAATCCCTTCCATTCCGCGATATCAAATCATCTTTTATTAAAAATTAACAGTTAGTACTTGAAGTGACCTATTAGGTCACGTCACTAACCCAAAATATTCAGTGATGATTTTGAAATCCTCATGGGATTTCTCCGTGGTATTTTACTTCATGACAGCTCTCAAACTCATTTATTCATATGATTTACCCTCATCGTATTTCACTCATTCCATATCCACTTCATGTCATTTTTTTTCCATAGCCAATTACTGACTGCAGAAATAAAGAAGTCATATTTGGGGTGAAAACAACCTTCTACAACCATTTTTACGTTGAATAGGAGAGCAGTAACGGAGCAGTAAATTGAAGATTGAGAAAAGAAGCCATGGGACTCATTGTAAGGTCCAAACCAGTCGGAACCAAATACCTAGAAGGGTACCCACAAATTAAAGAGATGTTACAGCAGGTCGGATGGCTACATTTTTCGGAGAAGTTCAATGGTTTTCATAAGGAGGTCACCAATTCATTTGCCCGGTCATTCAATGGTTCAGAAGTTGAAATAGGTGATGTCAAGTTCATTAACATAGAATACTTCATAGAAGAGGCAGTAGAATTACCAAGGCAAGGTGAACGATGGTTCAAAAACAAAGAGTTCCACAATGAAGCATGGAGGCAGATGCTAAAAACACCAAGTATGGATATCTCAATTTTCAAGAAAGGCATTCCTAGTTTAGCCTTAAAGAATAAATGGCAAAATATGTTGCTAATTATACAAAAGTTTATAACTTGCGAGGGAAGGTTTGGTACCCTATATGTTTATCACATTCGACTTATGATGCATTTATTAGATGAATAAATAAATTTACCCTTTTTCTTACTCCATAGCCTAAAGAGAATGGCTTCTAATGTCCAGAAGAGGGTTCAATTCTTGGAAACCACCCTATATCACCATGGCCTAGTTAAAATCTTAATGGAACATCATTTAAAAAAGGTGGGAGACAGTTGGGATGAGTTCCTCTTGAGGAATCATTTTGAAGAACCTAAAGAAACTCCCTCTGAAGGAAAACTTGTAAGAAGAATCAGGAGAGGAAAAATTTCCAAATATGTTGAAATTAAAACTGGTAAATCCATACAAGAAGATAGTGAGGAGATTATCTCTAAAAAATTCGCTGAAATCAAGAAACAACTTAAAAAGGAGAAGATAATAAGAAAGTATGCTAAGGAGGGAGGTGAGGGACCATCTAAAATAAGAAGAAGCCATAGGCTTAGAGGCATATTGAAGAAGACTGGAGTTAAGCAAGTAGGAATCATAGATATTGAAGATGAAGAGACACCAACTGACAGATCTCCTGAGTACCAGTACGAAGAAGATCTTGATGGAGGAACTTCGGAGGTAGACCCAGCCCAACAACAAATCTATAATAGTGTTGAGTCATTAGAAAAGAGAGCCTCGGAAAGCAGAGGAAGAACTCCTAGCCCACAAGAATCTCCAATTGAAGTGCTGAGAAGAGATAAATATGAATTGGAAATACTTAATAGGCATATAAAAAATGAAAATGAAATTTTAAGGGAGCAAGTCACGTTGAAAAGTGATATGAACACAACTCTCTCTCTGCAAATGGAAAAATTGTACAAGGCTAGTGAGAAGCTGAAGAAGAAAAACAAAAAGTTGAGCAGGGAACTTATATATCTGAGGTTCAAATTGGTCATAAGGAAGCCTAGGATGCCATTGAACACCAAGAAGAGCATAAAAATTAAGTTAGATTTCCTAGCAGAAGTTTCAGAATACTACTGATTGCATGAGGACATGCAAAAGCTTTGTAGTGTGGGTATGTTGAGCCCCAAAGATGTCCTTTCCTTTCACCAAAATTCACTTCATTCCATTTGTCCTTTATTAGTTATAGGCTTAAAATATCAATAGGAATGATTAAAGTTACTTTAAGAATGCATGCAATGACTAACTTACTAAACTATTTTGGTTTTGTTGTCATAGTGATTTTTTATCAGACTTAGCTACAGAATGAAGCCATTCTGTAGCTAGTCGCATATTCCGCAGCCATCTTTACGTTCACATAGGTTACAGGTGTCATTTCAAGGAAAAAAGCATATGGTTAAATTCCAAAACTCTCCTACATCATTCCTTTCCCTCTACAAAGTCTGAGCAAAAATCTACAAGTGGTTATGCACATGGAGGAAGCCAAAATTAAGACGTAGAATTCTACAAGGACAAGGACTCTACAGATGTCTTCAGCAAAGTATGAGTCCTCAACAGGAGTCCTAATTCGAGTTTGATTGAAAAAGACACCTATGCCTATTCTACTCAATGTCATTTATGTATTTTTCTTATAAAAATAACTCGGTGAACCAAGAGACAGCTAGCTAGTTGATGTTTTGTTGTTAATTCTTGAAAGACTGTGATACTCTGTTTTTGAGCATTTTTCCTTTAATGAAAGAAGTACAAATTTGATGCATGATCTGAGGCAAAATTTAGGAGTTAAGGATTCGTGTGCTAATCTGATGGTAGAAGGCCCCTACTATCTGAGAGGCTTTGTGCATATTTTATAGATAAGAGATTTTTAACTCTGTTTATTCTTAATATAGGCAGTTTTCTGAGCATCATGTTTTATGTTTACTTACATAGAATATTACAATCAATCCTATTCTCATGAATTGTTCCAATATATCACTAACACTTGAATTAGATAGAGTTGTAGTACTTTGGAGGTTAATTTCATTTTAGTTCAGTTCTGTTCATTGTATTTCAAGTTTTATTAGTTAATTGCATTCTAGTCATGTTCAGTTCTGTTCATTGTATTTCAAGTTTTTATTAGTTCGTTGCATTCTAGTCCTATTAATTAGATTTAGAAGACCCTCATTATTTTACAAGCTGCTCTTGTTCTTAATCTCTTCTAACACATCATTATCATATGGACAAGAATTAGTTATCTCATTTTGGGTTCTTGACTGTTCTGCAATTTCTCATAATTTTACAAACAACCTTTTTCCAAAGCTATTCCAAGAGATATCTAACCCTTGAATGAGGCTTAATAGTAGCATTTTGAGTGGAAAAATGGGATAATTTTAGTGTCATAAGTCATTTTAGCATAGGGTTCCTTACTATGTTGCATATAATCTTTTCTCAAAATGTTCCAACAAATTCCTAACTATGGATGAGGTTTTCTTTGTGATATTGTAAGTTGTTGTTTACTATAGAGAACTTCATTACATCAAACTTATCCTTTTCTCAATTTTTTCCAACATACCTTTAATGAAATGAATTGGACTGAGTTTAATGTTATGAGTTATTTTTCTTGTCAAGCTTTACAATCTGTGGATTAGCATTTTCTGTTCTGAAGTGCCATTCATAGTTTAGAGTAGATTTAATTCTATTTTAGTGTGATCAGTAACTTATCTTTGCCAACAATTTAGTTCTTTTCCTCTTAGCATAAAAAAAAAAACCAAAAACAATAGAAAAACACTAAGCACAACGAAGTAGGAAGAAGATACCTAGGCACATATAGTGCATTTCACTTCAACAGTTTACTAGCCCTGGTTGACAATTTATGACATCAATTTAGGAACACTAAGTTGAGTAGACAGGAGGGCCGACATGAAGTGGAACAGGGACTGAGGGGCTACGTAGAGGTGGCAGCGTGGAGGGAGGATGGGATAATGCAGAGATGGGAAGGGAGGGGCGGGGTGAGCAAGGTGGGGTAGGGAGAGGAAACATGGGCAGGGTGGGAAGAAGTGGTGAAGGATGGAGGGTGCAAGTAGGAGGCTGCGGTGGGAGGCCACATAGGTGAGGAGGAGAGCCAAGGAGCCGGCATGGGATGGAGAGCACGACAGATGGAGAAGGAGAGGGAGAGGGAGGAGTGGACTGTGGGAAGGAGGGCCGACTGGAGGGAAGTGGGCGCAAAGTGGAGGGTGAGTGAGTGTGTCCAGTGTGTAGGTAAGTGGGGAGGGAGGCAACATGGATGATGGCCGAGAGGGAGGATGTGTGACTAGAAGGAGGAGTAGAAGGTGTGAGCTGGTGAGGCAGAGAAGGGATTTTGCTGAGTGGAGTGAGAGGCTGATGGGAGCGGAGGTCAGAGTAAAACACTCAATCAACACTCAATAAAATGAATTCATCTTAGGATAGAATATCATTTGAATTCAACAATGAGTCTGTGTTCTTGCAAAAGTAACGACTCTGTGTTCTGACAAACTAGTAATGCATGCAGTTCTTAGTCCAAAAAATATTACTAAAGGTGAACTGTCATTAATAATGCATGTACATAATTTTGAAGTGGTGGTAGACTATGGTGAGCGCAATTCATGAGCGAACGTTAGTGTAACAGAGCCTTAGAAAAATAGCATAGGGTGTTAAATGTTCAGAGAATATGGGAGAGAGTTAGGATCAGAATGGCAAGACTGAATTCAGAACATGCACACCTAGGTGGAAGGCAATGGCTCAAATTGGAGCAGGGCCAGAATTTTCCGACTCTTATGCCATGTTAAACACCGCATGGTGAATGAGCAAGTAAACACACATATAGGAAAGATAGGCATGAGTTGTCTTATTATTAACCATAGATGTGATTTTATAGTACGTTAGGTGTGACCCTTGGATTTTGCATTCCAAGGTCACTTGGACTCATTTTGTGATTGTTTGCCTTCCACACCTACCCATAGAGGATTAGGTGTCCAAAAATTTTCACCATATGATGAAATGTGAACACCTCCCCAAGCTTCGAGCGACAAGAGAAGCATTAAGTCTGCACTCTCCAAAACTGTTAGACCTATGCAAACCAAAAACTCAGAAACGGAAATATAGGACTCTCTACCCTATGACTGATCCTTTTCCAGTGTCCACTTTAGAGATGAAGAGTAGTGTTGGTTCTCGCACAATCTACTCTGTAGTCATAGTAGTACCATGCACCATTTGCACTGGCCATAACCACGAAATAGAGGCATGCCCAATAATGTAAAAATTCAGGAAACTCTGCACTAGGAACAACTTATGAATCTCAGAAAGTGCTCAGCCTAATGAGGAACCTAGCCTTGCTCCCATGCAAGCTTCCACAATGAAAATTCCTCCCCCACCAAACGCCGATGACACGGTACATCATATAAGATTCATGTAATATCCCAAAAGGGAGAATGCAACAATAATTCACACAATATAAGAAATTATTGCAAGATAAAAAATAAATCTAAGTACAAATTAGAATATGTAGAAAGAGATGAGCCATTTTATTATATTGGAGATGAATCAGTTACACAAGTATAAGATATAGGTAGATCTAGCCAAAAAGATGAGCTATGATCACCCTGAAAACATGTGTGAAGCAGGTACAGCGTAACAATTGAGGCTCTGTAGCAAATACTGCATTGTCTCTTCAGCATAATATAAACATGGAGTTGTAGGATGAAAATATAAATGTAGATCTACTAAAAAATGGAGCTTTGATGATGCCAAGATTCAAGATTTGGCCAATGATATGGATTCCCAAGATAACCCAGAAAGGATTTTCCAGATCTGCAACTTTGGAAAATCATCTCCCTAGGATTTGATCCTTGATTTGCTGGGAAATACAAATATGAAGCTAGATCTAAAGAATAAATAGCTAAAAGGTGTGCTCATATCATATCTATGCTTGAAGGGCTAATTCCTTCATCAGATCTATGAGCTGAGAGCTCTAGATCTACCTTCTCAATCCTCTAATGATGAATTGAGCTAGTGCAACACAGTTACCAACAAAAACTATGTTGTGAGGGAAGGAAAGGCCTTCTTCCTACTAAAAAATGATGCAATAAGCTCCAGGCTTATGGTGAGACTGTTGGCAATGTGAAGGAATGATCCTCCACTAGATTTCTAGCTAAAGTACTAGCAACTTCCTTCCTCCTTTCAGATCTACAATATGGACAACGTTATTCTTACAGAGAATACTACTGCTAGGAGGTCAATAACATTTTGCCTGATGCTAGATATTCTATGTGGCTCTGGGAGTGCTGATATATAATCCCAAGTGATGGGAATAGTCCCTCACCTTGTTCTCCAGCTGAATTATTGAAGACAACTTCCACCTCCCAAACTGATCTTCAGAAATATGTAGATTTCTGAATATGAATGTTATGCAAAAAGTAGAAAAAGGAAATGGAACTTAAAGCCTGATGTATAATGAAGTACAAACCTTTTCCTTATAGATCACTCAAATAAAGAGGAGGGATTCCTGCCCGGGAACACCCTGTGCTAAACAACACCTGCAATCTCTGCTAAACAGCCCAAGAATGTAGTGGAATGTCACTTGACAATTCTAGATCTAAGAGATCATACATCAGATAATCCAATATGCCTTTCACCTTTGCCTTCATCTCCTTTATAATGATTGAGGCATCCCAAGCCTTGGACCTAATCTCAACTGCGTTGTCTCATGTGGACAAGATCCTCCAAGTAGGACAGCGACGTTTGACCAAGTAAACCAAACAGTCTAGGTGCAATGTACACCTCCTCCATCATGTGTGCTTCATTTTCACATGATCCTCCACCAATTGATCATTAATGCTCAATGACCCTTTGTTTGAAATCTTCAAAATCTTAGTTGACTAAATCAACCCTCCATGATCTCTCTCATTAAATGATACATGATCTGCAATCTCATTCACATTAGTAGTTGCTCAACTACCCCTTTTTGAATATATGTTCTAGATTAATCCACATTCGCACACACAAAGTGGATATTTATTCTTATTGAATATTATGGGTCCCTCCACCCTTTTATTTACTTAATTCATTAAGAAAATCAAGGACTTTAATATTCCAAATATGATGTGAAAATTTGGGAATATTATAGTCCCCCCCCGGAAAAATGTTGCCTGTCCTCAAGCAACTCCAAAAGTAGATGCAAGGCCATGTATTCCCCTCCAAATGGCATCCACATAAGGAAGGCTTCCTCCATTTTCTGAAATAGGTTATGCATGTTTGGTTCCAAATTTGTCTTTTAAAAACATAAATAATGACCTCCAACTGTTTGGTTAGATGTCCTCCTCCCATCATGAAGTACCAAGTGACAACCCTGTGATGTCTAACATCATCATCAATACATGAGGTGCATACAATAAGGTGGTTCTCTTCACAAAGGAAAAGCTCCATCACACAATACATATCTTCATCCCATGTTTCATGAATTAGATTGAGCATTGAGATGCTCTCATACTTAGCCCTGCTGGCCTTGTTGGATCCAAACTTCATCATTCCAAGGTTATGCAAAAGAAGAAGGGAAGAAGTAATATGGGTAGAAAAATTTGTCAAACCATATTCTCCTAACAATAACCACCGGAGTAAGTCCCTTTGTTGCCATCCTCCATCTCCTCCACGTAATATGGACAAGCCAAACTCCCCCAAAAGCAATCCAAGCAACAAGAGATCTTGCTGCTTTCTCTCCTCCTCATGTGCATCATGAAACAAAGGCATACTAATGGAAATATGAGATGTCACATCAGCCCCATACAAAGAAACATCATCAATGCACATCATGAGATCATTATGCCAAGTTTTACACAATACAAAACACATAGACATAGGAGATGTCATGTGGTGGCCAAACTTTCTCAAGTGAAACCAAAATGAACATGCCTTTCTTTGCTGCAATTCTCCATTGAAAAACAAGGCATGATGCAGAAAATGATGAGCTATTGGGTGGTATACATACTCACCCAAGAGTAGCCAACGCAACCATGCCTCCTTCCTCATTTCATACATTTTTTTCAAGGCATGGATCATAAAAATAGGTGCCTTTGGAGAGTGACATAAATCTCCCAATGGAAACAAAAGTAACCAAGCATGCTGGCCCATAAAAATATGCAAGTGGCTTTGTAACCCCTTGCTTATCTCCTTACCCATTCACTCCCTTTGGGATGATGAATGAGGTACTGCATAATCATGACATCCTCCCTTTGTAGAATGCCATCCTTCCCAAACTGCTAAAGACTTTTTCATTTCATGAAATGTTGAAATGCATCTCTAATGAGATCTCTTAATGAGATTCTCTCTCCATCAAAGGCCCTCCAAAACCAAAGAAGTTTTGGATTTAATGCAAGTAGAATTTTCTCTTTGAGTAGTGAGAGGCTCATTGAGAAATGGTCATCTAGAAGGGAGAAAAGGTTTCTCATTTCAAGATGTCTACCATTTATCATCTTTTCTTCCACTGCTTCATGAGTGAAGCTACCTCCAGAATGCTCCAAGAATGATGAAGCCCTTTCTTTTTCATAGCTACTAAGTGACAACATTGTAGATCTGCAGGGTAATACATATGTTGTCTCCATGTAAGGAACAATACTAATCTCATAATCAGCCATTGTACATAGGATAATAATAATCCCATTTTTTGAAACTCTACATTCAACTCAAGGGGTTGAATGCAGCTCAACAATGATGAATAGGGATATTTCTCAGTTTCCTCCTTGATTATATCAATGGTCCTCTACACTGTGATATTTTTCTACTTTAAATTAGCATCTTGTTCTAATCCTTGGTCATGCATTGATCTTGAAACAATATGTGCTGAAATTTTATGCATACCTTAGATCAACTGATATGTGAGAACCTCTTGACAGAACACAAGAGTTCCTCCAACTGGGAAAATAGTAGCTCCAACTGCTGGTAAGAGTGATGGCCTCTTTTCTTCAAGTGTACCATTGCTGGTATCCTCCTCCTCTTCCTCATGCACCTCTTGATCCATGCATGGGACTCCATATGTCAAGAGCTCAAGACTGTCTTGCAAAGATGCACTTTTCTCTTCTCCAGATATAAGTACTTCTGCAGTAGGTAGTGAAAGTAGTGACCTCTTGTCCATAGTGACAAGATTGACATTCTCCTTGGTTTCCTTGGGAGATGCCCCTTTGTAGCACAACTCTGTCTTCTCCACATCAAAATTCTTCCTCAACCTATGAAAGAAATTTGAATACTTGGTCACCTTTGCGTGCTCTATGTGCCCAAACCACCCATCTTCTGCTTCATCTAAGAGATGAAGTGCTAAAATATGAACAACCTCCTCTTTAGCCACAAGATGTAGCTTGAAAAATGAATCTAACTCCCCCCTCCAAGCCTTGACATTTCTTGAGGAAGATCCAACAAATTTAGGCAAATAGAATCTATTATGCCTCTTCCTTCTATTACTGCTATAGGATCCTCTTTCTTCTATAATATGGAAGAATTGTTGGAGAGTTAGCTTCTCCTTGAAAGCTCTAGACTGTGCTTTTCACTCTTCAAGATATAGACTGAGGGTCTGATGAGTCTCAGGTTCATGCCTTTCTTCACTTCTATACCTCTCACCTTCTTCAAAGAAAGTGGGCATAGTGGATCTATGAGGAGATCTAGGATTCTCTGGTCTTCTTTGCCACTGATAGGAAGTGATTTCATCATCAGATCTTCTTCTTGGATCTTCTCTCTGTTCTTCCTCCTTCATTTGAATAACCTCCTTGGAGAGATCTTGCATCAATCTAAAGAAAGGAGTGACAAATCTCACATCCTCCATGATAGATCTCATCTATCTATTCTTCTTTCAATGTAAAAAAGATGAAATGTCCACAAGTTGAGCCAAAGATCATGCTTTGATACCACTGTAATATCCCAAAAGGGAGAATGCAACAATAATTCACACAATATAAGAACTTACAGCAAGATAAACAATAAATCTAAGTATAAATCAAAATATGCAGAAAGAGCTGAGCCATTTTATTATATTGGAGATGAATCAGTTACACAAGTACAAGATATAGGTAGATCTAGCAAAAAATATGAGCTAGGATCACCCTCAAAACATGTGTGAAGCAGGTATAGCATAATTGTTGAGGCTCTATAGCAAATACTGTGTTGTCTCTTTAGCAGAATATAAACATGGAGTTGCAGGTTGAAAAGAGAAATGCAGAACTACTCAAAACTGGAGCTCTAATGATTCCAAGATTCAAGATCTGGCCAATGTGATGGATTCCCAAGGATTTTTCACTCTCATGTGATTCATGATTGTCTCTATGGCCTTGGGCACCCATTCCCACAGACTTGAACAAAGTTCATTAAAAACAGTGTTAAAAATCCCATACACGGGTATGCCCAGACTTTTCCGTGTGTATACGCGAGTCCATATATACTTTTCTGCGTATGCTATTAAAATCATTAAAAAATATATAAAATTCCCTATTTTTGGGCTGGGTTGATGGTTACTCCAGTAGTTCAACCACCCCGGTACATGACCAACTATTTCCAACTGATAGAAACTACTTTGAGGAAGTATAAAAGCCCCTCATGTGCATGGCCTAAGAGAGAGAGAAATTTATAGACATTATACTCTGTTGGAGCCCCAATTCAAGTCTGATTTCCCATGCCTCCTGCACTTTCCCAGATTTTTACAGGAAACCCTTATTTCCTGGAGATGTTCATCAGTTTATATGTCATCTCGTGTGCACAAGTATTGAAAGTATCCTAGTGAGGCAAGGGCGGGACGGATCCGGACGACAGTCTGTTCGAAGATCGTGGAAGGATTCAGGTGATCTCTCCACTTTTTATTACTGTACATGCTGTTCGTAATGAAGAAGAACCATCTTGTTCCCGAATTCACGTGTTAATATCTGCTTGCATATGTGAAAAGATTATTATTTAAGAATTTATTATTGTTTATATGACATTTCACATGGATTTCACTGACATTTAGGATAAATATATGATGTACAACTAGATTTTCGTGCACGTTTCTTCTTGGTTTTCAGGTTAAGGAGGAAGAAGGGTTGTTGGGGGTTTGGACCCTGTGGGATCTACATCAAACGTAGGATTACGGGTGAGTTCTACTATCGATGTTATATAGTTTTTAGCATACAAGTGTGGTTGTGTGAGTCCTTCTTGAATAACATGCCCCGATCTGTGGAGGTTTTGACCCAACAAACCTCTAGGGAGTTATTTCCCGAAACATCTGAAACTTTGGAAAATCACCTCCCTAGGATTTGATCCTTGATCTGCTGGTAAATATAGATCTAAAGCTAGATCTAAAGAATAGATGGCTGAAAAGTGTGCTCAGATCAGATCTATGCTTGAAGGGTTGATCCCTTCATCAGATCTATGAGATGAGAGCTCTACATCTACCTTCTCAATCCTCTAATAATGAATTCAGTTGTTGTAACACAACTACCAACAAAAACTATGCTGTGAGGGAAAGAGAGGCCTTCTGCCTACTGAAAAATGATGCAATAAGCTCCAGGCTGATGGTGAGACTATTGGAAATGTGAAGGAATGGTCCTCCACTAGATTGCTAGCTGAAGTACTAGCAACTTCCTTCCACCTTTCAGATCTACAATATAGACAATGTTATTCTTGGAGAGAATACTACTACTAGGAGGTAAATAACATTTGACCTGATGTTAGATCTGCAATGTGGCTTTAGTAGTGCTGATCTATAATCCCAAGTGATGGGAATAGTCCCTCACCTTTTTCTCCATCTGAAGTACTAAAGACTACTTCCACCTTCGAAACTGATCTACAAAAATCTGTATATTTTTTAATATGAATGTTCTGCAGAAAGTAGAAAAAGGAAATGGCACTTAAAGCCTGATGTATAATGAAGTACAAACCTCTTCCTTAGAGATCACTCAAAGAAAGAGGATGGATTCCCACCCGGGAACACCCTATGCTAAACAGCACCTGTAATCTCTGCTAAAAAGCCCAAGAATGAAGTGGAATGTCACTTAAAAATTCCAGATCTAAAAGATCATACATCAAATAATCCAATGTGCCTTTCACCTTTGCCTTCATCTCCTTTATAATGATTGAGACATCCCAAGCCTTGGCCCTAATCTCAACTGCGTTGTCTCATGTGGAAAAGATCCTCCAAGTAGGACAGTGCTGTTTGACAAAATCAACCAAAAAGTCTAGGTGCAATGTACACCTCCTCCATCATGTGTGCTTAATTTGCACATGATCCTCCACCACTTGATCATTAATGCTCAATGACCCTTTGTTTGACATCTTCAATATCTTAGTTGACTAAATCAACCCTCCATTATCTCTCTCATTAAATGAGACATGATCTCCAATCTCATTCACATTAGTAGTTTCTAAACTACCTCTTTTTGCAGATCTATTCTAGATTAATCCACATTCACACACACAAAGTGGATATTTATTATTATTAAGGATTGTGGGTCCCTCCACCCTTTTATTTACTTAATTCATTAAGAAAATCAAGGACTCTAATATTCCAAATGTGATGTGAAAATTTGGGAATATTACAATTCATATCATCATGTATCGGAACCATGACCTGAGATGTCTGCTCATCAGTCATCAGTGTCAAGTTAGCTAAAACTACGAGAGTCGTTGTACCAACGATGGTACAAACCCAATCCATATGCACCTTTTCGACCATGTCCAGTTCCACCACATCAACGATGGAATCTTATTCATGTTGATCGACCAATTCCATTAGGACTGAACCTCTTCCCCATGGCCTTGCACAAACCCAACCCCCCGTTAGGATCCTTATTCCACTCAGATGAGGATATCCTTGAGGCCATGATGAAGCCAGATTATACGTGGGATGTGATGCATCACTGCTTGTTTTTTCTTCTTGAAAAACTTTCAGCCCTAAAGATATAGGAAATCAAGAGGTTTATGCGATCCAATCAAATTATTTTCTTCCATCAGGGAAACTTGATTGGTTCAAGAATCCCATTCTCGTACCTGATGCATTTGAATAAGGGAACATGTCAAACATTTTTCCTATCATCAAGGTAAGTATCTCTCAAAATCCTGAAAAAGTCAAAGAATTCTCACTGGGGGCAGCATGTTCACTAGAGGAGATAACCTCTAACACCCAGTTATTGCAAGAGTATCAAGAAATATTTGCATGGGACTACTCGTAAATTCCAAGGCTTAGTCCCACTATTATATAGCACCATATTGACACCTAGCCTGACGTACCATCAGTACACCATAAATAGCATCAACTACACCCATCCGATACACATTTGTATTTATTTTCGTGATTTGAAAAAATCCTGTCCAAAGGAAAATTACCCTACCCCATTCATTGATCAAGTCATCGATTCTTGTGCAGGACATGAGGCCCTCTCCTTCATGGATAGTTTCTCTGGGTATAATCAAATCAAAATCCATCACACGAACCGGTACAATATCACGTTCACTACCCCCTGGGGCACATTCGCATACCAGGTAATGCCATTTGGCCAAAAGAACGTTGGAGCCACCTTCCAGAGGGTCGTGAATTATATCTTTCATGAATTGGAACACCTCATTATCTCCTACATGGATGACCTCACCATCTGATCCAAGAAGCGATCAAACCATCTCGAGGATCTGCAACTGTTATTCCGACTATGTCTGTAATACAACTTGAGCTTGAACCCCCTCAAGTACGTCTTCTACATCACAGCAGGATGAATTCTAGGTTTTATTGTGTCCCACCAAGGAATTAGAGTGGACCCCCTCAAATTCCAAGCTATCAAGGAATGCCTCCACTTGAACCCTCAATAAACTACAAAGCACAGGAAAGGCCAAATTTAAAGGAGCGTTTTGTCCCAGTCACATCCACTTACTTAATTATTCCTACGTCTCATCGTTGAACATCCAATTCACATGGGATTAATTAATCCCAACAATAATTGTTGAAATGTTATTGATGGCAAGGACATGGGAAAGGAGAACTGAAACAACAACAAGGAAGCAGAGGTGCAGAGGCGACAAAGAGAAGCAAGAGACGTGGAGTCAAAGAGGAGAGAGAGAGGAAAGATGGAATTGAAAACGGATTTCAGTAGGAGAAAAGGTGTTATAGTATGCGGAGGAGTCTTGTGAACATTATTGATGAACCAAAAGTTAAAGTATAAATTGTGGAACCTTGGTAGGTCATATGATGTTGTGAAGGGTGAAGTGTTTTTGTGTGTGTACAGAAGCGAGATTCATTGAAGGCGAAGAGCGGAATTCATAAACAATGAAGGCGGACGGAACCCTGAGGAAGAAAGCAGTGGAACCTCGCAAGAGTGAACAGTAAAGGCAAGTTTCCGGTTTTCATCGCACCACCTTCGACGGGCAAGCGATATTCAAGAAATCAAAGTGATTCCATAGAACGGCTGACACGTGGCATACGGCGGGGGCCCAAAAACCGCTCTCATCGCGCATTATCGTTCGTGCAACTATGGCAAGCGATATCCGTCGGATCAGTGTTGGCTGCGCAATATGTTATTAACCGTCGATTGGAGAATTGCATTTACAAGTGGGCTCCACGAAACATGTATGTATTATAATATGCATCGAGATTGATATGAAAGTTTAATATGGTGGATTAACGCAGATACTTATGTGCGATGGCATTTCCTTTATTCAATTTATTATAAAGCGGGCTATCACATTCTACACAGTGGCCACTATATAATACATTTTATTATAAAAGTTGAAGGTTGACCTGAATTCTTATAAGTGCATTAGATTCAGAGTTTGGATTTAACTGTATATGCATATAAATGAAATACAGTCTGATGTTATAAAGGCTATAAATTTTTGACTGGGGAGCAGATATTTGTTTTATAAATAAGTCAAAGAATTTCCTGTAAATACGGAACCAAAGGTTATACTGTTGATGGTTCATGATAAATATTGTGAGTACTGATATATCCGTGTTGTTAAAAGGGTTTTATAAAAATGCCGAGAGTTATGTTAAGTTTGATTAAAAGGCAGTTGTACATACAACAGTTATATAACTGCTATGAACAGGGAGCTGAATAAAGGAGAAAATGAAAAAGAGAGTAAGGTTGGAGGAATGTGTATGGAAAAGGAAAAAGAGAGGAGAGCATGCAGAAATGAAAATTCGGTGAACAGGAATATGTACAGGAATGAATTGGACAGGTGAATAAGCACAGAAAATGGAAAAGTGTGCAAAAGACAGTGAAAAAAGTATGCAGGACAGTGGCATGACTGCAGCAGAAAAGACAAATCCAGTAAAGCCAAAATCCAGAAAAGGAGCTGAGTGAAATTGAAGTGTGTAACTGAAAATGTGAATGTAAATGTTTTAATTGTTTTATTGTTTGTGACGAAAAGGCGAGTGTCTAGAGGAAAAAGAAAAATCCCATTATAACATTGAAATTTGTACATATTGTTATATTCTTAATAAGTTGGATAAAGAATTGAGAAGGAAGAAGTCAAAGAGTCATGGCTGTTCACTCCAAATTCCTTGTGGAATACAAACAATCATGTAATGAACTCTATATATAATATCAACCTAATATGCATAAAGAGTAAGAGAGAGTAAGGTTAGAGAATGCAGAGTATAGAAGATTGAGGCAGAAAAGTTAAGGAAGAGAGGAACAGAAGGAGATGCTACAGAACAGAGTTGATACTTGAAGTAAATCAGCAAACATTTATTTAGATAAGTTGAGGAATTTGGAGCTTCCCTATCAAGTTGAAGCTGGATCGCTGTCAGTTGTAGCTGACTGAGGTTGGAGCCTCCTGTAGGTTGGTGCCTGCAGAAAAATAGTGGTGAGAGGGATTTGGAGCTTGCCTTTGCATCACAACAATAATAAGATGTGGTTTTCTCCCTTTATGGGTTTCCACTTATATCTACTGTCTCTATCTGTGTTGTCTGTGTACTGAGATGATTTACCAAATCTTCTTAATGTTTGCTGCTCTCATAATAAGTTTGATGTCACATTAATTTAACTCTTGTTGCAACATATTAAGACTGTTCATATACTAAGGTTGATTATAAAAGTAAGTTGTAAATAAGTTGATTAAAAAGTTGTAAAGCTCATGAATGTGTTAAACTGATTCACTGCCCCCCCCCAGTTTAACTAAGAATTCAACAATTGGTATCAGAGCCAAGTTCCTTTGTACCAGTTTAACAACTAAAAGGAGATTCTAAGTTCTTAGGATGGCTAGTAAAGAAGGATGCTCAAAAAATAAAGCCCCTTTCTTTACAGGTGCAAATTATGCTTTCTAGAAAATCAGGATGAGGACATACATAATGTCTCTAGGAATAGAGGTTTGGGGTGTTGTGGAATTAGGATATGCCCCAAAGGCAACTGACTCAGAAAAGGAAACCAAACAAGATTTTGTAGCCAACGCAAAAGCCATGAATGTCATCTTAAATGGGTTGTGTGAAGCAGATTTTATCAAAGTAATGCACAAAGACACTTCCAAAGAAATGTGGGACGCTCTGGAGAATATTCATGAGGGAGACAAGAAGTTAAAGACTGCCAAACTTCAAGTCTATAGATTCCAGTTAGAGAAATTAAAAATGGATGATGATGAATACATTGCTAGCTTCTTTCTAAGGGTTGCAGAAATAGTAAATAACATGAAGGCTCTAGGTGAAACTATAAAAGAAGTTGTAATTGTTCAAAATATTTTAAGATCTCTTCCACCCAGTTTCAACCACAAGGTTTCTGCAATAGAAGAAACAGCTGATTGGGAAATCTTGACCATGAACCAACTACTAGGAAATCTAATAGCTTATGAGATGAGACTCCCACAGAAGAAGTCAAGTACGAGGGAGGCAGCCTTTAAAACAGAAAAGAAGAAAGAAGAAAAGGAAGACATATTCTCTTGCTCAGATGAAGAAGAGGCTAAATTTGTCAAGAAGCTAGATAGAGGCTCAGGTAAATACAAAGGTAAAATTCCTTTCAAATGCTTTAATTGTGGAAGAGTTGGACACTATGATGCTAAGTGTCCCCACAAGAAAGTAAAGAATCAGACTCAAGAATCAGGGAAAAACACATCAAAGAACTGGCAGAAAGGAAAGAATTTTAGTAGAAAATCCTTTTATGCTAAAAAAGATAGCAGTGCATCCAAAGACTCTGATGAACCCTCAAGTGAAGAAGGAACCTCTGAATTTTTATTGATAGCCATAGAAGAACTTGAAGGTCTCCTGCTAGAAGATGTAGAAGAAGAAGGTGAAGTCGACCTTGAGGGGGAGCTAAGAAGTGCTCTGGAGGAGATTGACAAACTCAAACTAAAATGCAGAAAACAAAAGGACATTCTCCTCAAGTATGTGAGAGAAGAGAAGAATTCAGAAGCCCTCATGCAGCTAAAGATAGAGCTTGAAGAAGCCAAGAAGATAGAAGACATATTCCTTAAGCAAATCAAGGAGAAAACTCAGGAACAAGAGAAGTTGAAAGAAGAAGTAGTATGTCTCAGGAAGAAATTAGAAAATTATCAAAGGAAAGTGGGTACAAATTCTTCTCAAACAACAAGCTCTAGCAAGTTGAAAGAGATTCTGGATGCTCAAAGATCTCCTATGATAAAAACTGGAATAGGATATGAAGGAGAGTCAAGTAAAAGAAAAGAAAAAGAAAACAGAGAAATTATTTTTGTAGAAGCAAAGAAGGCTAATGAAACAGCTCAAATAATTCCCACGAAAGAAGAAACATGTAAGGAGGGAGATAGAATCCAGAAGAAACCTCTAGTAACAAGAATTGAAAAAACACTCAGACAAAAAAAAAAAATCATATACTTCAGATGATGACAAATTTGGAAGCCATCGAAGAAGACTCTTCCCTCCTATAAAAAATGCCACATGCTATGTCTGTCACAAGCTGGGACACATTGCTGCATAATGTCATGCAAGGAGGAGTAATTCAAACTAGCAAAAGATGCAAACAGTGAAGAGAATCTCAAGCAAACAAATGGAGAAGACAATCTTACATCAGGTATGCAAATAATTTCTATTGTTATTGTTTTTATTGTAAGAAATTTGGCCATAAAATAATTGAGTGTAGAAAATATGGACAAACATTGATGGTCAATACCCCAATGAGGTTTATGAATCAAAGAAGTTTTGCCCATATTCACAATTCTGCAAAAATAATGATCAAATGTTTTGTATGCAACAAAATTGGACATATGCCTTCCAAATTTCCTCTGAGAGGATGTGATTTATCATCTCACAAAAGATACCAAACAAAAGGATGCTTCCAGTGGATAAAGAAAGTGAATAAATGTGACTTAGCTCTAACTGCTCAAGATCTGAAAAGCCAGTGGTATTTGGACAGTGGCTTCTCAAAACACATGACTGGAGACAGAAGTAAGTTTATAACTCTTGATGAAAGGAAATCTTGCAATGTTACTTTTGGCAATGATAAATCCAAAAAAATAAAAGGAAAAGGCTCAATCAGCATAGACAATGGCAGAGGAAAGGCTCAAGATGTATTATTTGTATATGGGCTGAAAGAAAATTTGCTCAGTGTCAATCAAATTTGTGATAAAGGCTGTGAAGTTCTCTTTAGAGCACAAGATTGTGAAGTCAGATCAAGCACCACAGGTAAGACTCTGCTCAAAGGAGTTCGATCAGAGAGTAATTTTTACATCGTGAAAGAGGAAGATGAAGCATGCCATCTTAGAAAACTTGAGGAGTCATGGTTATGGCATAGGAGATTGGGACATCTCAGCTTCGATCATATCATCAAACTGAACAAGAAGAAAGCGGTCAGAGACATGCCAGAAATAAAAAGGCCTTCTAATACCATATGCAAATCTTATCAATTGGGTAAAAAGACCCGCACATCCTTTAAGGCCAAAGATGAGTTATCAACAAGAATACCACTCCAGCTTGTGCACATGGATCTGTGTGTACCTCCAAGAACTAAAACACCAAGTGGAGAATCCTACTTCATGTTGATAATAGATGATTTCTCCATAATGACATGGGTTGCATTTCTGAAGAATAAATTGGAAGCTCTGGACAAATTCAAAATATTCAAAGCATTAGCAGAAAATCAAACAGGATGCAAACTAAAATGCATCAGATCGGACAGAGGAGGTGAATTCAAATATTATGACTTTGCAGATCTATGCAATGAATATGGCATAAAACAACAATTTACTATTGCAGGGACACCTCAGCAGAAAGGAGTAGCAGAGAGAAAAAACATATCTATTCAACAAATTGCTAGAGCCATGATGCAAGAGAGTAATATTCCTCAAAAATTCTGGGCAGAAGCGGTACACACACCAGTGCATATCCTTAATAAAGCTCACTTAAGGCCAAGTAGTGATAAGACTCCCTATGAACTATGGCATGGAAAGCCAGCTTCAATCAAACATTTTAGAATTTTTGGAAGCAAGTGTTATATAAAGAATAAAGATGAAAATATTGGGAAATTTGATGCAAGAGCAGATGAAGGGATATTTATAGGATATGCCTCCAAAAGTAAAGGGTACAGGTGTTACAACAAGACTCTTTGAAAAATAGTAGAAATCATTGACGTGAGACTTGATGAAAAACTTCCAAACAATACAAAATATACAAACTGCATCAGTCCATCAGACAACCATGAAGAAGAAGACCAAGATGATGATGAAACAAGCAAGACATCAGAAGATGCTGAACTGAGCCCTAAAGCCCCTTCTAGATACACTCAGAAGAACCATCCTGAAGATCAGATCATAGGAGACAAGAGAAAAGGGGTCCAGACAAGAAGGTAGCTAACTGAACAGATAGAAGAGGTATACATAGCCATGTTATCACAGATAGAGCCAAAGAAATTTGAAGAGGCCAGCAAGGACGTGTCTTTGGTGAATGCTATGAATGAAGAATTGGACCAAATTGAGAAAAAAAATACTTGGGAACTAGTTCCTAGACCCACTGGGAAAAATGTCATAGGCTCAAAATGGGTATTCAAAAATAAAATGAATGAGGAAGGACAGGTAATCAGGAATAAAGCCAGACTTGTCTGCAAAGGATATTCATAAATCGAAGGACTTGATTTCGACGAAACATTTTCCCCTGTAGCCAGAATGGAAGCCATCAGAATGTTTCTGGCCTTTGCATGCCATCAAGACTTCAAGGTATATCATATGGATGTAAAATTTGCTTTTCTGAATGGAGATCTAGAAGAAGAAGTCTACATGGAACAACCGGAAGTTTTCTCTTTAATAGACAAAGAAGACTATGTGTGTAGACAGAAGAAGGCTCTATATGGACTGAAACAGGTTCCTCGTGCTTGGTACTCAAGACTGGATAAGTATTTGCAAAAACAAGGCTTTAAGAGAGGCGGAGTAGGCAGCAATCTATATATAAAAGGCCATGAAAATGAACTCCTGATTATTGTAGTGTATGTTGATGACATTATGTTTGGAAGCAACAGAGATGAACTAGCAAAAGGGTTTGTTGAGGAGATGAAATCAAAGTTTGAGATGTCCATGATTGGAGAACTCATTTTCTACTTAGGACTTCAAATTCAGCAAAAGAACATAGGTACATTCATCTCACAAGAAAAATACTTAAAAGAAATGTTGAAAAAGTTCAAAATGGAGGATTACAAACCTGTGCCAACTCCCATGATCACGGGATGCAAGCTGTGTGTTGATAATGGATTTGCTGATATAGATCAAAAACTCTACAGATCCATGATAGGAATTCTATTGTATTTGACAGCATCAAGACCAGACATCATGCTAGCAATAGGACTAGAGGCTAGATATCAAGCAGCACCTAAACAAAACCACCTTCTCGAAGTCAAAAGAATATTTAGATATCTACAAGGAACAACATAGTATGGAATTTGGTATCCTAAAGCCAAAAACTTCACTTTGACAGCATACACAGATGCAGATTGGGCCAGCTGTGTGGATGACAGGAAAAGAACAAGTGGAGGTGCATTCTATTTAGGAGAAAGTCTGGTGGCATGGTTAAGCAAGAAACAAACATCTATCTCTCTGTCTACAGCAGAAGCAGAATATATAGCAGCAACAACATGTTGTACACAAGTCATGTGGATAAAGCAAACCCTCCAATACATGAAGGTAAGCATTAATGAACCTATCTCAATCAAATGTGATAATACGAGTGATATAAGTATATCTAAAAATCCTGTGCTTCACTCAAAAACCAAACATATCCCAATCAAGTATCATTTTCTCCGAGAACAAGTGGCTTAGAAGATAGTAAAACTAGAGTATGTACCAAAAAAAGAAAAAACAGCTGATATATATTTACCAGACATCTTGCTAGAGAACCATTTGAATATTTGAGAGATAGACTAGGGGTAGTATCTGTAGATGCTACTCTCTGATATGAAGAGAAAGCATAGTTTCAGGGGGAGAATAGAAACAAAAATATCATTCCAGGGGGAGATCAGCCAATAAGGGAAGCATGAAACAGGTCCTCAGGATCAAAGGATTAAAGGACAGAATCGACACTAAGAGATGTGAAACCCCTTTCCATTGATGTCAAAGGGGGAGGAAGAGAAAGCAACGGGAGAAAGGATTCTAAAAGGCAAATAGAGAAAGTGTATTGCCATCAATGCCAAAGGGGGAGACTGTTGGAAATATTGTCATTGATGGCAAAGGACATGGAAAAGGAGGAGCACTTGAAACAACAACAAGGCAGCAGAGAGTTAGCAGAGGCAGCAAAAAGAGAAGTAAGGAGTAGTATCAGTCAAGGAGCAGATGAAGTAGTGAATTGAAGCAGAGTTTTCCAGAGACAAAGTAGGAGAGAAAGGCGTTATAGTATGCGGAGGAGTTGTGTTGAAACATTGATGAACCAAAGGTTAAAATATAAATTGACGGAACCTTGAGCCGAGTCATATGGTGGTAGCCCAGAAGAATTGAGGCAATTGCTGTGTGTGTACAGAAGTGAGTTTCATTGAAGGCGAAGAGCGGAATTCATAAGCAATGAAGGAAAATGGAACCCTGAGGAAGAAAGCAGTGGAACCTTGCAAGAGTGAACAGTAAAGGCAGGTTTCCGGTTTTCATCGCACCACCTTCGACAGGCAAGCGGTATTCAAGAAATTAGAGCAATTCCATAGAATGGCTGACACGTGGCATACGGCGGAGGCCCAAAAACCGCTCTCATCGCGCATTATCGTTCATGCAACTATGGAAAGCGATATCTGTCGGATCAGTGTTGGCTACGCAATACGTTATTAACCGTCGATTGGAGAATTTCATTAACGAGTGGGCTCCACGGAACATGTATGTATTATAATATGCATTGGGATTGACATGATGGTTTAATATGGTGGATTAACGCAAATACTTATGTGTGATGGCATTTCCTTTATTCAATTTATTATAAAGCGGGCTATCACATTCTACACAGTGGCCACTATATAATACATTTTATTATAAAAGTTGAAGGTTGACCCGAATTCTTATAAGTGCATTAGATTCAGAGTTTGGATTTAACTGTATATGCATATAAATGGAATACAGTCTGATGTTATAAAGGTTATAAATTTTTGACTGGGGAGCAGATATTTGTTTTATAAATAAGTCAAAGCATTTCCTGTAAATACAGAACCAAAGGTTATACTGTTGATGGTTCATAATAAAGATTGTGAGTACTGATATATCTGTGTTGTTAAAAGGGGTTTTATAAAAACACCAAGAGTTATGTTAAGTTTGATTAAAAGGCAGTTGTACATACAACAGTTATATAAATGCAATGAACAAGATACTGAATAAAGGAGAAAACGAAAAAAGAGAGTAAGGTTGGAGGAATGTGTATGGAAAAGGAAAAAGAGATGAGAGCATGCAGAAATGAAAATTCGGTGAATAGGAATATGTACAGGAATGAATTGGACAGGTGAATAAGCACAGAAAATGGGAAAATATGCAAAAGACAATGAAAAAAGTATGCAGGACAGTGGCATGACTGCAGCAGAAAAGAAAAATCCAGAAAAGGAGCTGAGTGAAATTGAAGTGTGTAACTGAAAATGTGAATGTAAATGTTTTAATTGTTTTATTGTTTGTGATGCAAAGGCAATTGTCCAGAGGAAAAAGAAAAATCCCATTGTAACATTGAAATTTGTACATATTGTTATATTCTTTATAAGTTGGATAAAGAATTGAGAAGGCAGAAGTCAAAGAGTCATGGCTATTCACTCCAAATTCCTTGTGGAATACAAATAGTAATGTAATGAACTCTATATATAATATCAACCTGATATGCATAAAGAAAAAAAGAGAGAGAGTAAGGATAGAGAATGCAGAGTATAGAAGATTGAGGCAGAAAAGTTAAGGAAGAGAGGAACAAAAGGAGATGCTACAGAATAGAGCTGATACCTGAAGTAAATCAGCAAAAATTTATTTAGATAAGTTGAGGAAGTTGGAGCTTCCCTATCAAGTTGAAGCTTGATAGCTGTCAGTTGTAGCTAACTAAGGTTGGAGCCTCCTGTAGGTTGGTGCCTACAGAAAAACAGTGGTGAGAGGGAGTTGGAACTTGCCTTTGCATCACAACAGTAATAAGATGTGGTTTTCTCCCTTTATGGGTTCCACTTATATCTTTTGTCTCTATCTGTGTTGTCTGTGTACTAAGATGATTTACCAAATATTCTTAATGTTTGCTGCTCTCATAATAAGTTCGATGTCACATTAATTTAACTCTTGCTGCAACATATTAAAATTGTTCATATACTAAGGTTGATTATAAAAGTAAGTTGTAAATAAGATGATGAAAAATTTGTAAAGCTCATGAATGTGTTAAACTGATTCACCCCACCCCCCTCTCATTTTAAGTAAGAATTCAACAATAATTTGATGCACTGAAAGACACATTTTCTTCAGCACCATTGATCAGTCCCCCAGACTACAACAAGGACTACATCTTGTATCTATCACCATTCGAGACCACTTTGGTCGGAGTATAGATCCAAGAAGCCTCAAATGGGAAGGAGCATGTAATATATTACGTTATAAAAACCTTATCAAGCCTCACATTAAGATATGATCCTGAAGAAAATACTTCCATAGCATTAATTCACGTAGTCCAAAAAATTCACCACTACATTATCTTAAGGACTACAACAATCATCACAGATATTAACCCCATCAAATACCTGCTCATGCGCTATTTATTGAACCATAAATATGCCCACTGGATATTCATTCTGCAATAATTTGACATATAGTTTCACTACCCCAAGATCGAGAAGGCTTTAATCTTAGCCGAGTTCATCACGGACCTCCCAAGTAAGACCAAAGGATCACCAGTCAATGATTCTATACCAAACAAACATCTCTTCCTAGTAATGCCAGAAAACCCTTGGTACAGATATATTTTCATATTTTTACGAACCCAAAAGTTTAGACCCCAGCTCACTCGTGATGACCGTCGGTGCATCCATCACTAGGCCCCCCGATACCTCCTCATGGGAGATGTCTTATACCAATGGGGCATCGACACCATCTTGTGTCAATGCCTCACCCACGACAAAGCTAAGAAAGCCCTTAATGACTACCACAACAGAGCTTGCAGTGGCCACCTCTATGGAATGGCCACCGCCCAAAAATTCCTACGAACAGGATATTTTTGGCCCACATTATTTCGCGATTTAATTTCAGCAGTCAAGAGGTGCGAGTTATGTCAACACTTCGCTCACAAGGGAAGAGCCCCTCATGCTCCCATACACCATCATCGTCATTTCTCCCTTCTGCAAATGGGGGATCGACTTCATGTCTTGCAACCCAGTGTCATCAGGAAATCGCAAGTACATTATTGTGGTTATCGAATACTTCACCAAGTGGGTAGAAGCCATGCCCACATACGACAACACTGCAGAAACCACTGAACAATTTTTGTTTAACCATGTCATTGCTTGGTTCGGTGTACCAAAATAGTTAGTCTCCAACCATGGAAAAAACTTGAAAAATGAAATTTTCCAGGAGCTATCTCACCACCTCGCATTCACACATGAATTATCCTCACCATACGACCTCAAATCCAATGGAAAGGTAAAATCTGTAAACAAAGTAATCAAAATAATGTTATAGTGCATGGTGAATAACCACAAAACAAACTGGCACGACATGATTTTTTTTGCCCTGTGGGCATACCGCATGGAAGTGAAAACAATAATGGGGTTCCCACCCTTCCACTTGGTATATGGGGTCTAAGTCCTAATTCCCTTTGAATGCGAAATCCCAAACTTACATGCCACCATCGAACTCCTTGATGACACCTAGCCTCTAGTGAAACGCTTAGTACAACTAGAGTTCATCGATGAAAGTCGACGACAATCACCCCAACACAACGAGGCCCGTAAAAATCGAGTGAAATCATCGTTCGATGGCAACATCACCTCGATCATTTACCGAGGGGGAGTTAGTCCTTTGCTATGATGTTGTGAAAGAAGCCCTAGGGCTAAGAAAAATTGAAACCTTGTGACAGGGACCCTATATCATAAAACGTTGTATCCTGAAGGGGGCATACATATTGAAAGATCCTGATGGAACATGCTTGAGAAACCCTGTCAATGGCCTTTATCTCAAGAAGTTTTACCCATAAGGGCAAAGAGGGCTCGACCCTAGAGTTAATGTGCACATACCAAAACTTTATTTTTTATCACAGACTTGTCACAAAAAGTGATCTAGTGTCACAAATGGATCTTCAACCCAGCCATTACTTTCGATTCGTTGATGGAGCATTGCGATGTTCTCAAAATTTAGCAGCAGCAACCGCCTGGGTCATCTACCACCCTGACCGATCTCCATTCTTCACCAATGGAGTATGAATTATATTAGTGAAAAAAAATCAGGCATAAGATGATGTCTTCATTGGGCTCATGTACGATTCCTTCAATCAAGGCATTCACCACTTGCATATCTACCTTGAGTCCCAGTTATTGGTTTCACAGTTAAACCAAGAGTTTGAGGTATGAGATTCGCATCTGTTTAGAAAATATGTACGTGAAAAAATATTTGGTCATCAATTTAATCACATTACATTCACACATGTGCCAAGAAATCAAAACCAAACAACAGATCACATAGATAACCACATCCTAAACTAGAATGCATCTCGGATAAACCATCATACATAAAAACAAAAAAATAAAAAACATAGAGATCCATCAGTAGTACACATCATCCATGAAAGCATATAAACAATAGAAACACCATATAGAGCTACAAAAATTACATCTCTCATATATATATACCAAAAAATGTATGCCTGACTACAAATTATGAGTCATGTATCTGACCCACAAGTCAGCCAAAAGTACATATACACATGTCATCAAAAATTATGGAAGAATCCTCATAACGAGTGCTTTCCCTATGTAAAAAAAATCTCTATGGATGTGCCCCTCCAGGTTGAGCACTTAAACCCATGGCTGTTACCGGTGCTAGTACTAGGGTAGCTGTTAAAACTGAATCCACCACACGACACAGAGTCGGTTGATAGCCCCTCTCTCGGTCCATTAGTGTCTCTAGCCACACGTAGTCAAAATAATAAACAATCCTATAGGTAGGCATACCCTGAGTCATATGGTCCAATCAGCCCCATGCATCCACCAAATCAGTGGCCCAGACCTCTAAGGTAACCATTTGCTCTGCCATCTCTGCCATGTGGGCCTCTTTCGCCTCGGTGCGAGCGATCACTAAAACACACTTAGTAGCAGCAGAACTACTACCCTCTCCAAATGGGTTGGCCTCGTCATGAGGAACTCCACCCTGGGGGTGCACGTACCTCCTCCCTTCCCCCCGACTGGGACTGGAGTTCCTCGAACCCTCCGAGTCTGATGGTGTCCAACCAACCGAGTTTTAGGGTGCCCAACCTCACCAACATCTGAAATAGTAACAAAACTATGTCATTGTCATCATAATACACATATAAATAATAAATACTCAAAAAATGTAGAATAAAACAAAAATATGATACTTTTTGGTCCCCAAGCATATCTAGCAGGAAGGCCCATATCTCAATCTCCTCAAAAATCCATCCCAGCATATGGATAGGGGGGAACATCTAAGGGTTGGCCTCAAACCAAGCCTCGGTGGTTGCATTCCAATAATTCCCCATCGCTTCTCCCCCACCACAAGGCATCACTGGAGCCCATCTCCTCATGCGAGGGTCTCGATCACCCCCTATAGGCACAACCACCATGGGCTGCAACAACACCACTCACTCATATATAATGCTACAAAGGATGCTAGCATAGGTGAATATCTTAGATCCATCATGAACCTTCACCAACTGAGCCAGCATCCCATCATAGCAGTAACAGGAAAAATCAAAGAAGTACCTAACCCTCAGCTGGCGCAAGATACCTATCTACAGCCCCGATGCCCTATGCAGTGAGGATGACCCCGTCAGTCTCACAATCATCGCTATATCACATCGCTCGGCCAAATCAGTCATTGACGCTATCAAAATGCACCCCTCCGTGACAGGTGCCCTGCCACAATGGATATCTACAAACCGCCAAAGATCGACCCTCCCAAGAGGAAGAAGATATGGGAGTGCCTCGCCTTGAGGCAGTGGCACTATCACAAAATATATATCCGTCTCCAGATGAATAGCCATGTCACATCATTGCAACACCATAACTCTACGTCGTGTGTTCCAACAATGGACCAAGTAGCGTAGTAACCGATCCTGTTATCGCAGGAGGTCATTCTCAAGAAACTTGCTAGGGTTCCATAAAAACCCAGTTTTTATAGACACTTGCCCAATCACACTGAAAAATTAAACGCAGGACATTCTAGGGTTTACCTGGCTCGTGTAGAGCGAATACTGGGTGCACAAACTGAATGCAACGACAGTAAAAATCTTAGCAACAACCTCTGACCTCTCAAACTCTCAAACACTCAAATGTCGCAAATGAGTTGAAATGAACCATATCAGCCTATATGTCACCCTTTTGATATTGTTTGAAGGAACATAATGAGAGCTCAGAGGACCCAATTGTAGAACCGAAAGAAACAGAGTGATCAACACCTCATACTACTCAAAGAAGGTTCCTCACATTGACACCTCCAAAAAAATAAATTTCACTCCCACCAGGTATGCCCTCTCTTATCCTCTGTTCATTCATGTTTGAAATAATATTTAAATGAGAAATATGCTTTCACTTGGGTTATTTTGTTGTAGGTATTATACAACACAACAAACCATCTATTTCACCATGCACCGAAGGTTCAGGAGAAGGTATCATTCTACCTTCATCATGATAGAGTCCCAGAGAAAATCTACATATCCTGACATCATTTCTACAAAAAAACTCAACCATAGGTCCCAAACACCAGACCATTTTTAACATCTCCCCACCTTGCACATGATAAACATCCTTATTGGTCGATAGAGCCTCCCATCCATGGCGTCCGTGACTTAAAGTAGACCATGCATCAGAAAATGACGACGCCATGGCCATACCACCTCAGTCTAGGAAGCACTTCATGCCCCGTCATCCACCATGCAGCAAGTCATGTTTTTTCATATCGAAATAAAACCCCTTTCCTAGACTACCATTTTTCACAAGCAGATCGAATACACACCACCGTGTCTCACATTTGGCCTACCATCTCTTCATCAACATAGCCCATTTGTGATATTTTCCATCAGCTTCATCATTCCCACAGAAAGAACAACCAATGGGGCCCTCACCCTCAGCAGAAACACCTTCCTCACATCATCAGTGAGCGAGCATTTTTCATGTTTTTGGGGCACCCATCTCTGTGTTTTGTATAATCCAATCCCATTTTTTCATTATTTTGGCAAGTTTACAAAGATATAAAATGAAGAATAATCCCCCACTCATCCGCCCATTTTTTCTCCCATGGCAGCAGTCCCTAGTCACCCTTGGTTGGAGCATCATACCTTTCACACAAAGCCACCACAACATTCATAACCAAAATAAAGCAACCCTAGATGTCCTACCGACTCTAGGGATTTCCTCATCAGAAATAGTTATGACTGCTGCCAAACTTTTTTTTCATGCTTCGACCTTGGGCCATTGAACTCCCATTATTAGTTTTCATTTATCCTTCGCCATCATGCCTATGTTAAACCTATCAAATCAGAGATCATGGTACCTTGAATTAGTAGCTCTCTCCTTCGGTTGAGGCCTCCTTTTTGTCGACTTCAACACCCATTCTCCAAAAAGGAAGTAGTACCTTGGATGAATCCTCACCCCAAGAGGGGCATCCTCTGTAGTATTCCCAAATGGGGAATGCAACAATACAAGATAGATATACAGGAAAATAACGCAGATCATCAAAGAAAAAGTAGGAAGCTAATATGGAGACCTTTCAAATGTATTTATAGTAGAAAAATAGATGTAAAGTGAGGCCCATAAGATGCATAACTGGAAATAAAAGTCACCAATAGAAGAAAATCCTCAAAAAGAGGTGTTGCAACCATGTATACAAACTCGAAATTGCTTTACAACATTATTTTATTGACTGCAACATTTTGTAGATTACACATTAGATCTAGAGCAAATAGTTGCATGAAATGTCAAATATATAACAGATCCATACACTATATAGGCTCCTCTTCAAAATCCCCTTGGGGTTTTCAGCAATACACTATGTACAAGGAGTATATTTAAAATATAAGTCTGTAGATCTGTAATGTTTCCAAATTGGGATTGCACAGCAGGCTTGGAAAAATTGCGCACTTCTTGGGAGATTGATGTACAGAAATGAGTTTGCAGCCCTTGGATCCCTTATATCATCAGATTTGGAGTCTAAATCCAAGAGAGGAGAAAAAAAATCAAACTAGGTGTGGTGGACAGGTCTCCCACAACCTAGTCTAGCTGGAAAACACCCTACAAGAGGGGTTGCAGCTATGCACAACAAGTAGCTTAAGGAATAACAAAATATTTGACAATTTAAGTAGGAGGCCATCAAATATGATTAATAAATGAATGTACAATAGCAAATTAGAAGTAAATTGAAACTCTTTCAATATACAGTTGATTACATGAGACAAGAGAGCAAGATATCTTCAGAAAAGAGAGCTACAACATATATATATCAGCAGAAATGGTTCAACAACGTTATTTTAGGGAGCTATAGCAGCTGCATATTACAACTCAGATCTAGGAAAAATATATGGACAAAACATCAGATCTATATCAGATCTGGAAACTAAGTTTTCTCTACGAGATCCCCTTGGGGTTTTGATCAAATCATGCATAAATAAGAGTATATATGAGATAGAAGTTGTAGATCTTTAAAATGCTACAGTAATTTATGAATATACCATTACATTAAAAAATATCAGATCTAAATAGAACATGGACCAGCAAGCTAATCCATGGATCACCAAGGTGAAAGGCAAAGCCCAGCACTAGAGATCTCTGATCAAAACTAGAATCAAAACACCATAAAGAACCTCATATCAAAAAAATGCAGTCCATCAATGGAAACATTGTTGTAGCTCAAAATGACATGGATGGCCACTGTCAAGTTATAGATCTGAAGTAAAAACAGGAGATGCACTCTTCCAGGAGGTTAAAAGACACAATCCATGAGAAGATGCTCTGAAAACAAGCTATATCTATGCAAATCTAGACCTCCACTTGCTGCAACTTGCAAGAGCAGCAAAACCATCAATGGATTAGCACTGCAATTGTAAGTAGAGCTTGGCCTCAAGCATAATAGTGGCTCAATTTAGCAAATACTCCTCCAAGAATCCTCAAAGGAAGAGGTGAAATCCCTGCATAGGAACTCCAAGCACAATCCTCCACTAAACAATAGAGAATAGTATTTGTCTAAACAGACAGATATTCAGAAATATGATCAATCAACCCCTTCTTTTGTTGCCTTCCCTTTACTTTTGTAAGATGAGAGCCTTTGCAAACCCTAAACCACCTTGATGAGTTAGTTCTTTTCACATGAGGGGCCTCCTTCTAAAACTGTGTTGTCCCTTTAGGAGATACATTGAACCTAGACAACACTGTAGATTTGGTCAAGGTTGACCCAGTCTCATAGCTCAAACCCCTTTCACACTTGCAAGTGATTATTTACATGGCCCTGATTTATCTGTGTTCACATGGGAATATATTTATTTATTCTTATTAGGAGTTTTACATGCCCTCCTTTATTCATTTATTCATGCAACATAAAATAGAACAAAAATGAATATTCCTCTTAGCTTAGGCTAAGTAGGAATATTACGGTCCTCCCCTCCAAAATGTTGCTTGTCCTCAAGCAGTTGATAAGGTAAGAGCTGTAATACTTCTCCTCCTTCGTTGTTGGCATCATCAAGGATCAAATCCTCATCATAAGCCAAGTGCTCAACAAGCAAAAGCATCATGAATTTTTCCTCCAAGGCCAACATAATATGTGCATATTCCATCCCTTCAAGAGTGAAAAACTCAACAGAAATAAACATAGTTGGAGCAATGCTACATCTAAAACATGTATCATGAAGTAAAAGTTGGAGTTCCAAACCATGTGGTACATACACACTACCCATCCCTTGTCCATACAATCCCATAAACAACACAACTATATCATCAATGTATGGAAGCAAGACCACATATATGCAAACTTAAATCTACACTTGAAGAGGTGGGTCAAAATACCACATGTGATGCCAGCGTAGTGCACCTCTTGTCTTCATTAGATCCAGGTGTGGTAAGTGGCATTCCTACCACACTTTTTCTACATGAGTCACCTTAACATGGTTGAAGGTGTTACATAATTTTGGTGCCTTTGGGAAGCACCCATCATGAAAAGGAGTCTCCCTTTGCACATCAAGGGAGTGGCCAAGTTCAGAATTTCCATTGGCCCTCAACAAACTATGAGATCCATATGATATCTCATTCCCTTTAGGAATCATATCCTACAAAAACATGGCAAAGTAATGTAATAGATCAGAAAATACAACTTTCTTATCATGATCAAATACTTTACCATCATAGTCCTTCACACACATGGAGTTATGCATGAGCATTCCCCTCCTCTCAAGCAAAGGAAGAGCTGGTTGAGATGACTCTTGTAGAGTCCATTGGATGCCTCAATCCTCCATAGCTATTACACTCTTGAAAGTGCTAATGTAAGTCCTCTCTCATGCTTTCTCAATCAAAACTCTTCATGATTAGGGAATAGATATTCATTTAATACATATGGCTGAGGAAGAATTCTTCATATGCTTCTTGTAGGATCTTATGCTTGAGCTTGGAAGCTCTAGCCAAAAATACCTTACCATGAAAATAGATGACTCCCCCTTGGAATAAGTAGCCCTCTTCTTGATGCATGCCATCTAGTATCATACCTATGTGGAGATCTTTGGAATACTCTACAAGCAGTTGATATTTCCAATAAAGATCCACACTGCTCAACAATGACAGCGTTGTTGATACATCCATGGAAGTCCTTTTGTTGTTGCTGATTTCCCTCTTGACATCACACATGCCAAAATGGTCTGTTGGAAGGTTGTTCCTCCCCTTATTCTCCTCCCACAACGCAGATTCAGAAAAGTGAGAGTGTGATAGTGATGCAGGAAGAAAACCCTCATCATTCTTGGGCTATCCCAAGCCTCCTAGTGCTGTAACTTGGTCTCTTATTTCTCCAATCCTTCTTGGATCTAGATTTGGAGCAACACTTTATGGAGCCTTCCCCACAAGATCTGAATTTGATGGCATTCCAGGTGTCTTGACATGAGATAAGAATTTCCCTTGCAGCATCCTCATAAACATGAGAGAAGGAACTGTGAGATAACTGCTTCCACTACGCAAATCCATCTCTGTTGTTTGTGTGGAAACATTAGGTGAAGGATAAGTGTGCATGACTTGAATCATTTGTGGTTTCCCACTCTTCAAGTCCACCCACTCCATTTGCAAGGCTTTCCAATCAGTGGTAACCTTCCCCAAGGTAATCAACCATTGGACACCCAAGATGATGTTGGTGTCTGGTATGTCAACTACAAAGAAGTGATCCACCAAAGTGTAGGATCCCATAGTGATAGAGAGTGATAGAAAATATTGCATGCATTGCATGGTCCTATCCCCTGGGAACAAAATAGAAAACCCCTCAAAAGTATCAGTGGGGATCCCTCTCCTTTGCACAATATGAGCATCAATAAAGTTGTGGGTTTCCCACTGTAAATAAGGACAGATACTCTATGATTCAGGACTGAAACTTGTACTCTTAAGGTCAAGTACTTAGGCACTCCCATCAAAGAGGCAAGAGTCCCACTTGTTGGAGCAAAGGCTCCCTTCCCATCTCTAGATGGTGTTTGATCTCCCTCATCATCTCAGCACTGTGATCCCTCCTGGGTTCATCATCTTCATCTTCCTCCTCAAGATCTGAGAAGACTTCTATGTAGTGTGCCTTCCCTACAGCACATCTATGTCCTGGTGCCCATGACTCTTGGCAAGTGAAGAACAGTCTCTTTTTCCTCAATTCTCTCCTAATATCAACATCAAGAGGTTTCTTCAAAGAGCTCTCCTTGGGGGGAGCAACTTTTCCCTCCTCCCCCTTAGAAAAGTGAGGGGCCTTGCTTTGAAAATTTTCCTTTGTTTTTGGCAAGGCATCTTGGAGGTCTCTAGCCCTCTCAATGGCATCATGCAAAATGATGGGCTTGGTAGATTTAACCAACCCGTGCAAAGGTTCCTCTAGGCCATAAATGAACATGTAGACCCTCTTAGCTACATATAGATCAGGGACCATGACTGATAATCTCATAAACTTAGAGATATAAGTCTCTGCATATCCTGACTGCCTCAAATTTTCAAGGCTTATGAAGGGTGCTTCAGGATCCTTCCTTTCAAACCTCTCCACCAGTCTTCTAGTAAACTCAAAGTAGGTAGTCACATTGATATGTCCCAATGTAGACAGCCCATGGAACCACCAATTGTGTGCTTCTCCCTCAAAGTGCAGCTGCAATCTTGATGGCTTCAGTTTTAGGGACCTTGTTCAACTGGAAGTAGATATCCAACTTCTCTACCCATGCCTTGGAAGAACTAGAGGATGATCCATCAAACTTGGGAAAAAAAAATCTACCCATAGTGTGGTGTCTACCATGAAAGAAACCACCATCTCTATACTGTTGCCCTCGTCTTCTTCTGTCCTTGAGGTGACAAAAATATTGGAAACTCAAGTGATCCTTGAATCTCTGACTCTGAGAATCATACTCCACAAAGTAATCTTCAAGGGAAGTTTTCTCTTGTGGTCCTTCATTCTCCACAGCCAAGAAGGTAGGCATAGTGGAGTGTTGTGAATCTTGTGGGGCTTGTGGTAGATTCACTGGTTGAATAGTCCCATGATGAGACACATCTGAGCTCTCTCCCAACTGAAATATCCCAGGAGATTCCCTCATTCTGTCCACCCTCATATCTTTTATATCTTTGGCAAGGTCTTGCATGGTCTCCAAAATATTTTTTGCAAACTCCTCTGCCTATTTATCATTCACAGCTTCAGGGGCTTTACCCTTGTCTTGACCCTTGTCAGGATCATCAGTAGTGTAGTCATACTTCTTATGACTTCTATTATGATACCTCTTCTCCCTCTAAGTAAGAGGATCATATTATTATGAATGCAACATCGCTGGTGCTCCAAGGAAAGCATAGGTTGTGCCAAGAAAGGAGCTCTGATACCACTGTAATGTTTCCAAATTGGGATTGCACAGAAGGCTTGGAAAAATTACGCACTCCTTCGGAGATTGATGTACAAAAATGAGTTTGCATCCCTTGGATCCCTTATATCATCAGATCTGGAGTCTAAATCCAAGAGAGGAGCAAAAGCAAATCAAAATAGGTGTGGTAAACAGGTCTCCACAACCTAGTCTAGCAGGAAAACACCCTACAAGAGGGACTGCAGCTATGCATAACAAGAAGCTTCAGGAATATCACAGTATTTGAAAGTTTAAGTAGGAGGCCATCAAATATTATTAAAAAATGAATGTACAACATCAAATCAGAAGTAAAGTGAAGCTCTTTCAATATACAGTTGATTACATGAGACAAGAGAGCAAGATATCTTGAGAAAAGAGAGCTACAACATATATATATCAGAAGAAATGGATCAACAACATTATTTTCAGGAGCTGTAGCCGCTGCATATTACAACTTAGATCTAGGATATATCTGTGGACAAAACATCAGATCTATATCAGATCTGGAAACTATACATTTTTCTCTACAAGATCCCCTTGGGGTTTTGATCAAATCATGCATAAATAAGAGTAGATATGAGATACATTGCAAATATGTAAAATGCTACAGTAATTTTTGAATATAAAATTACATTAAAAAATATCAGATCTAAATACAACATGAACTAGCAAGCTAATCCATGGATCGCCAAGGTGAAAGATAAAGCCCAACACTAGAGATATCTGATCAAAACTGGAATGAAAACACCATAAAGAACCTCATATCAAAATAACGCAGTCCATCAATGGAAACAGTGTTGTAGCTCAAAATGACATGTATGGCCACTACCAAGTTATAGATCTGAGGTAAAAACAGGAGAGGCACTCTTCTATGAGATTAAAAGAAACACTCCATGAGAAGAGGCTCCCAAAACAAGCTAGATATCTGCAAATCTAGACCTCCACTTGGTGCAACTTGCAAGAGCAGCAAAACCCTCAATGGATCAGTGTTGTAATTGTAAGTAGAGCTTGGCCTCGAGCCTAATAGTGGATCAATTCAGCAAATACTCCTCCAAGAATCCTCAAAGGAAGAGGTGAAATCCCTGCATAGGAACTCCAAGCACAATCCTCCACTAAACAGTATAGAATAGTATTTGTCTAAACAGACAGATACTTAGAAATATGATCAATCAACCCCCTTATTTTGCTACCTTCCCTTTCCTTTATTAATATGAGAGCCTTTGAAAACCCTAAACCACCTTCATGAGTTAGCTCTTTACACATGAGGGGCCTCCTTCTAAAACTGAGCTGTCCCTTTAGGAGATACATTGAACCTAGACAACGTTGTAGATTTGGTCAAGGTTGACCTAGTCTCACATCTCAAACCCCTTTCACACTTGCAAGTGATTAATTACATGGCCCTGATTTATCTGTGTTCACATGGGCATTGATTTATTCAATCTTCTTAGGAGTTTTACATGTCCTCCTTTATTCATTTATTCATGCAATAGAAAATAGAACAAAAATGAATATTCCTCTTAGCTTAGGTTAAGTAGGAATATTACAAGATCTGCAGAAATATTCAGATATTCAGAAATATTTATATCTGATCTGATATGTTCAATAAAATGATCCTCTTAAATGGATCTCCAAATTGAAGGGTATATCCCCAACACTTGAAAACCAATCCTCCCAAATGATGTGCCAAAAGACCCTACAACAACACCTACAGGAATAATGTAGGTCTGAAAGAAAAACTGCGTTATAGGGTTTAGAATATGTTTGGCCACATGCCAAGATCAGAAAATAAAGATCCAATCATCCAATACTCTCTTTCCAATGGAATAGAAGTCTCCTCCACTGACAGGGAGCACTGAAATGCCTTAGATCTAAAGAGATCTAGCTTCCACTTGCTGTAGCTTTCAAAGACAACCAGACCCTCAATAGGATCTGTGTTGTAATTGAAAGAAGAAGCTTGGACTTTAGCCAGATAGTGGAAAATACAATGCAAACTCTTCTAAGAGGCCTCTCGAGGAAAGAGGTGGGATTCCCGATCAGGAACACCCAGTGCTAAACAACACTATTCTCAGCTAAATAGCAAGAGAATGATATATGTCTAAACAAACAATATATTCAGAAATCCAATAATCATCAACAACCTTCTCATGTTGCCATCATCTTCCTTTTATAAGTTAAGAGCTTGCAAACCCTAAACCACCTTCAATGAAAACACTCCTTTCACACAAAGCAGCTCCATCAAAAATTGCGTTGTGCCTCATTGATGGCCACTCCTCTAAGAAAGTGCTATAGATTTGGTCAAGGTTGACTCAGTCAAAATTTCCATCCCCTTTTCACACCTAAGGGTGCTTGATTTTACAGCCAAGATTTAGCATTTTTACATTTGGCATTGATTTATTCATGATTTAGGAGTATTATGGACCTCCTTTAGACTTTTATTCTTCAAACAAAGAAATAAAACAAAAATGAATATTCCAATTAGCTCATGACTAATTGGGAATATTACAACCCTCCCCTCCCAGATGTTGCTTGTCCTCAAGCAACTGATAACGTGAGTGTTGCAGCTCCTCTCCTCCTCCATTGGTGACACCAACATGAGATAAGATTCCTTCATAAGCTAAGTGTTCACCAATCCATCCCTCCATGAATTGTTCCTCCAAATTTCTCATGAGATGCAAATAGTCCATCCCATAAGGATACAAAAGTTCAAATGAAACAAAGATGGTTTGCCCAATGTTCTCCCTGAAACATGTAGCATAAGGTACATGGAGATTTTCCATCCAATATGGCACATGCATACCTTCCCTCCTTCCTCCATACATCCCCATAAAAAGTTCAAGTATATCATCAATGTAGGGGATCAAACTAACATATATACAAACATAAATTTGTGCATATGGAGGTGGGTCATAGTCCCACATGTGGAACTAGCGTAGTGCATCTCTTTCCTGCATCAAATCAAGATGTGGTAAGTGGTTTTCCCACCACTTACTTTCTGCCCATGTGAGCTCACTATGGCTGAAAGTGTGAGATATATTTGGTGCCTTAGGAATGCACCCATCATGAAACAAAATCTCCCTTTTTCCACCAACGGAGTAGCCAAGTTCATAATTTTTTGTGGCCCAAGGTTGGCCATGAAGTTTATAAGATAAAATACTCCTCCTTGGAGTCATGGCCTGCATAAACATGGTCAAGGAATACATACAATAAAAAAACTAAGCATGATTTACATGAGTATGTTCTTCACCAACAATCCTCCTCATACAAATGAAGTGGTACATAGATATATCTCCTCTCCTCTCTCAAAAGAAGGAAGAAATGGCTGAAATAACTCTTTCATAGAGTCATGTAGTTGTCCCAAATCCACATGGTTCATGCATTCTTGAAAATGTTGATGTAGTTCTCCTTCAAAGCCTTCCTAATCAAAGCACCTCATGATGATGTTGTAGATCTTCATGGAATATTTGTGGCTGAAACAAAACTCTCCATAGGCTCTTTGTTGCTACTTCTCCTTGAGCTTGGAGGCTCTAGAAAAGAATATCCTACCATGATGAAAGATGAATCCTTATTGGAATAAATATCCCTCTGCATGCAGTTGGTCATCAAGTATCATAAAAGTGTGAAGATCCTTGGAATAATGAACCAATAGTTGGGATTTCCAATATGGATCTAAACTCCCCAACAATGATAGCCCTGATGATGTATCAATTGAAATTTCTTTCATGTGGCTTATATCCTCCTTAACATCTCCCATGCCAAAGGTATATGTTGGAAGGTCATTCCTTCCCTTATTCTCCTCCCACAGCGCAAAATCAGAAATGAGAGTGGGTGATGATGATAAGGGGAGAAGATATCCCTCCTCCTTGAGCCTACCCAAGACTCCTAGTGCTGTATCATTGTCTTCTAATGCTCCCATCCCTCCTGGATCTAAATTTGGAGAATCATTTTGTGAGATATCTCCCACAAAAACTGAATTAGGTGGCCTCCCATGTGGTTTGCCACTAGATAAAAGTGTCCCATGGAGCAACCTCATGAGCATGATAGATGGGATTGTAAGGTCCTTGCTTCCACTGTGAAAATCCATCTCTGATACTTGTATGGAAGTGGTATATGAGGGGTATGTATGCATGCCTTTGATCATTTTAGGTTCACAACTCTTCTTGTCCACACATTCCATTTGCAAATCCTCCCAATCAGTGGTGACTTTTCCCAATGTAATCAACCATTGAACACCCAAAATCACATTGGTGTCAGGGATGTCAATCACAAAGAAATGATAAACCAATGTATAAGTCCCCATGTTGACTAAAAGTGATGGGACATAATGCATGCATTTCATTTTTCTATCTCCTAGGACCAAAATAGAGAATCCCTCAAAAACATTAGTGGGTATTGCCCACCTTTGCACTAGTTGGGCATTAATGAAATTCTGGGTAGCCCCACTGTCAATCATAATAGAAACCCTCTGATTCAAGATGGAACCTTGAACTCTTAAGGTCAAGTACTTAGGTACTCCTCTCAACGATGCAAGAGCCCCTCCAATAGGAGCAAATGCTCCATTCCCATCTCTTGATGGTGTTGGCTCTCCTCCTACAGTGTCAGCGCTGTGACCTCTTCTTGGTTCATATTCTTCTTCCTCCTCATCATCTGAGAAGACCTCTATGTAATGTGTTTTTCCAGCAACACATCTATGTCCAGTTTCCAATGATTCTTGGAAAGTGAAGCAAAGCTTCCTTATTCTTAGTTCTCTCCAAACTTCATCATCAAGAGGCTTCTTTTATGATCTCTCCTTGGAAGGAGCAAATTTCTCTTCCAATTCCCTGTGAAGGAAAAGAGGGCTTATGCTGAAATCTTGCCTTTGCTTTTGGCAAGGCATCTTGAAAGTCAACCCTTTTAATAGCATCATGCAGGGTATTGGGCTTGGTAGATTTAACCTATTGGGGTTCCCATGTTTTGGCCAGGCTGACAGAGACCAAAAGATGAGACAACATAGAACCACTTCGGGACCTTAGGATCTAGCCCTCCTAGGTCCAGAGAGGGATCTCTCTATACAAGTCAAAAGATATATCTTTGAAACTCTAAGTTATGATTTTAGGCTAGTTGTAGGCTCATGGTTGTTTGTTTGATTGTTTGTGTTTGGTTGGAGGGAATCAGGAAAAGAAGGACCAATGTAAGACAAGGGTGAGCAAAGAGGAAGCTTAGGCAGAGACAGAGAACTCAGAGAACATCAAAGCCATTAGGCTATGAAGTCAAGAAAGGATTTATTTGTAATCAATGTGCAAGCTTTCATTTGGGCTAGTCATCTACAGCATTTGGATCTTAAGGGATGATAGGTGGAATAGGACATTAAGGAAAAAAAAATGAAAGGAGGAAAACCAACCAACTCTGTCTATAGATCAGGTCAGAGGTCATTTAACTCCAGACCTGCTTGGACAGAATTAGGGGTAAAACAAGGGATCTTAGAAAGATTTAATTGGGATGGAAAGCTCCTAGTGAGGCAGATGCAGGGTTCTAGACCTCCCAGGTTCTCAACACATTCAACTAAATCCTACCAAGAACATATAAACACAGATTTCATTAATTTCCTTGCTGGAAAGCGGGAAATAACATCCACTACACTGGTTAAATCAATTGAAATCAACATTCAGATACACATATAAGCAGAAAACATTGAGGTAGGGAGAGCAAGAAACATAAGGCACCTATCAAGGGTGAATCTTATATTATACTTCTGTTGCCTACTAGCAGAGACGAAATGAAATGGAACATAACGTAAGAGCAAGTCAATCACAAATACAGAGAAAGCGGAAACATCACCAGCTGCTTTAGATCAGGATCCAAAGAAACATGCTTGTCATATTAAAAACAACACCAATCGGGTACATCACAACCCATAGCTTGAACATTCAGTCTGAATACATCAAATCTCAGCCTATCTTACAATATACACAGAGAACTTGTCTCAAGAGGAGAATACTTGCATTTCACTGATATCTCATCAACAACATTTAAAATAATTCCTTTCCGTGTTTTATAGTGGAAGAGACACAGAAGGTCGACCTGAGGTGGTAGGTGAACACTGAATGTTACATTAAACACAGAAAAGAAATGAGGGCGGAAGCCCATTTTGTTTTAAATCTCTGCATTTATCTCTGGTATGGCCTATGTGTTCTAACTGTAGTACTGAGTGGCACTATAACAAAAAAAAATAATGAACAGTAAGGTCTTCCCTACTTGAAACATCAATGCGTGTTTGATCATGTAGGAGTGTTGTCTGGGAGGAAATAACTCTAGAGCATGATGTGAAATAAAGGCGGCATGGGCACTTTGTCCATCTGATGAAGAAAACCTTCTGCTGCTGTAGAAACCCCGATAGTACGATCTCTTGCGCATTAAACTTCTGATTGACCTCTGGGGCTTTCAAAATGGTGCTCTGCACCTTGAACTGCTGCATGAATGCCTTGATTTTGCAAGATCTGGGTTTTAATGGCACCCGGATAGGGTTGTAGATCTTTAAAACCTGTACTCTGATGAAATTAATGCCTCTGTCACCTTCTTTGACATTTTGATGGTGTACCAGACCCCATATCAGTTCCCTGTCTACGCAGCCCGCCATTGGAATGGTACATATGCATCATGGTGGTTCTCCGCCTCTGAAAACTTTGTGAAACATGAAACCTGCGAAGAAACTCATGGACGGGGTGGCAGATGAGGCAGACGGAGGAAATGGATGCATTTGGTGACATGGCGGAAGAAATTGCAGAGGAAACGGTGAACACTGGCTCTGGTAGGTGGCTAATGGAACACAGAGCTAAAACGGATGAAAAACATTACAAAACATGAAAAGAACCCAATATACATAAGGGAATAGGAGAAAGTACGGAGGGAACACGTGGGATGACGTGGCAGGACCCGAGGACAGTGGAAAAGTCAATCAACAAGTGGACCAATCTTGACCGTCGATCATGGAAGATCAACGGCGAAAGACGACGGAAAGAGGGCCAGGACATGGACTATCACGTATGCGACTTTATTAAACACCGTGCATCTCTGATGATTGAGAGCCGTCAGATGAACACCTCCAGATTGGACGGTCTACGAAAATTCCACTAGGCATCTGTGTCCGATTTTTAATGCACGCAAAATAGAGTTAACAGATGGGGATGGTGGTTTTTGAAATCGTACAGGAGGACAGGTGTCAATGGCTGAATGGAATCGTTGGGCCTCCTGGGAAAACCACCATCTGTGGATGAGCGGTGCGGAATGAGCCGGTGGTTTTGAGCAGTGCGGCGGGGAAGACTTGGAGCGTGCCCCGGAGTGAATAACAGCTGTCGGATCATGGAGAGGGGGCGCTGATCAACGGTGGAGACCAAACAGTTGGAAAATATATGAAATGGGGCGGAATGTACAAAAACATTAAACTTTAATGCAAATACGAAAGTTTGACTAATGGAGGAAATACAAATGGAATGAACAAAATGCAATGAGGGGAGCTGTGGATGTGGGACCTGGGGGTCTGATCGCAAAATCACAAATGGAGAAAGTGCGATGGTGGAAATCAGCACCAAATAGAAAACTGCGCTTTGCGCTCTGCGACGGAGTAGAAATGCGATGGGGAAAATGCGATCGGCAGAAAGTGTGATGGCGGCAAGTGCGACGCGATCAGATCGCATCGCAAATATTTGCGATGGATCGATCAAATACATATAATGAGACTGCGATATGCGATAGATGCGATCGGGCGGGGTTGCGATGCGAGAACTTGCGACGGAGGGAAAATGCGATGACGCGACCGATCGCATCGCAAATATTTGCGACGTAGTCCATCGCATCGAAAATATTTGCGATGGACAATTGGAACGTTTCACATAAACATGCACTTTTGCGATTATGCGATCATGTGATCGGCCCCTAAGGCTTTTAACGCTTGGTTTCTGGGAAAGGGTTACGTGGGGAAGTGGTTAAGGTTTAGCGGAAAGGGGCTAAGCCCTATTACAAGGTCGGGAAGTGGGTTTTAAACCCATTTTAGTGCGTTTTTACACCAAATGGAGGTAACGATAGAGGGGCAAAGGGGAATTAAGGTCAACAAAGAGTAGGGGAATAAAGTACAGGGGAATATTTGGGAAATTAGAGGGTTGATAGGGGGGAAATAGAGGGGAAAAAAACACTTTGATAGAAAGAGGAAAAGGGAAAAAGGGACATTTGCAGGGGTACAAGGGGTAACGCAGGTCTTAGGGAGAGGAACCAGCAGAGGGGATTTGTATATGGAAAAGCACAGAGAGACCTCAAGGATGATGTGTCTTCAGGGGAGATGCATTCCTTGAAGGTCTCCAGAAAGACACAGCCCCCAGCTTGCTTGTCAAGAATTTCATAGGGGGGCTAACAGTGGCTCCACATGGAGATGGCTTCTCCTTGGAGGAGTCAAGAAACCAGATATGATCTTTGGAATAGGCCAGTTGCTTGCTGTCATAAGCCATATTTCTTCTTTGATTTCAGCGTCCACCACAAGATTGGAACACCAGTACAAATATTTCCCAACCAATCTACCTACCCAGACTAAAGTTCTAATTGTTCCCTTTGGGTGCATTTGAGCTTGCAGACCCTTTACATTTCATTGTGCAAAACAAAAACAGACCTATTCTAAATCTACCCTTATTGCTCCATGAGGCCAGATTAGATTGTTGGCCTCATACAATTCTCTACCTAATCTACTACCTGTTGGGATTAAACTGTCCAACAAGTTTCTTCACCTACATTCTAAGACATGAAATTTAAAATAGCCAAGCCAGGATTAGACTGTCTGACTTGCTGGAGTGGGATCTTGAAAACAAAACTGTGAAGGCATGAAATCTACAGTTCTGATATATCCTTCTTTCTTTCTTGTGACTCAGGTTTTGAGCATATTTGAATCACCTCTTTTCTTTGCTTCAGCTCTGGTTTTGGGCATATTAGAGTTGGTTCTTCTTTCGTTGCTGATCCAGATTTTGAGCTTATTAGGACCAAATATTCTACTTCCTTTGGCTCGGATTTTGATCAGGTTTGAGCCATGCTTTTTACTTTAGAGGCTCATGTTTTGAGCATGTCTGAACCTCTCTTTTCATTCTATTTTTGGAACATTTTCTTTTCTTTTTTTCTGAAAATGAAAAATTGCAATGGTATGTACACTGGAAATGAAACTGGAAATGAAAAATTAGCAGAAATAGTGTTTGAGCATCCTGCCATTGACAGGACCCCCAAACAACTCTGTACCATCAAGTTCTTGTAAGAAAAATGCATTAGGACCCACGGTGGCCTGGATGACAAATGGACCTTGCCAAAAACCGTCAAACTTACCATGTTTTCCTTTGTCCTCTCTTCTCGAATGCCATTTCATAACTTTATCTCCAACTTTGAAGTCTGAAGCTTTGGTTCTTTTGTCAAACTGCCTCTTGATGCTTTCCTGTGTTCTGACAGTTCTGCTATAAACCTGCTCTCTTGTTTGCTGCAGATGAATAGTTTCATTAATTCTTCTCATCATACTGTTCTCCTCTGATTGGATCTCCTGGACAAGTTTGATCACTGGAACTCCAAGGCTTGTGGGAAAAAATGCTTCGGTTCCATAAACCAGCTGGAAGGGTGACATGCCAATAGGTTTCTTTGTAGTGAGCCTGTCTGCCCACAAGGCATGTATCAACTTTTTATGCCATGACCTTTTGTTCTCTTCTAGCAGCTTCTTAATGATTGTAACCAGGCTTTTATTTGATGATTCAGCTAGGCCATTACCCTGGGGGTAATAGGTAGTCGAATGTCCAAGTGCTATTCCGTACCTGTGATAGAAATCAACCATTCTTTTGGATATGAAAGCAGCAGCATTGTCGGTGATTATTTTCCTTGGACAGCCAAACTGAGATAGGATGAAGTCTTCTAGGAACCTAATAATGACAGAATCGGTGGCATTCCTAGTGGGTATGGCTTCTATCCATTTAGTGAAGTAATCTGTAGCAGTTAGGATCCATTTATGTTGTCCAGAGGAGGCAGGATGAATTTCTCCTATAAAGTCTAGGCCCCATTGCATGAAAGGGCCTTCTATGGTGATCGGTTGCAGAGGGAGCGGAAGGAGCTTTCTTTTGCCCTCAAAGATTTGGCATTTGTGGTAGGCAAGAATCATTTTATGGAAATCACTAAAGAGTGTAGGCCAATTGTAACCAGCCCTGAGTATCTTATATGCAGTGGTTTTCCAACTCAGGTGGCCTCCACACTCCCCAGCATGGAATTCTTGTTTGACTCTTTCAGCTTCAGTTTCAGACAAACATTTTAGCAAGATGCCATTCGGATTTTTCCAATATAGATTCTCATTCAAAATACAATAATTTATAGCTTTGAGTTTTATGAATCTAGCCTTTGTTTTGGATAGTTCTGGAGGGGCATTAAGACTAGTGAGCACAAAAAGGATATCAGTATACCAAGGAGAGTTCTGAAATCGCTCCTCAACAGTTGGATGGGGCAATCCTTCCTGCTCATCTAAGGCATTAATCATATTAATGTCAAGGGCTTGCAAGTTTGATTCAACCATTAATTGGGCCAAGCCTTGACCTTTGATCAGTTTAGTGGGTTTTATTTCAAGGTCGTATTCCAAGATGGTAGCAATCCATTTTCCCCTTTTCCCATCAGGGTCTTGGGACAAGATATCCTTAACCACTATATTTGGCACATAGGAAATGGTGTGAGAATGCAGAATGTACACCCTAAAGTATTTTAAGGCCTTAATCAAGGCATAGGCCTGCTTTTCCATGATGTTGTACTTTAAGGGTGCATCTCTTAAGGCTTTACTGAAGAAGGCTACAGGCTGTTCATTACCTTATGAATTTTTCTGTAGCAAAACTGCAGCTATTGTGTGTTGGGAAGCAAATGAAAAGATCAGAAAATATTTTGAGAAGTCAGGGCTGATAAGGACAGGGGCCTGAGAGAGTGCAATTTTTACTGACTCAAAAGATTTCTTGGCTCCAACAGTCCACTTAATTCCAGCATCTTTCTTTAGCATTTCGGTCATTTTCCTAAGATGTTCAGCAAGATTGGGGATAAATCTTCTAAGGAAATTGATCTTCCCTATGAAGGACTACAATTCCTTGATGTTTCTTGGATGTGAGATTTGAAGTATTCCCTCAACTCGCTGTGGGTCTATCTTGATCCCTTTCTCAGATATAATGTGGCCCAGAAGTTTACCTTCTTGCAACCCAAAAACAGTTTTCTTAGGATTTAGGGACAAACCATACCTTCTACATTTTTCAAAGACTTTCCTCAGATGTTTCAAGTGTTCTTCTTCAGTTATAGAAAAGACAGTCAAGTCATCCAAGTAGATAACTATGAAGTGTCCTATCTCCTCTGAGAAAGCTATGTCCATCGCTCTCTGGAAGGTAGCTCCAGCATTCATCAGTCCAAAGGGAATTTTCACATACATGAAGGTGCCCCATGGAGTGGTGAAAGATGTTTTTAGTTGATCTTCTGGGAGTACCAGAACTTGATTATATCCTGAAAAACCATCAAGCAGGGAGATTCTCTTAGAGCCTACTACCTTTTGTAGGATATGCTCCATTCTAGGCAAAGGGTAGTTGTCTTTCAGGGAGGCTCTATTGAGGTTTCTAAAGTCTATGCATAGCCTGATCTCCCCTGTCTTCTTCCTTATAGCCACTAATTTTGACACCCAATCAGAAAACCTTACAGGGACTATTATGCCTACATCATACATCTTCCTGATCTCTTTCTCTACTGTAGGCAATTGTTTTGGATTGATTCTTCGAATTTTTTGTCTGAAAGGCTTCTGATTTTCCTTTAGTGGTATCTTATGTTGTATGATGTTGGTGTCATAGGCCTTTAAGTCTTCATAGCTCCATGCAAACACGTCTATGAATTCCTTGAACAGGTCAATATATTTTTTCTTCATGTTAGCAGGTATAGACTTAGCTAGTTTGATCTTTTTGGGTTTGTCTTCAGTGCCAATGTTGTATTCTTCTATATCTGATTCTGCATGTTCTATAGTGGGCTTCTTTTCTACATCATCGAAATCAAATAGGTCCTCTAAGGGTGCCAGGCCTCTAGGTATATTCTTGTCTTTGGCCTGCAGCACTTCGACCTCTTCATTTTCTGCGTTTTCACTATTTTCGTTGAAATTTCCAGTTTTCTCATAAAAAGAATTTATTTCTATGTTACAGGGTGTTTCTTGTTCATCTGGGGGATCCTCTCTTGGGCAGCTATCATCAGAAATCGAGTATAAATCAGAAAATTCAAACTCATTCCTACCCACCAGGAAATCTTCGATCTGTTTGTCTCCTTCAAAGACCTGCCAATATTTTTCATTGTCTGGCACTGCAGGCCTGAATTTGGTCTGAATGATAATTTTTTGGTCAACTGGGGCTTTAGGATATGAGCTAGCTAGACAAGCTAATCCATTTTCTATTGCGTTTTTACCCCTAGGAGTGAACACTAACTCGAATTCAACAAACGTTTTCAGCAAATCTAGAGTGTCATTCTTGTAAGCCCTAAGCCTGGGGTGTTTTGCTGAATACTCACCATTCACTTGTTTGATTACCAACTCTGAGTCTCCTCTCACAGCTATCCTACGGGCTCCTAGTTTTTTCAACAGATTTAAGCCCAAGATCAGAGCCTCATATTCTGCAATGTTATTCATGCATTTGAAATGTAGATTGACAGCGTGGCTCTCTGCGTGACCACTTTCAGTGTTACGTAGCCACACTCCTGCTCCAGCACTCTGCCTAGTACAGGACCCATCAAAGTTCATTTCCCAAAGGGGTTCGTTGTTTACTTCGTCTTCATCCCCTCCCCTACAGCCGGGTTCGCCATTATGTTGAGTTGTGAGGTTTGTGCTAGGAGGGGGGTCATTTCGTGGTTCATTATGGGCATGGAGATCAGGGAGGTGGCTAGCTTGCTATTTTTGTTCTGTTTCTATTTCATTCAGAGTTATATTTTCAGCAGTTTTCCCATGGTCTTCTTCTTCGTATTCTTCCAGAGTAGCCATTATGTTGAAATCCATGGGCTGTATGTTTGTATTTTCATTATCTGATCTCAGCTCTTCTGAGGATTGGTCATTGTAGAGGATAAAAGAGTCTAGATCTGTATGTACAGAGTATAATGGTGATTTTTCAAGTTTCTCGAGGCTACTGACTAAGAATTTCATCTGAGACTCTCTATACAGTCTTCTAAGTTGGCCAAATATAGGGATAGTGGCATATGAGCCATCCATATGCATTGTTCCTTGCAGTTTGACTCCCCATGATCTTGACAATAGCATGCCATAATTTGGTGGCACATCTGCCACCACAACATCCATGACCATACACTTGGCAGGAATCTGGGTCAGACTCACACATAGGTCTTTGATTAGGCCTAGGCATTTTACTCTGCTAGAGTCAAATGAATATAAGTCTTTGTAGGGTCTGGTGATTTCTAGGCCTAGCCTCTCCATCACTACCTTAGGCATTAGATTGTGTGATGCACCAGAGTCATGCATGGCATTATGAAGGATCTTGTCATGAATGTTGAGACTGATATAAAAAGGTGGAACTACCCCTTCCTAAAACTTTCCCTCAATATTTGGACCAAACAGCAGGGCGGGTTGATCATCATTCAGATTTACAGAATCATTCATTTCTCCCAGATTTAATGCTTTCAAAATTTGGCCTTTATATACATCCTGAGTGGCCAGCTCAGATAATGGTACAGAAATTTTGATTTTTGCAATCTCACTCTCTAGATTGAAAGTGGACTGGGTATTTGGAATGTTCAATTCCGTTTTATTAGCTACTTCCTTAGTAGCTGAATCAGTTTGTGATTTTTCACTATGTACATGGTTTGGGACAGTTGTATCAGGAGTACTAACTAAAGTGCTAGTACTGCTGGTTGGTTGACTTCGTTTCTCATTGTTTTGGTTGTCTTTTTCTTTGTCTTTTCCAGAACCTTCAGCTGCTGATTTGGAATTCTCAGCAGTTTCTTTAGAAGTTTTGTGAGGTCTCTTCTTGATGGTTACCTCAGGAGTCTTGGCTTTGGAAGTATCTTGGCTTTTCTTGCTCCTAAGTTCATATTGTTCCCTGACTTGCAACATGGCGTTTTCAAATCCTAATCTATAATCCTCAGACTCAAACCACTCCTCATCACAACCGGTGGTGGAAGGCTGGTCTTCTTCTGAATCATAATTTAGGATTGATTCTTTTGTTTCAAACATGTTTATTGCATTCCCTTCAGACTCTTCTATGATTCCCTCATCCTCATCTAGAAAGTTTTGGAAGGGGGGAATAACTTGTTGATCTGATTCTTTCTGTCTGTTGGGAGTGGCATTGTTGTTTCTTCTAAAGTTCCGGTTCTGGTTTTGATTTCTGTTTTGGTTACTAACTGTGACAACCATTCTCTCCATCATTTGTTGTAGCTTATCCACATTTTTAGATAATCTATCATAGTTTGGATCAGAGGTGGAAGCTACGTTGTCATCCCTATATGTTACCCTTTTCTCAGCTTTTAGTCTTGCCCTTTTTTCCATTAAGTTTGCTTCTATGGTTATAGCTCCTTTCTGCATGTCTTCCAGGGTGGTGTACTCTTTATCTCTAAGCTCATAGGCCAGGTCAGCATCAAATCCATCAGGATATTTTTCTAGGGCCATACCTTGTGGAGGTTTCATGTGTGGAGGGAGAGCATTATAAATGCTGTTGAATCTAGTGGTGTAATCGTGAACACTCTCTCCCACGTTCCTCTTAAGGGACATGTATTCTACAAGGAGCTGGCGAGGGTTTTCTCTAACCTCCCACTTGTTTATGAATGTCTGGTATAATGCAGGGAGATCTTGAATACTGCCATGAGGCAACCCTTTAAACCATTTCTTGACCTCGCCCCCTAAGCTTTGGGAAAAGATCCTCATTTTCATTGTTTCATCATCAATTTCCATATAATCAAAAGATTCCTCCATCTTATCTACATGTTGCTGAGCTGTTATGGACTCTTTAGTAGTGAAGTGTGGGATTTTTGATTGATAATCATTGGGTAAGGGTAACAGAGGTTGAGGTAACAGCAGAGGTGCATACCATGCTGCCATGATAATGTTCTGATGAGGTATAGGGTTGGCTTGAGCAGCTGGTATCTAGATGACAGGGATGCTAGGATCAGCAGAAGTCTGTTGAGAAGATCTAGGGTGAGAGAGCCCCAAGTTTTGAAGGAAGTGAAAATCAGGGGGTGTGGAAGGAGGGGTTTCACTGTCTCTAGTGTTTGGCTGGTCTGAAACACTGAACGACCTAGTTCTAGGTAATCTGTTTTGAAGGTCTAGGTCGAAGAAAGGGTCTAATAGAGATGCAAGATCTTCTGGTGTAGAATTAGCTCTATGAATGTTGCTGGAAATAGTTGATCTCCTACTTACAGGTGTTCTCTTGAGGATTTTCTCAGGATTATCAACTGTTTGAGGTGGGTTTGGATCAAGGCAAGCTCTCGTATGAATGGTTCTGTGAGCCAGAATGCTACTCTTGAACTAAGCAGCTTAACCCTACTTGTTACTTCTATTATGGTTGATATTGTCTCAAGGGTTGGCTTCCCAGTGGAGTCGCCATTATGTTGGGGTTCCCATGTTTTGGCCAGGCTGACAGAGACAAAAAGATGAGACAACATAGAATGACTTTGGGACCTTAGGATCTAGCCTCCTAGGTCCAGAGAGGGATCTCTCTATACAAGTCAAAAGATATATATTTGAAACTCTAAGTTATGATTTTAGGCTAGTTGTAGGCTCATGGTTGTTTGTTTGATTGTTTGTGTTTGGTTGGAGGGAATCAGGAAAAGAAGGACCAATGTAAGACAAGGGTGAGCAAAGAGGAAGCTTAGGCAGAGACAGAGAACTCAGAGAACATCAAAGCCATTGGGCTATGGAGTGAAGAAAGGATTTATTTGTGATCAATGTGCAAGCTTTCATTTGGGCTATTCATCTACAGCATTTGGATCTTAAGGGATGATTGGTGGAATAGGACATTAAGGACAGAAAATGAAAGGAGGAGAACCAACCAACTCTGTCTATAGATCAGGTCAGAGGTCATTTGACTCCAGACCTGCTTGGACAAAATTAGGGGTAAAACAAGGGATCTTAGAAAGGTTTAATTGGGATGGAAAGCTCCTAGTGAGGCAGATGCAGGGTTATAGACCTCCCAGGTTCTCAACACATTCAACTAAATCCTACCAAGAACATCTAAACACAGATTTCATTAATTCATACATCAGAGAGCAGGCAATATCATCCACTACACTGGTTAAATCAATTGAAATCAACATTCAGATACACATATAAGTAGAAAACATTGAGGTAGGGAGAGCAGGAAACATAGGGCACCTATCAAGGGTGAATCCTATATTATACTTCTGTTGCCTACCAGTAGAAATGAAATGAAATGGAACATAACATAAGAGCAAGTCAATCACAAATACAGAGAAAGAGGGAACATCACCAGCTGCTCTAGATCAGGATCCAAAGAAACATGCTTGTCATATTAAAAACAACACCAATAAGGTACATCATAGCCCATAGCTTGAACATTCAGTCTGAATACATCAAATCTCAGCCTATCTTACAATATACACAGAGAACTTGTCTCAAGAGGAGAATACTTGCATTTCACTGATATCTCATCAACAAAATTTACAACAATTCCTTTCCGTGTTTTATAGTGGAAGAGACACAGAAGGTTGACCTGACGTGGTAGGTGAACACTGAATGTTACATTAAACATAGAAAAGAAATGAGGGCGGAAGCCCATTTTGTTTTAAATCTCTACATTTATCTCTGGTATGGCCTATGTGTTCTGACTGCAGTACTGAGTGGCACTGTAACAAAAATAAAATAATGAACAGTAAGGTCTACCCTACTTGAAACATCAATGCGTGTTTGATCATGTAGGAGTGTTGTCTGGGAGGAAAGAACTCTAGAGCATGATGTGTAATAAAGGCGGCATGGGCACTTTGTCCATCTGATGAAGAAAACCTTCTGCTACTGTAGAAAGCCTGATAGTACGATCTCTTGCGCATTATACTTTTGATTGACCTCTGGGGCTTTCAAAATGGTGCTTTGCCCCTTGAACTGCTGCATGAATGCCTTGATTTTGCAAGATCTAGGTTTTAATGGTGCCCGGATAGGGTTGCGGATCTTTAAAACCTGTACTCTGATGAAATTAATGCCTCTGCCACCTTCTTTGACATTTTCATGGCGTACCAGACCCCATATCAGTTCCCTGTCTACGCAGCCCGCCATTGGAATGGTACATATGCATCATGGCGGTTCTCTGCCTCTGAAAACTTTGTGAAACACAAAACCTGTGAAGAAACTCATGGACGGGGTGGCAGATGAGGCGGACAGAGGAAATGGATGCATTTGGTGACATGGCGGAAGAAATTGCAGAGGAAACGATGAACACTGGCTCTGGTAGGTGGTTAATGGAACACAGAGCTAAAACGGATGAAAAAAATTACAAAACATGAAAAGAACCCAATATACATAAGGGAATAGGAGAAAAGTACGGAGGGAACACGTGGGATGACGTGGAAAGACCCGAGGACAGTGGAAAATTCAATCAACAAGCGGACCAATCTTGACCGTTGATCATGGCAGATCAATGGCGGAAGACGACGAAAAGAGGGCCAGGACACGGACTATCGCGTATGCGACTTTATTAAACATTGTGCATCTCCGATGATTGAGAGCCGTCGGATGAACACCTTCAGATCGGACGGTCTACGACAATTCCGCTAGGCATCCGTGTCCGATTGTTAATGCGCGGAAAATAGAGTTAACGGGTGGGGACGGCGGTTTTTGGAATCGTACAGGAGGACAGGTGTCAATGGCTGAATGGAATCGCTGGGCCTCCGGGGAAAACCACCATCTGCAGATGAGCGGTGCAGAATGAACCGATGGTTTTGAGCAGTGCGGCGGGGAAGACTTGGAGCGTGCCCCGGAGTGAATAATAGCCGTCGGATCATGGAGAGGGGGCGCTGATCAACGGTGGAGACCAAACAGTTGGACAATATATGAAATGGGGTGGAATGTACAAAAACATTAAACTTTAATGCAAATACGAAAGTTTAACTAATGGAGGAAATACAAAGGGAATGACCAAAATGCAATGAGGGGAGCCGTGGATGTGGGACCCGAGGGTCTGATCGCAAAATCACAAATGGAGAAAGTGCAACGGCGGAAATTAGCACCAAACAGAAAACTGCGCTTTACGCTCTGCGACGGAGCGGAAATGCGATGGGGAAAATGCGATCGGTAGAAAGTGCGATGGCGGCAAGTGCGACGCGATCAGATCGCATCGCAAATATTTGTGATGGATCGATCGAATACATATAATGAAACTGCGATATGCGATAGATGCGATCGGGCGGGGTTGCGATGCGAGAACTTGCGACGGAGGGAAAATGCGATGACGCGACCGATCGCATCGCAAATATTTGCGACGTAGTCCATCGCATCGCAAATATTTGCGATGCAAAATTGGAACGTTTCACATAAACATGCGCTTTTGCGATTATGCGATCATGCGATCGGCCCCTAAGGCTTTTAACGCTTGGTTTCTGGGAAAGGGTTACGTGGGGAAGTGGTTAAGGTTTAGTGGAAAGGGGCTAAGCCCTATTACAAGGTCGGGAAGTGGGTTTTAAACCCATTTTAGTGCGTTTGTACACCAAATGGAAGTAACGATAGAGGGGTAAAGGGGAATTAAGGTCAACAAAGAGTAGGGGAAGAAAGTAGAGGGGAATCTTTGGGAAATTAGAGGGTTGATAGGGGGGAAATAGAGGGGAACAAAAACACTTTGATAGAAAGAGGAAAAGGGAAAAAGGGACATTTGCAGGGGTACAAGGGGTAACGCAGGTCTTAGGGAGAGGAACCAGCAGAGGGGATTTGTATATGGCAAAGCACAGAGAGACCTCAAGGATGATGTGTCTTCAGGGGAGATGCATTCCTTGAAGGTCTCCGAAAGACACAGCCCCCAGCTTGCTTGTCAAGAATTTCATAGGGGGGCTAACATAACCAACCCATGAAGAGGTTCATCCAAAGCATCGAAGAACATGTACACCCTTCTTACTGTAGACAAATCAGGAACCATAACAGATAATCTTAAAAATTCAGAAATGTAAGAATCTGTATTACTTGATTGTTTCAACTTTGAAAGGCTCATGAATGGTGCCTCTAGATCTCTTCTATCAAATCTTTCCACCAGCCTTCTAGTGAACTCTGAATAAGTACTCACATTGGAATTACCCAATGTAGACAAGCCATGGAACCACCTATTATGTGCTTCACCTTCAAAGTGCAACACCGTAATCTTGATAGCCTCCATCTCTGGGACCTTGTTCAACTGAAAGTAGATGTCAATTTTTTCTACCCAAGATTTGGCAGAACACTTGGATGGCCCATCAAAGTTGGGTAAGAATAATCTTCCCATACAGTGGTGTCGATCATGATTTTGAATGAATCCACCACCTCTATGATGATGCCCTGGCATTCTTTTTTCCTTTATGTGACAAAACTCCTAAAAACTCAAGTTATATTTTAATATTTGATTTTAAGACTCATATTCTTTAAAATAGTCTTCAAGGGATTCATGCTCTTGAAACCCTTCATTTCCCACAACCAAAAAAGTAGGCATGGTACAGCGTTGGGAAACTTGTGGCTAATGCACTGGTTGATCATTCCAATGATGAGACATGCTAGAGCCTTCTCCAAGATGAAATCCTTTATGGGATTCTTTGATTCTGTCAAATCTCATCTCTTTGATCTCTCTAGCAAGATCTTGCATGGCCTTAAAAAGGATCTTAGGAAAGTCCTTTTATTCTTCTTCACTTCCAGATAGAGGGGCTTTACCCTTGTCTTCATTGTCATTTGTGTAATCAAATTTATTCTTCTGTATTCTATTTATATACCTCTTCTCTCTATTAGTAAGAGGTTCTTCTTCTTCAGAATACATATTGGCTTCTTAGAAAGCAGAGGCTGTGCCAAGATGATTCTCTGATACCACTGTAGTATTCCGAAATGGGGAATGCAGCAATACAAGGCAGATATGCAGGAAAATAGCGCAGATCATCAAAGAAAAAGTAGGAGGCCAATATGGAGAACTTTCAAATGTATTTACAGAAAAAAAATAGATGTACAATGAGGCCCATAAGATGCATAACTGGAAATACAAGTCACCAATAGAAGAAAATCCTCAAAAAGAGGTGCTGCAACCATGTATATGGACTGGAAATTGCTTTACATCATTATTTTATTAACTACAACATGTTGTGGATTACACATTAGATATAGAGAAAATAAGTGCATGAAATGTCAGATCTATAGCAGATCCATACACTATATAGGCTCCTCTTCAAAATCCCCTTGGGGTTTTCAGCAATACACTATGTACAAGGAGTAGATCTAAGATCTAAGTCTGTAGATCTACAGAAATATTCAATTATTCAAAAATATTTAGATCTGATCTGATATGTACAATAAAATGATCCTCTTCAATGGATCTCCAAAGTGAAGGGCAGATCCCAACACTTGAAAACCAATCCTCACAAATGATGTGCCAAAAGACCCTGCAACAATACCTACAGGAATAATGCAGATATGGAAGAAAAATTGCGCTATAGGGTTTAGAATATGTTTGGCCACATGCCAAGATCAGGAAATGAAGCTCCAATCATCCAATACTCTCTTGACAATGGAATAGAAGTCTCCTCCACTGACAAGGAGCACTAAAATGCCCTAGATCTGAAGATATCTAGCCTCCACTTGTTGTAGCTTGCAAAGACAACCAAACCCTCAATGGGATCTACGTTGTAGTTGAAATAATAAGCTTGGACTTCAGCCAAATAGTGGAAAATACAATGCAAACTCTTCCAAGAGGCCTCTCAAGGAAAGAGGTGGGATTCCCGATCAGGAACACCCAATGCTAAACAACACTATTCTCATCTAAACAACAAGAGAATGATATATGTCTAAATAAAAAATATATTTAGAAATCCAATAATCATCAACAACCTTCTCATGTTGCCATCCTCTTACATTTATAAGTTAACAACTTGCAAACCTTAAACCACCTTCAATGAAAACACTCCTTTCACACAAAGAAGCTCCATCTAAAACTGCGTTGTGCCTCATTGATGGCCAGTCCTCTAAGACAACGTTGTAGATTTGGTCAAGGTTGACCCAGTCAAAATGTCCAGCCCCTTTTCACACCTAAGGGTGCTTGATTTTACATCCAAGATTTAGCATTTTTACATTTGGCATTGATTTATTCATGATTTAGGAGTATTATGGACCTCCTTTACACTTTTATTCTTCAAACAAAGAAATTAAAAAAAAATGAATATTCCAATAAGCTAATGACTAATTGGGAATATTACATCCTCGAGTGGAAGTGTTGGAATCATCATTGTCCATAGATGTCATAAATCCTCTTGAAATTTGACTACATCACAAGCTTTGATGTCAAGATGGTATCGTACTTTGCAACCATTACACTTTACTCAGATTCGTCGAAGACCCATGCCATTATAAGCATCTCTTTCAGCAATGCTTACATGGGAAGGTCCTATTATCATTCTATAATTTTATTATTGGCAAGAATAATCATAAAATGACAACATCAAAACCACTTTGGAGCCTAGGATCTAGCCCTCTTAGACTCAGAGACGGATCTCTCTGTAAGATTTAATTTTTTTATCATGTTTTCTGATATTAGGCTAGTTAAACTGATTGTGATGGTTGCTTTTTTATTGGTATTTTTGGTTGGATTAAGGGGTTTATTTAAACTATTTCCATTGGGCTATGGAGTCACAACAAGCTGGGTTGTTGCATCAATTTTTCCAAAGCAATTGCAGGGCAAGCTAACTATATTTACTGGATCTCTAAAACATAGTGACTTTTGGAATGAAAAAAGGGTGATTTCAGTAGTGGTTTAAAAGCAATTAAGTATTCTTAAACCAGGCTTCAGAAGAGAAACACTTATATTGTAAACACAACTAGAATTAAGGTACTTTATGCAGCAATTATCAATCTTCAGATTTCATTTTTACAATTATAATTTAAATGATACATTGAAAGGAATAATAGTGGAAAACATTAAACATAGTAAAGAAAAGACATCACTAGGAAAATACAGCTCAAGAATATTGCAAAATGGTCTTTTATTATTGATGCTCCAGCTCCAAAATTACAATGCTCCAATAGAAAAGGCTTGCAATCAAGGTTCCAACCTCTAATAATGAATAGAAATGCAGTATTTAACTAATTTCTAGTGATTTCCATATCAACATAGGAAATCTACTATTTATTACATTGAGAACTGAAAATTGACAAATGTGACCACTACGTGGACACATTAGACTAGTTGTGACAAGTGTCGGTAATCTCCATAAAGTCGTTATTGTGCTATAATCCATTGTTGTGATGGTAGATGTGAGGCTGATATGATGAAATGTTGAACTGATATACTGGTCTGCAGAATTAATTGATAAGATGATTTGTTTTTTATGCTGATGTGTTGAGCTATCACCCTTCCTAGTATTCACACAACTTCTCACACTTCTGTGCATTCAGAATATTGATTTTGATTAGATTTTTGTACATTTCATTAGCCTCTATGTATTTCATGAATGTTGGCCTTAACTGGAAAATATGTTTGATTTCATGTTGAATGTAAAAATCATTATCCATAGCCTCTAAGAAGGCTCTTCCAGTCATTGAACCTTTAATTCCTACAAATTTTGCGGTATCTTTGGAAATATCCTTCAGTTTCCCAACATAATCAGACCTGTGCACAAGACTATCATTGATCACAAAAAGAGAAGGCAGTCATCGTTTCGTCAGTGGTTCAATTCTTTTGAAGAATCTGCTGACACCAATTTGTAGCTGATGACACTTTTCTTCCATCTTTGTGACCAAGCTCTTTTTGTTCAGTACCTTCTTGACATCCAAGATGGTTGTTGTTCTATCCTCCACTCCTAGTGGTTCCAATTCAAAATTACTCTTGGAATTTAATAATTTGATGATATTATTGGCAGTTTCAGGCATCCCTGTCAGATCTATGTTTTCTTTGTCTATGGAAACACTCACTAATCCAATGAGATCTCTCTGCTCTAATATTATTTTGACAGAAGGCCATATATCATTCATGGATTCAATAATAATAGTCCAAATAATTTCTTTGGCCTGGCCTATAGTCTGTCCAATAGTAGTTTCACTCTCTGCCTTGATCAATTTCTCAATCTGCTTCTTAGCTCTTTGTATTTCAATCTCATGGGCATTATTCGACCTCTTCTACAAATCCTTCAAAGTGTTTATTTCTCCTCCTAGCTTTTTAATCTCTATTGTCTGTAGGGTCATGTTTTCCATGGCATTTTCCAGCTTCTCTGCACCACCTGATGAGCATGTTTTTGATGGTGTTTTTGTAGGAATGGATGCAATTGGGACATCCTCTAATGGAACAATGGCCATTTCTGCTTTCTCTTTTTCTTTCACTAGTTTTTCCATTTCTGTCTCCCTCTGCTTTAGCTGTGCAGACTTCTCCATGATCAATTTCATCATCTAAACCTTGTGTGTTTCATTTTCCTTAATATATTTTTTCAATGGATCTTCAATTGCTGATAGTTTGAGCTGCTTCCTGAGGGCTGCTATATCAACATTCTTTTTCTTCAATATTTCTTTTACAACCTCCACATTGGTTGGATCATACCCAATCTTCAATACTAAATATTCCAAGGATTTGATTCTTGTGTATTTTTCTAGAGAATAGATATTATCCATATTTATCTGAGATTGAAATTTAGACAAATATATCTACAGTTTGGACAAGCTCATGGCAGTACTAGTCAAAGTGGAGGAAATCATTTGTCTAGTTTTCTTATGCATTTCCATCTGATCTACTGGATGTATATCTTGTACATCCAACTCAAAAGAAGTGTGCTTATAGTCTGTAGGTGTTTTTGGATGAGAGATATGTGCTTGTAAGAAGGCCATTCTCATTTTCCATTTCTCTGAATGAAAGGATGATAAAAGCCTACTCTGTGTACTCCTTGTCTGTTTTGAGAACTGATTGTAGGTATTTGTTTTTAGAATTTAATTCTTCCTCTTGATATACCTAAATGTATCAAATATGTCCTCCTTTCCCCATGTAGTAGCAATGGATGTGGGATTTTGTAAGTTCTATTGCTGGAAAGGAATGTTGGCTGAATATGTGGAGAAAATGGTCTGGCCACCCATTGGAGATGAACTTGGAGAGTCCTTGATGGTGATGACTGTTTGTTGTTATTTTTCACTGCTCTGGTCAATGTACGTGTGGATCTATCTCTTTCTCTATATTTCATCTAAAATTCTCTGCTTTATGTATCAGTCTCCATATTAGACTAATCATCTCTTGTCCTCTTCCTTGCTGTTTTTTTTCTGGTTCTCTTCCCTTGTCTTTTTTGTCACTTATAGTCTTATTTTCCTGTGGAGTGGGCGTTTGAATGCTTGAGGTGGAGATCACTTGTTCTTCAGCTTCTTTCATTGTATTTTCTGCCCACTCTACTTGATTCATATATTTTTCTATTTTAGGCCTGTGTGTATGGATATATGGTTTGATTTGTTCTCCACCCTTTTCTTGCCGATGATCACCAATGGGTCATAAGACCAGGTGAAACTGTGACTGAATTTCATCTCCTTTAATATCTTATCGACCTCATCTCCTACTGCTTTATTGCTGCAAATAGAAGGACCAATTTGGGACTTGATCCTAAATTGGGATTTTTTCTTGGCAGAGACAACATGGACTTCATCTGCATTGATCATTTTTCTTATGTATTACAAGGAAAAGATCCTCATGGGGAGGAACTTTAGCAGCTTGTAGGGGTCCAAATCACATCCATATATTTTGATCCTAATATAATTTTGGTACAAGTACAATCTCTTGTTCTCACTTGATCTGTCAACTGCATAATCTTCTTGATTTCCTCATTTACTCTTGGCTTTGTTGTACTGCTGAGTATATTCATTGTTGGATGTACAAATGAATCAAAAAAAATCTTGTAGGTATAATTCTTCTTCTCCTTCATTAGTAAAGTGGCCCAAAATATGACTAATTAAGACTGAGATTCATCATTAAGCTTTGTCATTTCAAACTAGAATCTGCTAGCCTAAAAATAAATAAATGTATAGACTGAAATAGAAGTGTATTTGAACACTTTCTCTGTGTGAAAATAGGAATTGATCATGGATAGAATCAAATAATAATTAGCTAAAATTGAACATGAATGAGGGCTTAAAATTTGAGGAAATAATAGATAGAAAACCAATTATGGCCTCATCTATCCACTGATCTGTATAATACCCTATAAAATATGATAAGACAGTAACAATATGTTGGGTCCTATCAGGGAAGGTGGATGAGGGATATGGAGGATTATTTTTGGGCAGTGGGGCATCAGTGGCCATGAAAAGTTCTAATGTTTTAGCTCTACTGGAAAAGTCGAGCTTTTGATATAGTTCTCTAAGATATTCATAAGAAAAAGGGATGGTTTTTTCAATAGTGGGAGCCTGCATCATCTGTTAGATTGATTAGGAATTAATAGTAAAAAAAACCTCTCCTTTTGGGGTCATTAAAACTATTTGATTGATGTCATAACATGCATGTAATTTCCTAATGAATTCAAGACAACTATGGGTCTTTGGGAAAATACAGTATGGAAATTTTGTTTCCCATAGGCCTATGTCATCAACCTCGTCTAACAGTTTATCCTCAAGCCAACAGTATACATCGAATAAATCAAAGTCTGACTCTGTCTCATGGATCTTGTAATCTCTATCAGCCAAAGCCACATGATCTCAGGTCCACCTAAGGGTAGACCATTGGATTAAAGGGTTTTTGATCCTTCTTTGGAGGCATGCTGTATTCTGTGAATAATCCAGGTATGTTTTTTACTGTTTCAGAGAAGAATGGGAGAATAGAAGTAGGGAGTTCAGAAAGGGAGGTGTTGTATATTAGAACGGGGAAGGGGAATAGTGAGAAGGGAGTTATAATTCAATCCTGCAGAGAATTGATAGCTTTATGCTCCTGTATTTTGTTGTAAATTCTTCAAACATTGATCAACTGCAATCAATATAATGCTATAACAATGGTAAACCTTGCCACTAGTGATAAATTTTGGTTTTATAGAGTGATTGGGCGACCATTTGACATGGCGTGGGCCTGTTTGGTAATGACTTGAGCCATTAATTTTCCAACGGGCTCTTTGGAAGGAGTGCATTTGATTAGATGGAGGGGATAGGCAGGTGGAGTTGTGGCGCAACGATAATGGGTAATGGTCATGAAATGGTTGGGGACATGGCGGTTTACGTTGTAGCAGAAACCGATTTTTGAAGGGAGGGTTTCATGGTAAGTGGTATCAGATGGGGGGGTGCGAAATAATTTAGAGCTGACACGTTGCAGCAGAGGCCGTACTGGAAACCGTTCATTTCAAACCACCCCCCCCCCCCCGTTCGGAGGCTAAGAGGGGGCCGAAAAGCTCTGTGGGTCATCGAATGAGGAGAATAGCATGAAGATTAGGTGATAGGTGACATAGGGTTAAGTGAATGATGCGACGTGAGTGGAGGTGGGGTCGGGGAGAGTTAATGAATGGCAGGGGTATAGTTTAAGACTTAGGATAAGGGAGAATATGAGGTTTCGGGAGTTAGGATAAGGGTGAAATGACATAAATATGTCACAATATCTTCAATAAACCTTAATTTCCAAACTTTGGAATGAAACTTCCTTTATCCAAACCTTTTGAATAAAACATCCTTGTATTTTGATTTTTCTCTTCAACTATAGAAAATATGATTTTTTTTTAGGATAAGCCTTTGGAATATATTTCACATTTCTTCATTCTTTCTTCTCTTCATGTCTACCTACCCATGTCACTAATCTAACATTTTTTATTCTTTTTCAGGGTGCATTTTGACTTTCTGACCCTAAATCATATTTTATTTAAAACTATAACCTACATCTATCATTATTTATTCCATTTACTTAGATTAAACTGTTGAGAAAAATTCATTTCTACCTATCTACTGATATGCCAAGATTAAACAATTTGGAAAATATTGATCTTCTAACTTACCAACAGAAATTTAAAATTGTACAATCATGCTTAAAATGTATGATTGAACAAACCTATCTAATCAGCAGTGGCATTTACATTTGCAGAACTTTCAATAATATTTCTTTTCGGGTTTTCATTCTTTTTCTCTTTTTTTTTTTCTTTGTTTATTCTTTATACCCTCTTTTTTTTTTTCTTTTCTTTTTTTAGAGATCACTTTAATATTGAAAATCATTCTCAATATGAAATTTCAACTTATGAAATATCCAATCACCCTGAGATCCTATGATTTATAGGATACTAACAAGTCCCAGTCATACACACATGCATACAATGAGAATTTATATGCCATACCAAGATTACGCATTTGGGCACCACATTCAACCTATTGTAAAAGAAAAAACACCCCTGAGGGCATCAACAATGGTCATCATCAACCAAATTGGTAGATCACTACCACATCCATGACACAGACAAAATATTTACCTGTCAGATAGATTTGTTTAGCTAGCCAAAGCATTACGAGCATGGGACATGTGCGCCTCATAGAAAAATTGTATTTATTGTATCATACTATTTCTTGCAGGTTTCCGACAGAACATGGTCACTCTTATACCCACTGTAAGGGGTTTTCCAACCTTGGGTTGTACGCAGGTCTCTCTCTCTCGACATAGGTTACACATAACAGAAACAATAATGTATTTTGGCTATACAATTCTTCTTAGAACTCACACATTAGGGGGGAACTGTTATCATTGGAAAATCGGACAAGCAAAATGACATTATTAAATTTCAAGAAGAAGTATTGATAGAGCTAAGAAACATTATAGAATCCAAAAAATTTAAGAAATCTCTAAGGTCAAGAGGAAAAAATCAAATTGCGCACCAGATACATAGAAAAAATGTGCCTTATGTGCATTTTTATTTGATAGGTGTGATGGTCTGCATGGCTTTCCCTAAAAAATATGTGTGGTCCTGGGAGTGGCAAAAGTCACCATCCGAGACCACTTGACACATTTCAGGAGATGATCCGCCACTTGAGCCTACCCAAGGACAGTTTCCTACAGCCATCTTGGGACCTCAAGTGAGAACACAAAGGAATCAAGTGAGCATACAAAGGAATCAACCCTCTCTCTTTGGTCACCATCCACAAGTGTACCAAGAGAGGAAATAAGGATTTGAATTTTCCTATAAATTTCCACCATGAGAAGAAAAAAATGATAACACATTGTTATGCTAGCCAAATTTCCCATGAGCGAACCAATAGTGTGTGATCCGAGGCAGCATTAGAGTTAGAGGATTCGGTTTTTCACCACCCAACAACTTCAATCCTTTAGGAGAAGAGAGAGGCCTTGCAACATCAGCTAAAGGGTAAAAAACTCCTTGCACTAGGTTTTAGAACTCCATAATTCTAAGGATCCTTTGGAAAGTGTGTAACGTACTACCTTTCTTTTACTAGTAGCGGTCAATAAGAGGGGATTTTATTCCACCATTTGTACTATTGTCACTTTTGACTCATTGCGAGCTTTTGTTTTTGTTTTAGTTTAGTTTTGTTTCTTCTTCTTATATGAAACATACTACATTCCATAATTTAGTGTGTTTTATATATCCTAGCATGTGTTCACTAACTTGCTAACCATATTTTCTGCCTGTGACTATAGCTTGTATCTTGCAAACATTCGTACCAAGCATTGGTGTTTTGATACATTTATGCACCATGACCACCAATACAGTTGGGATGAGGGGCCAAGTGGGGTTGTGTGCAATGGGGTCATTCATTTACTTTGATAGATCGAGTAAGTTGAAAGATGCTAAGAAAGGTAACTTTGTGTTGAGCGCCATTGTAGACTTTGAAAACATAGGGTTATGGTTAGGTATGGGGTTTTTCTATGACATACCTGGTTGTGCATTCTATTGGCTCCCAGAATGGGTAGCACTCCTCTACCCCCTAGGGGTTGTGGGAGGAGTGGTGTGTGGTGACCTTTGGGGGGATTCCACTGGTGTGGAATTGGGTGACCCTTGGGGGTTCCCAACTAAATACACCCCGATAAAGGATGAACTGATAAGGGTGGTGGTGTTCCTTCTTTGATGCCTAAATGGCGAAAGATCTAGAACTCCTCCCTCTAATGGTGGGAGGTCCAAAAAACGTCTAGATGGACGAGGTCCCATTGGGTTCAATATGGTGTCGACTAGGTATGGTTTTGGAAACATTTTTTTGTTTTATGAGAGGAGAGAGATTATATATCAGAGAAAAAAGGTGATCTCATACATAAAACAAAGCGAAAATAAAAGGTTAATTTCCCTTTAGATTAGTTCTATGTGATCAGTTAATTAAAAATAAAATTGGTTGTTTTTGCGCATGATACTCAAAATCCTAAAGAATTAATCCTCCTCACAGTCTAAATTGTAACTAGGCCTTGAGAATATATCTTCTGGTGGTTATTGGGGCTAACATCTCGAAATAACTGGCAATGCCTTCTAGCAGCTGAAGAATCGACCAAGGTAATGGGAAGAGGATCTAGTGTTGCCTGCACTTTCACCTATAGGGAATGATGCCCTAGATTTGGCCACTAAGCACTGTCTTCCCACGTGAGTGTTCGAGTCTTGAGCTTCTTAGTAATAAACTACCAGTACCGAGCATTAGATGGGCAAGGTAGCCCCAAATAATACTGCACGCACTGGGCCTAAGCTTAATACCCTCTGAATCAAGTCTCTGTGGGGCTCGAATTTTATTTTCCATGGGCGCATATATGAGTTTAAATGTCCCTATAAAGTTGAATTCTATGTTTCAAGATGTAAACTGACCATGGCGACTTATTGGATGCCTACCCCCATGGTCCTATCCTGAACTATTAATTATCTTGTGGCCCCTCTGGGGATATTTAATGAGTTAACTTATGGTTAGTTTTAAGGTGGCTTACTTTGCTTATGGTGTGGCAATGTGTGTGAGAAAGTGAAAAATAAAAAAGTTTGTAAGATTTGGATATGTGGTGATCCTTTACATGTCCCTCTATTTAAACTATGTTTTGATTTTTCCTTTCAAAAAGAAAATGATGTACAAATAATGGGACGCTTACAATTTTTCCTATTAATTTAAATGTTTGACTAAAGGGAGATGGAAAATTGTCAAAAGAGAGCGCTCATATGCATGCCCAAGGTCACCAAAAGGTATAAGGGTGGCAGATATTACTTGATCTCTAAAATAATTTAGTCTCGGTCCCATTTCCTAGTGCAGAAATTTAAACTAAAATTAATGCTACAACTAGGAAAAACAAATGGAAACTAGCTAAGCATGTGTGGATATGGGCCACTTACGCCTTGCTAATTACATATATGTTTTGGTGTCTATTTTCACAAAATAATTTTATTTAGATAGCATGGGTGGATTTTAGCCACTTACTTGACCCCTAATTAAACTATGTGAGTTTTGTGAAGATAAACTTTAAAAATTAAAACTATGAAACTAGTAAGACTAAAACACAACTAAAATCATGTCTTAATAGTCATGGGACACCAAACATAGTGTTGGTAGATTTTCTCTTAGATGCTAGTCACTTTACATTTGTGAAAACTGAGGAAAACCAATCAAAAATAGGTTCCCTGGTTTGCGCTCGGAATTTTCCAACACAGGCGTGGAACTCTATGCGCAGGTCTGAGCTGAATGCACACGAGCCGCCACATCTATCTGTGTAAACTACATGCGATTTTCCTGCATAAAAATTCAGGAGCTCCTGAACTGCAACTCTTCACAGTGGGTGAATGAGGAGAGAAGGGGAGGAGGAGAGATGGTCCAATAGCAATCCTGAGCAGAGATAAGGCCCTACAAAAGCACAACCACTTAACTAAAGGGTAAAATAAGTGGAGTCACCAATCTTGTTATGGTGTGTTTAGTGCACGAATGTGTTAAGCCACTGGTGCTTGGTAGGAGAGGTTGCAACCTACAAGAAATTGTCACAGGCAGAAAAAATGGTTAGCCGGTTAGTGAACACATGACAACATATAAAACACACTAAATTATGGAACATAATATGCTGCAAATAAGAAGAATAAACACAACTATAATAATAAAAAAACAAAAGCTCAAATGAGTCAAATGAGACAATAATACAAACGATGGAATAGTCCCCTCTTATTGACTGCTATTATTAAATAAAGGTAGAATGTTAACCACTTTCCAAAGGATCCTTAGATCTATGGAGATCTAAGACCTAATGCAAGGAGGGCTTTACCCTTGAGCTAGTTCTACAAGGCCTCTCTCTTCTCCTAAGGGACTGGAGTTTTTGGGTGGCCAACAACCGAATCCTCTAACTCTATTGCTACTTTGGATCACACAGTACTGGTTTTCTCATGGGAAATTTGGCCAACATAGCAATGTGTTCTCATTTTGTTCTTCTCATGGTGGAAATTTATAGGCAAATTCAAATCCTTCTTCCCTCTCTTGGTACACTTCTGGACAGTGACCCAAGAGTGGGGGTTGATTCCTTTTTGTGCTTACTTGATTCCTTTTTGTGCTCATTTGAGGTCTCAAGGTGGCTCTAGGAGACTATCCTTGGCTGGCCTCAAGTGAAGAATATTCTCCTGAACTGTGTCAAGTCATCCTGGATGGTGACTTCTGCTACTCCCAAGACCATACGAATTTTTGAAGGAAATCCATGCAGACGAGTGCACCTATCAAAGACAAATGCATGCAAAATGAACTTTTCATGTGTCTTTGGTGCGCAATTTGAAATTTTTCCTCTTGACCTTAGAGATTTTTAAATCTTCCAGATTATCTAATGTTTCTCAGCCCTGTAAATCCTTCTGCTTGACATTTCATAATGTCAATAGATATAAAATCTTTCGGATTAATCACATCATTAGGATTCGCTCATTAATACGAATGATGTGATTAAACCAAAAGATTTTCTATCTATCTACGTTATGAATCACAAAAGTGTTAGATATAACATTTCATAATGTCATTTTTCTTGTTCGATTTTCAAGTGATAATAGGTATGATGCCAACTAGGGTATACTCTTCATAGAAAAATAGGGGAGAAACATCTCTATCCATATGTAGATAGGGGAGTAGCATCTCAACCCCATGGGTGACAGATGGGGGTGATCCCCTATTTTCTAGAGATCCCTCAACCTCAGGAGCCCTCTATCTCAATTCCTCACCTTGGGAGCTCAACAGGGGGGAAGAGTTGGCTCAGTGTACTTGATCAACATTTCCCCTTATCATGAGGGTTCACATCCATCAGTCTGAGATGCTCTTTGGAGATCAAGAACTTCCCTTTCAGTAAAGCTTTGGTGAGAATATCTACAATATGTTCAAATTTCAATATGTGATGGATTCTAACAACTGCTCTTGACACCATGTCTTGAATGAAGTGAAATCAAATCTATAGGTTCTTGTAATTTTCATGATCCCATTATTGTTTCCAAAATATATCACTCTAGTGTCTAGGATCTACTCAAATATCTCTCCAAATAGCTTCCTCAACCAAAATACTTTGGAGCTAACCATAATAGTGGCAATATACTCTGCCTTGGCAGAACTCAATGCTAAAAAGTTTTGTTTCCTTCTCATTCATGATATCATGGTAGATCCAAGACTAAAAAATAATATAGATGTACTCTTCCTGTCAATAAAATTTTATTCCTAGTCAGCATTGGTGTTGGAAAAATACTGAGAGGGGGGGGGGGGGGGGGGGTTGAATCAGTATTTAGTGCAGAAAATAAAACTTTGATATTTCCTTCTTAAAAACCCATACGCTACTTTCCTGAATTCAACTTGCGTATATAAACGGATATCCTTTACAGAACTCGCGTATATCCAGTGAATTAATTATGCATTTAATTCATGACTTAGATCATTGCATTACTCATTTATCAGATGTTCAGAAAATAGTAAACAGATGCAGAAAGAATAGAGTAATCATCACACACAATCAATCACACATGAACACCAGGATTTTTAGGTGGAAACCCAATTTGGGAGAAAAGCACCGCTGTCATCGTCTCAGTCTTCAATCTTTATTATTAAGAAAACTTCTTACAACATGTACTGGCGCAGACTCATACCAGCACGCAGGCACCCACCTGCAGAAGGCTACAACCTTCACTCTTTTACCAGCCTTTCTTGGAAGGGAGCAAGAACCCCCTGCTCTTGTTTACCAATCTCTCCTGGAAGGGAGCTACTACCCCCTGATATTAACACCAGCCTTTCCTGGCAGAAAGCTTCTACTTTCAGACTGAAGGCTTCTACCCTCAGATCCACTGCAGACCATGTTTCATCAATTTTCAAACTGGATCAAAACAACTTCAACACAATCCTTCACTTATCAGCAAACGTCCTTTACCCAGAGCATCAAACAGAACAGTGAAACCACTGTAACCAGAATATCAGAGATAACCCAGACTTCAGAATAGATATACAGAATCTCAATCATCTTTGAGCAACCATCAGTTCAATTTGTATACACGCTTTTCTTCAAACAGACTCGCGTATATACGTGATTTTAATAAAGGCAACCCGCGTATACATCTGTGCACTTTTCAGAAAAACCCTAACATTCCATACGCTCCTTTGTTTAAACAGATCCGTGTATATACGCGCTTTTCATGAAACGAACATGCGTATAAATCTATAAAAGATAAAATTTGCAGAACAGATCAGATCTATGGACTTACCCAGATTTCTTCAATATCTTCAATAGATTTGCGCCAGGTCTTCAATACTTCTTTTCAGATCATCCTAGAGATTCATAATTTCCAGATCTAGAGATTTTCGAACCTACATCATATTCATGGGTGCATGATAGATTCAGATCTATCGATTAAGAACAGAGTTCAACCATACAGATAAACTTCAAAGTGAAGTATTCATTTGATGCCCAGACGCTTGCACCCCCTATTGCACAATGATTTTCTTCTCCTTATATAGGTTTACCCTTTATCAATACCATGAGCCAAAACCACACCACTTCCGATGGTATTCCTGGACGGGATCAAATAGACAACCCAGCGCTCAATACAATGGGTCAATACCATGGTAGTAACCCCTGGTTTTATACTTTTAGAGTGCAATTGAGCATACGCGACTTGGCACGTACTTTCCCGCGTGCATACGCTACTTCTACTAGACAAACCCGCGTGTTACACCATTTTTTGGTCATCTAACCTTTTATCATTAGATGGACCCAAGTACACCATGTAAGACCAGTTTTACCCCAAGTAAAACTGCTTTCACTATGTTAATTAAAGAAACCCCAAAAGGAATAATTAATTAAACCATAATTTAATTATTATTCCCAGTCACGTTTAACCCAAAAATAAAGAAATTAATGAGATACACCCATAGTTATCTTATTATTTTCTAGGAATAATTATTTAAATAATATTCCTTGTTAAATATGACCAAATCAACCACTATTAATTAAATAAATCATTATTTATTTGATTATATCCCAACCACTTCCTTAAAGGGATAAATAAATCATTTATTTATTTATTCCTCACTAATCAAGGGATTTGACCCAAGTCAAAGTCCCTTTCCCTCCAACAAATAATAATAAAATATTCCATAGAGGTGGATCTAGATTTGATTAACATTATTTTAATCATGCACCAAGATCTAGAATGACCCAATATTTTGTTATAAATAGGAGGGTTTTCCCCTTAATTCTTCACCTTTTGTTGCATACTAGATCACTCTGGATCTATACACTTGGTCCATTTCTGCCATTTTGCTCCCATTGAGCTCTACCTTCTACATTGGGATTTCTACATCTACAAGAGAGAGAAAGCTTAGATCTGAAGTGCTGAGGACTACAAAGAACCCATCCCATTGAGGAGATCTGGATACACCTTCTTGTTTCCTCCCAGGTGCCCTGTAATATAAAAATTCATTCAAAAATCGTGTTCTTGTCTTGTCTGTTGGATGCATGGAGCAAACTCTTTACTTCACTGCTTAATATCTTTCCATTTATAGATCTGTTTGTTGCAGCACTTTAACTACTAATTGCAGATTTGAAGATGTTTTGCAGCCATTATTGTTGTTAGGGCTATTAGTTATGCGTAGCTAAAGTGGTTCTTTTTCGTACGCTTCGACAAAGAATTCATACTAAAAAATGGCGACTCCACACGGGTTTTAAATTACGACCGCTGTCGTTTCTCATATTCCTGCATATCCAGCTACTTCAGGCCCTAGGGCTTCTTTTCAGCTGTTTAGTTTTTCTCTTTTCATGTCATTTTTTTTCACATAAAACCCTAAAAACCTAAAATTTCTAACTTCCGTGTGTTTCTGGCCCTATTGCGCAGGTAAGCGACACCAGCCGCACCTGAGACGGCAATTTTTCAGAAAATCTGCCGCCGAAACAGCCGGAACGGGGGGGTCGCACCTTTTGGCCCAAAACCTGCGACCTGGACGCACCTTTTGGCCTGTTTCCTGCGACCTCGACTCAGATCAGGTCAGAACCTGCGACCTGCCTTTTTTCCAGCATTTTTTCTGTAATTTTTCTGGGTTCTGCTGCAGCCTCTGCCAGGGTTTTCCAGCCTCTGTCTCAGCCCGCCTTGACCAAGATCTGATCTGTTTTTACTCATCTAAGTGGGAACCCAGCCCCTTAAGGCTTTAGTACCCTCCACTTTTTGTGGAAGAGTTTCAGCTGTTTCAGCCGTCGGTTTCAGAGCTTCAGCCCTTTCTTTTTCCAGATCTGTGACCTCACCTCCAGATCCATCGAAATCAGCCTCTTTTCCTTTCAAATCACCTCTTGTCGTTTTGTTTGGACCTCCTCTAAAGGCCTCTGCCTTGCCCCCCCCCCGGTTTTTTGCTGATTTCCCTTTTTCCAGCCACCTTGCCTCTGTCTCTTGGCTGTGATCTGCATCCCTTATCTGCAGCTTTATCCTCCGGATCTCTGTCCCCTTTGACCCTAGATCTGTTGAGCTTCCTTTGTGTGTGTTTCCATAGTTTTCCCTTTCTTTTCAGCATAGTTTTGAGAGACCCACTTTCTTGGGTTTGATAGATGCATATGTAGCTGTTATTTTTCTGTTATTTCAGCATTTTTATTCTGTTCTCTGTAGGTTTATTTTCAGCTACGTTGCACACTTTTTTGCTCTCAACAACGGAAAGAGTTTAAAAATTAAAATTAACGCACACCACACACTGACCTTAAGTGAAGAAGCGCCTGGTTTACACCGCCTGGCAAAGACTCTAAAATCAATCGTCACTGCACCTTATCTGCCCTTGACCTTCTTGATTTTGTCCCTTTCTGCCCTTGTCAGTTTCCTTCTTCCTGTCATCATTGCGCCCCCAAGGCGCCTTTCCCGGAGACTTCTTGGCCTTCACCCTCGGTTTCCGGTTGATCGACCTGCTCCGCACCGCCGTCGTCGAGCCAGTCCACCTTCGAGTCCGCACTCCGACTCCTCTCCTGATTCATCGGGTCCCCCTTCTCCTTCGGGTTCTCCCCCTTTTACCTTCACCATGTCTGGACCAGGGCCTAATGCTAGCGGTTCTCCCGGCCCCAATGCCGGCCCTACTTCTAGCGGAACCGTCACAACCACTACTCCGGCCACCCCTGTGCTGCCGTACATTGCAGGCCTCAGCCTCCCCGATTTCCATCAGTTGATTAACGACCCAATTCACCACAATGCTACCTGGCCCACTATGCCCACCAAGTTACCCTCTGATATCCCTAAGTTCGAGGGCCTTAATGGCGAAGACCCAACCAATCACGTCCGGTCTTTTCACATGTGGTGTTCCTCCAACTCCATTACCGATGACTCCATCCGTCTTCGTTTGTTCCAACGCACGCTTACCAGCGAAGCTTCTAAATGGTATGTCGAACAGGCCACTTCCTCCCATACCACGTTCGAGACTCTTGCCCAAGCCTTCTTGTCGTACTTCCAGCTCCCTCTCCGATACGACACTGGTACGGAGCTCTTGACTTCATTTAAGCAATCCTCTCCCACACGCCTTTCTGCCCATGTTCAGGAATGGCGACGAAGACGGAGCTTATGTCGAGCCCCTCCCTTTGAAGATCGGGTTTACATGGACTGGTTCCTTCGCACCCTCCCGTCTCCCATCGGCAAATATGTCGCCTCTCACTTTCCTCAATCTGAAGAAGCCGCCCTCCAAATAGCTTTAAAATATGACCTGATCTACGCTCAATCTGGTTATGTTTATACCGTTCTTCCTGACATCCCGAGGCCCGGTGGCGCTAACGCCCCGGGGGCATCTCATTCCGCCGACGGTATTGTTGGATCTCTTTCCCACCCATCTGCTCACCCTCCTCTGAGCCATGGTCTCCCTCAGGGAGGGGCCAGCACCTCAAGCAATCTTCCCCCTCCCGGCAACATGTATCCAGGATACGGCATGCCTCCTCCTTTTGCCCAACCTCCTCCTTACCTCAATGTCGCCCAACCCAACCCTTACTTTTATCCACAGCCTGGTGCGCCAGCTCCTCCAGCATATGCGCTTCCGCCTCCCTTGCCTCCTCACAACCTGCAACAGCACATACAACCCCCTCCAGGGCAAGTATTTGCACAGTAGGGTGCGATTAATCCCCCTTCTTCTCAAAGAAGGCGACGAGGCAACCAGAACCCATCTACCCCCGGTAACCGAGGACCCAATTCTGGTATGGACCCTAACACTAGCAACCAGCCTCAGGGCATCTCGCCCAGGCCGGACAGGCCGCTTCGCACAAACAAGCCCTGTTCGTGTTGCGGTGTTTACGATCACTACACTCACGATTGTCCTCTCTTACCCCAGATGCGACAGATGTGGGAGTCTCAAGCCACATTGCGCGGACAACACGCCTCCCCTCACGCTCCTCCTAATGTGGCTACTACCCAGCCAGCTGTGTTCACTGATCCTTTCCCTCAACAGGGATTCGTGGCTACCCAACCCCCCGACAGCCATGCAGCCACACCCTCGTCCATTTCTGGTTCCTCTGACTACCATATCCTTATGATGCGCTCCGATCCGTCCCCTTCCGTCGACCTTCACCTTCAAACTCGGTCTCGCCAGTACCCCAAGCCTCCTGCTCAGTCTGCTCCCGAGCCTCCATCTTCAGGTTCTACAGAGCCTCTTTCGACACCCAGTGGCCCCTTACACATCCCTCAACCCAAAGTTGAGGTTCACCCAAATATTCCAAAGGGTCCATTACGCCGAAATGCTGCTTCCGGTCGAGCCGCCCAATCGTACAGTATAGTAGATGATTTGGCACAATCCCCTGCTTCCATTTCCACACTGGAACTCCTCCAGTGGTGCCCTTCCCAACGGAAGGCTCTACTATCTGCCGTGGGCGCTGTTGATCCTGCTGATGACCAAATGATTGTTTTCGACGCCACTCAATCGGACCACCCTCCTCTTTCTCCTTCCGTTGCTTTCCAAATCCCAGTCAAAATCCGGAACGCCACTGTATCCCGGTGTATAATTGATGAGGGGGCATCCACCTGTGTGATGTCCGCTTCGGTTTGGAAGCAACTCGGATCCCTTGAGTTGGCCCCTTCCACGATCACCCTTCGAGCGTGGGATGGTCATGCCTCCCAGCCTATTGGCCTGTTTCGTAACTGTCCCATCACCCTCGCCGGTAAGACTGTTTGCGTTGATGTCGAAGTCATTGGCGCCCCTCTAGACTACAACATCCTATTGGGGCGAAGCTACACCTATGCCATGTCTGCTGTCCCATCCGCGGTCTTCCGTAAGATGTCTTTTCCACATAACGGGAAGATAGTCACCATTGACCAGCTATCGTATCATGAGTCATCGTCTCCGTCCTCCTCCGAGACGACCATCTCTTCTGTAGCCAACAAGCAAACCGTCGATTCCTTGACCAGTGTCTCCCCCGGCGTTTATAAAGATTCCACCCTGCTTGGTACTTTTCCTCACCTTCCCCCCCCTCCTGTTACTGATCCCAGCTTGTCGAATGTTTGCATGATGCAATCGTCTCAGGCTGCCCATAAACGGCCTGCCTCGGCTAGCCCGCACCCTCCTCCCCGCCCTTCGCAACCCGCTCCTAGCCATCCATCTCAGCCAGCCGGACCTCCTCTTTCTGGCCCTCCCCCTACAGCTGGTGCCCCCGAACCTCTTTATCCTCCAGGCTCGGTCCCCCCTGGCCTTAACCATCTTGGCGCCGTACCTCCTGGTCATTACCCTGCTGGATAGATCCCCTTCTTGGCTCCCCCTCCCGGAGTATATTCCGTCCCCGTCATGGCCACCCTTTCTCTCCCTAACTTGACCTTGGGTATTCCGGTTTGGTACCTTGACCCCCCAGCCGCCACCCCCCCTGGTCACCCCAAACCTTACATGGCTTTGACACCGCTTCAACCGGTCCCCCTCGCTTCCTCCATAGCCACTGTGCCCCCAGCACCTCCACAGGACCCTTCTCCTGTTGTGACGGCTCCCGGGAAGACAGGCAAAGCCCGAAGGGGGGCAACCCATCACGATCCGGCCCCCCCAACATCCGTTACCCCCCCCCGACCACCAAAGCCCGCCATTCGATGCGCTTTGTGTGATGTCGTCGGTCATGCCACTCACATGTGTCCTGAATTGCCCCACCTCAAGCTTCTGGTCAACGAGACATTCCCCGACTCTGATCTCCCCGAAGTACATGTCACTATCCCCGACTCCCTCCCAAAACTCAAACACTTGCACACAAACCACCCTTGTGCCTTGTGCGATTTTCACGGCCATTACACCCACCTCTGTCCCCGCCTTGACGAGTACCGTTCCTCCTTGGACTTGTACCGCCAGTTCAAGGCCGCTTCGATCAGACCAGAGGACATTCACATTCCGCCTCCCGCTGTTAAGCCAACAGAGCCCTCAGTCACCATTTTGTACCTGTCATCATCCATGAGACCATTGGGGAACGTTCCATCTGAATCCTCCCCTGTTGTTTCGCTTGACCTTCCTTCCGCGGTCATCTTGGGCTCAACATCGGTAGATCCGTTATCTACTTACTCTTCGGTCACCCATTGTGACGATGCGCATGTGAACCTCTCTTCTCATGATGATGATTCAGACCACTTCACCACGTCAGGTAGTTCTTCTTCCACTAGTCACCCCATCTTCTATCACGATGACGACATTATGGAAGAAATTCCCACCCCTGACTTCATCTATTCCCCCTTACATCGAACCCATGCGTTCACACCACATCCACCTTGTGGTCATTACATCGAAGCCCAATGTTTGGGTAAGGGGGCACCCACATTTGAGAGACCAAGAGAAGCCATTCTCCACCACTCTCCTAGTGTATCTGGTCGTGTTGACTCTAGACCCCGTATTCTTCCACATTTAGAAGAACCTCTAGAGTCCCATATCACTTCAGATCACTCTCGGGACGATACCCCTTATCGTTCCCTCATCTTACATCAACAACCCAGTCTCTTAGACATTATTATTGACCAACCTATAGCTTTTCTACGAGAGCATCAGTTCATTATCTCCAAATCCTCCTTTTGGGATAGTGACACCAGGTATGCCAATTCGGAAACTTAAAGTCCATTTTGATCCCTATATGCAGTACCAAAAGAGATTGGTAACACTCCATTTCCTTTCTCAAACTGCATAACCATAACCAGAACAAATGGCACACTACATCATTAAAATGTGGTTAGATTCCCCTTTTTATAAATACATTTTGGCATGCCCACAGCATGTCACACAAACTCAAAAAATGGGGGCACCACCTGCCCCTACATACATCACTAGGGGCACCATACGCCCCCCCATACATATACTTACGACATGCCCATAGCATGTTCCAAAAACTGGGGGCACCATACGCCCCCCCATACATATACATCCGACACGCCCATAGCATGTTACAAACAAAATCCAAAAACTGGGGGCACCATATGCCCCCCCATACATTCTGGGAGGCACCACTTGCCCCTACACACCTCCGAGAGGGCACCATATGCCCCTATATCTGGCCAATACACGACGAACGCCCTGATCCGCCTGGATCTCTGTCCGAAGTGTTCCCAGATCCCTCTCTCTCCAGTTGACTCGCAACTCTGCCATACCTGCACAACCACATTCTTTTTGTCAGGGTACAAATCGGGAAAACCATAACCACACACCACAACCCAAATCCCAGCCATCAAATAGCACCAAGCCCTCCTCGTCTCCCAGGTCGCAGTTTTCTGCCATTTTCTGGACCAGGTCGCACTTTTTGCCCCCAAACCTGCGTCCTGGGTCGTACTTTTTGCCCCAAAAAGTGCGACCCGACCATAGAGATGAAGGAGGGGCTGTTTCTGGGGGTTTTGGGCCCTAAACTGCAAATGTCATCCAACAACATGCAAGAGAAAGGTTAGGCCTCGTACCTCCAACTGACAGATCTCGCTTCCAACGGTCGGTTTGTCCGCTACGTTCGCCGCAAGATTTAGGGCCTTCTCTCCACATTCACCACAGCAACAATAGCAAATGAATGATTTTGGAGGGAAAACTGCCTCATTCAAGAGAACCCATGTTTCTCCTTTCGACTGCTGCGACCACACCGTAGCCCCGTTCGACGAACCGTCAGCACCGCTGGACAGATCTCACCGAGCTCTCAAATGAGTTTTAGTTAGTTTTTGGTGATTTGATACTTCACCCGGACACATTTTTTCCACGAAGGGTCACTTCACCGCTCCTTAAAATCAAATTTCCTCACTTACGCCACTTGTACTTGGGGCACCATATCGCTCCCTTACTTATCCATGTTCGTGTCGATTTTCGTCATGAGTGCCCACCTTGTACTCATGCTTCCATGCCCCCCATTGGGGCCTTTACTGTGTGGCAGCACTATAAAGTTGCCCTTGTTTAGAGCATCCAAGTCGAGTCATCATTGCATTCATGGAGTCTATCCTGCGTCCTTTTACACCCCACTATAGCCCTCCATCCTTCATTGCTTGGTCCCTCTCTTGCGTCGCACATTATGACCTTCAGCCCCACTGTCCCCTGTCCCTTCCGATATCGTGTCAGTCGCTGCCATGTCATTCATGCCCTTTATGCTCTAACAAGGGAAGTCGTCCATTTGCCACTCCATCCTTCCCATTTCCACTATCATCATTAGTGTCAGTCTGTCCGTCGCTCTATTGTTCTTCTCTCGTGCCTTAGTTGAGGATCTCTCATTGCCTCACCTACGGCGGACCTCCTTCTGTCGACATCAGCACATTTATTCCAGAAGCAAGGTCTAGAGGGCGGTGTACCTTGGTTCCGGCTTCCACTTTTGTTCGGTGCCTCGGATCAGGCAGGGGGATCTCTCACTTCCCTTTGACTTGATTGCTTCTCCAGCTCCTTTCAGCATGATCGAGATTCGTATACTGGACAGTCCAGTGACCCAGCAGCAGCTCTTGATGATTCCCGGGCGTGTGTGAGATGTCTCAGCCCTCATGAGGGGGTGGCCCTGCAGGTAGCCCCCCACATGCCCGGATGACCTCTTCATTGCAGCCTTTGATGCCGCTCCAGATTTTGATGATGTTGGCCTTAGCCACCTGCAGTGCCTCCATGATTTGCATGTATCAGTCAGATTTTGTGAGCCCTTCCCCATTTACAGGGGGAATTTGGGTTGTATTTATCTCATGTACTCAGATATTATTGTACTAGTCCTGGCTGTTATCCCAGGCACAGCCTGTATGTGAGACTCTTCATTGTATTTCTATCTGGCCCTTGATTATGCCAGCTGTACTCTATGGTTCGGTCCCTTGTTTACTGGACACACTATTCTTTTGTACTTTTTCACGGCGGGCATAGGTATGCCTCCCCCGCCGCCTTCAGCACAGGTACCCTCTCATAAAAAAGAGACTTGTTGCACCTGCGAGTCTCGTCTCCTTAGGGTCTAGTCCTTCAGCACACTATCTACCTCACACTTCTCTCTCTGACATCCCCTTTTGTTGTCTGGTGATTGTATTCTTACAACATACTTCGGTCATACGATTTGCTCCTGACACTCGCACGCTGGGGGGCAATCTGTTACACCATTTTTTGGTCATCTAACCTTTTATCATTAGATGGACCCAAGTACACCATGTAAGATCAGTTTTACCCCAAGTAAAACTGCTTTCACTATGTTAATTAAAGAAACCCCAAAAGGAATAATTAATTAAACCATAATTTAATTATTATTCCCAGTCATGTTTAACCAAAAAACAAAGAAATTAATGAGATACACCCATAGTTATCTTATTATTTTCTAGGAATAATTATTTAAATAATATTCCTTGTTAAATATGACCAAATCAACCACTATTAATTAAATAAATCATTATTTATTTGATTATATCTCAACCACTTCCTTAAAAGGATAAATAAATCATTTATTTATTTATTCCTCATTAATCAAGGGATTTTGACCCAAGTCAAAGTCCCTTTCCCTCCAACAAATAATAATAAAATATTCCATAGAGGTGGATCTAGATTTGGTTAACATTATTTTAATCATGCACCAAGATCTAGAATGACCCAATATTTTGTTATAAATAGGAGGGTTTTCCCCTTCATTCTTCACCTTTTGTTGCATACTAGATCACTCCGGATCTATACACTTGGTCTCATTTTCTGCCATTTTTGCTCCCATTGAGCTCTACCTTCTACATTGGGTTTTCTACATCTACAAGAGAGAGAAATCTTAGATCTGAAGTGCTGAGGACTACAAAGAACCCATCCCATTGAGGAGATCTGGATACACCTTCTTGTTTCCTCCCAGGTGCCCTGTAATATAAAAATTCATTCAAAATCGTGTTCTTGTCTTGTTTATTGGATGCATGGAGCAAACTCTTTACTTTACTGCTTAATGTCTTTCCATTTATAGATCTGTTTGTTGCAGCACTTTAACTACTAATTGCAGATCTGAAGATGTTTTGCAGCCATTATTGTTGTTAGGGCTATTAGTTATGCGTAGCTAAAGTGGTTCTTTTTCATACGCTTCGACAAAGAATTCATACTAACACCGCGTATGCCTTGAGACACACACTTTTCATCACTGGTCTAGCACATACTGGTTTTCATCCGGTAGGTCGAACCACTTGTTGGGAATCACGATTGCCGTTAAACCAAAACCCGCAGGAGTTAGTCAACGATCGCATTGCAAGAGATAAGGATCCACGAAAGGCAGTTAGTCCATGTCGCGAAACACACGGAGAGCGTTGGTTTATCCAATTTCCAACAATCTCCCCCCTAACGCGAGCCGAGTGTGTATCAAACTCGTGACCTACGATCTGATACCACTTGTTGGGAATCACGATTGTCGTTAAACCAAAACCCGCAGGAGTTAGTCAACGATCGCATCGTAAGAGATAAGGATCCACGAAAGGTGGTTAGTCCATGTCGCAAACACACGGAGAGTGTTGGTTTATCCAATCTCCAACAATTGGTGTATCCATGAAATCAAACATATCTGGCATAATACCTCGGACCAAGTGTGACCATCCCATGCAAATATCTCAATATATGTTTGGCAGCGATCTAATGTGCATGAAGGGGCTCGGTCATGAATTGACTCAATGTGTTCATTATATAACATATATCTAGATGTGTGTTCATGTTGGAGCGAGGTCCCTTGAGGCACAATTTCTAATGTATTTTTGTATAACTTTGTATGTGCGCACTGCGCAAAGGGAGTCAATGGGCTTTAACGTGGGTTAGAGTCCCCAATTTTGATGTAAATGGGCTTAAGTGTAAACTATGGGCCTCAAACCATGGTTTAAGACCATAGTATCTGCACACTAGGCATATATAAATAGATAAGTCATGTCTAAGCTAAGTAGTGAATATTTTTTAATGAATTAATGATGTTCTGATAAGTTTATGCATCTGTAAGGGTTTTTTGGGTTGGGTTGAAATGCTCCTGCTGGCTGTGTGTATAGAGACCTAGTCTTGGCTATGTGCGGAATCCACTGGCTATATGCATGGAAGGGTTTTGAATGGTTTGTAAGGGAAATTTGATGTATTGAAGTTTGATGTACTGACAGATCTGAGCTAATAGAAAGGATAGTTTTTGGAAAGTTTACTATGTTATGCATCTGAATTGTTTACTTCTTGTATTCTGTTAAGATCATATTATATGTATTATTTATTGATTATTGTGTAAAGGATACCTGATATGACTGTGAATAATTATTGAAGATTAATAGATCTATTTAAGTGTTTGCATTGGTTAATATATGGATTATCTTTTGTTCTATTTATCTGAGCTAAGGTGAACAACGCTTCTGTTTTATTCTGTGATTTTTTTATTGCATACATCTGTATAAATTTTCACTGGGTTTTTCTGAGGACCACTTCATTAATTTCTCCCTTAGGGTGTGGAAACCTGGTTCAAGCACCCCCCCATATTGATTCAGGTGAGACTTTGGTTTGTGCAAGCAGATCACTGATGGAAGGGCTAGTAGTTGGAGGGTTTGTTGGTTTATCCATAAACTCTGAACCTAGGTCAAGACCCCTCAAGCCAACAAATGGTTTCGTTGCTTGGACCGAGATCATTTTGAGGGAATTTTGATGTTGTGGCATCCATCATGTAATGAATTACAATATTGGCTAGATAGAAATATCCTTGAATTTATGCTCCAAAAGAATAGAAGTACTAAATTATCTAATGAGCAGTGGGTACATAAATATATTTATACAGAAGTGATTGAAATTATCTTTTGTTCTTTTGTGCACGAACTACAGGAGTGATTGTCACACTTACCTGAATTCCATAACCGCATAAAAGGTGACATAGTCACTGAATGGACTACTAAATTAATCCTACAAGTAGAGAATTTTGATAATAAGATCACTTGTGAAATAGATCATTGGATCGATCATCTCTTGGAAGGATTTGTGATTGAATTTTCCATTGATCAATTTGTGTCATATTCTGAAGCAGAAAGAAGGTTTTTCAAATTCTATAGAGGTAAGTTCTTGTGCTCATCGAAATTATTACTGAAGATGTTATTGTGTGAACGAGGTTTTCTATGCAAACATACTACTTGAATGCATCAAAAAGGTCCAACTATGTGTAATTGAAGAATTTACCATGAAGATTCTGAAAAAAATATTTATGGCCCTCTGAAGCCTAGATATGATAATGAACCTGAACCATAAACTACTAGCTCAAATGATTCTGAACAAGAAATCTCATCACAATATAAACCCTTGAGTCCATTTCCAACTCCATCCACTCCACTCATAAACTCACACCACAGATCACCTAACCCACCGCGTAGTCCATCTCGACCACCACCACCACCACCTCCCCCTGAATTATATATGGTTGCATCAATTAATTTACCTAATTTTAGAGGTATTGGGAATGAGGACACTGATCACTTATAGTTTTTTATTGAGGACGTATGTCAGGCTCAGCAAGTGAACAATATTGATATTAGAAAAGCGCAAATGGTTACTACATTCCAAGATAACACATTAGACTGGTACATTAGATATGTGTAAGAAAACGCTAATTATACCTTGGAAGAAATTAAAGCATCCATAAAAGAGCAGTTTAAGAAACCTAAGTCATATGCATAGCTGGTGACAGAAATGAAGGATATTCGTCAAGAGCCTAATGAATATGTATGGGAGGCGAATCAAAGGTTGAAGCGCACCATCAGAGATGATGGATTTGTTATTGATGATACTCATCATAAGGAATGGTTCATTTTTATGTTGCTCCCGCATTTATGCCAACCATTAGGTCAGCAAAAGATTTCCACAAAAGTTGAGGTTATGGAGGTTGCAATGAAACTGGAGGCTACCCCAACACTTATTTCACTGGGAACTCAATAGATTCAAAATTATTTGGAAGCCATGCATCTAGAAATTCAAAGTTTGTGCAAAGGAAAAGGCAAGGAGGTCTGTGCAGAGGTGTGGTGTATAAATGCAAAGCTTCTGGGAACCATAAATACCAATGTCATGTCTTCAACAATTATCTGAATGTTGGAGGTCCTATGAATGTCAGGCATTCATAGGAGTGCACTTGTCTGACATTCGTAGGAGCGCATATGTCTGAATTCGTAGAGTATCATGAAGCCAAATTGGTCTCTTCCTAGTAGGGGGATCACTAGGAGGAGGAGCTAATGGATTCATAGGCTCCATGGAATCATCAACAATATCAATCTTGGACTCGGGATAGGAGGACAATCTAGAATATCCTTGTCACCATTATTATTATTGGGATGAGGAGGTGGAGGAAGTTCTCTTGCATTTCCAAGATCAAGTTCTTCATCAAATGTTACATCCCTGCTAATATTAACCTTTCTTTGACCATGAATATATATTCTACATGCTTTATAATTTTCACAATAACCAAAAAATGTACATTTTCTTCTTGTAGCTTCCAATTTGTTCCTTTTGTATTTCGGTACATGAAAGTATACGGGGCATCCAAAGATACAAATATGGCTAATTTTGGGCTTTAAACCTATGAAAACTTCTTCTGGGGTCTTGTTTTCCAATGCTTGATGAGGCATCCTATTTTGAACATATACAACATCATGTGTTGCTTCTCCCCAAAGGAACTTTCGCACCCTTTGATCATGGAGTATGGCATAGGCACCTTCTAATATAGACCTGTTATTCCTTTCCGCTAATCCATTTTGTTCAAGTATATATGGCACAATTGTTTCCTTCTTGATTCCTTCTTTCTTGCAAAATTTTATGAACTCATTTGATATGTATTCCCCACCATTTTCAGAACTAAATACTTTGATTCTCTTCCCTATTTTATTTTCGATAAAATATTTTTATTCCCTGAACATTTCAAAGCCTTTATCTTTGTGTTTCAGGTATTATATACATGTATTTATATAAAATTCATCAATGAAGGTGATTTAGTAGACATTACCGCCAATAGAATGCATGGGCATCCAACCACATATATCAGAATGAATGAGATGAAGGATTTATTTTTTCTTGTTCTCACTAGAGGGGAATGATCCCCTTTTTTTTCCACTCACACAACCTTGACATACTCCATCATGATAGGCTTGAACATCAGGAATATGTGGGACAAATTTCTTCAATTTTGGAAGAGAATCATAATATATGTGACCCAATATTTTGTGCCACAAATCTCTCATATGATTAGTATTATGAACCAATGCTAGAAGAAACCTTCCAGTGAATCTATACAGTCCTTAAAATCTTGATCTTAATGTTAATGCATGTCTCATAGGTGAACCAACAAACCAAGTCAGAACTTTTCCCTTGATAAATACGACCTACATCCCTTTATTTTCCAATATGGATATAGATACAAAATTATTCATTAATACAAGAACATACATAACATCATGCAGAAAAATTGATTCCCCAGAATTCAAATTAAATTTTACATACCCAAAACCTTTCACAGGATGAGTGGAGTTGCCTCCAAGAATAATCTTAAGCTTAGTCTCCCTCTCTACTAGATTAGAGATAACTTCCTTATATCCAGAGGAATAATGAGTGGCCCCTGATCCGAACTTAGAAAGGAATGCAATAGAATACAAATATAACCATAAATACATATATGCAGTAGAAATGACACTTCATTTCATTAATATCAAAGAACTGAAACATGCTTATAAACAGAATGGAAATGAACTATCTCGAGTGGCGATAGCTTATCCTTGAGAAGAGATGTGGCATATGCATGCCTCTAAACTATGTTACAATGAGGCACAAAGGCCTATTTATTATTTAGAAGCAATGGATAACACTAAACATCCAAAAACCTAACCCTAGGAGATGAAGCGCCAAAACTATGGGATTGGTACATCAACTTTTGAATGTTGTAACTTTAGCATACAATCTCCATTTGACGTGCACAATACCTCATTAGAAATATCCATATGAGGAATAAAAATTTCAAGTAGCACACATTAGATTATTTTTCTTGGTTTTTCCAAAAAACGTCATTTAGGGCCTCAAAACAACTCCAGAAGTTGAGGAACCGAAAAAATGCCAAAAACAGTAAATTGTGCTACAATTAAGGAAACTAAAAAATTGAAAGAAATAATGGTGAGGATCCAAGTGGAATAGGGTAGTGGCCACCAATATCCACCTAGATCAGTCCTCCCCCCTTAGGAATAAATGGTCGTGATTGCGTTGAGTGCCTCTATGAGATGGGGGAACTTCTGCTAAACTTGGTCCCTAGTGAGCCACTTGCCTTGGTGCAGGAGTTGGGAGGATTTGAAAACCAGATATAGTTGGATATTCTACTACTAAGTGTTATTTTTATGTGTGTCCATGATCCGATCATTGGTGGCATATTCCTTACAGTATGGGTATAACTCCGTTGGTGTGGTTTTTTCTCCAATGTCGGATGTGTCTAGTAATGGTGAAAAGTATGGCTGAAGGCAGTTGACATTAAACACTAGGTACAAGAAAATGAAAATTGGAATGCTAAGCTAAAAATAATTTTCCCTTATAGCCTTCGTGATGGTGTATGACCCATAACAGAGTGGTTGAAGCTTGCAGTGGGACCCAACGAGGTGGTCCTTCTAAAAATGTAGCCAAAATTTGTCGCCCACCTAGAACTTGCATGCCACCCAATGTTGATCATGCCATTGCTTGTACTTAGCATGGGATTTTTCCAATATGTAATGGAACTACTGGCGGATGTGATGGGTTCTCCCAATGAATTTTTTATCCCTATCGGTTTCATACTGCACATGGGACGAAGTTTCCTGAGTAGCTGTAAATGGTATGGCCACATAAATGGGACATAGTGGCTGGAATCCAAACCCCATCTAAAAGGGACCATGGCCAATTGATATATGGAGAGCTCCATTGTAGTTGTGCTAGAAATAGGGGACTTTTTCATCCCATGTGCGAGGATGATTTGAGTTGTACATGCGCATAATGTGTATGATCATCCTATTGATGAATTTTGTTTGGCCATCAATTTTGGGGTAGAAAGTCATGGAATTACTGAGCTTGGTATCCAACATCAACCAGAGACTTGCCAAAATGTACTTAGGAACCTTTTGTCCCGATCTGATATAATGGGTTGTGAAATCCGAAAGTGTACTCACACTTGTTCAAAGAAAATCTTAGCAATGGATTTTGTTGTGGTACTCTTCTTGCAAGCTGCCAGAATGGCCATCTTAGAGAATATGTCAACGAACATGAAAACATAGTCGTTTATATGCTTGGTCGAAGGGAGGACTGACATGTAATCCATGGATATGGATTCTCGAGGTCAACTAGGAGTAGGCAGAGTATATAGGTCTCACTTCTTGATGGTCGGTTTGGTAATGGTGTAAGTAGCACAGGATTTGATGTACATCCCAACATCTTGTCGAAGGTTCGACCAATAAAAATACTTTTCTATCACTACCATTGTTTTCTCTACTATGAAGTGTCCAAAGCCCCAACTGTAGTTCACTGCGAAAATAATATTGGCATACTTGCTTGAAGAAATAAATAGGTTTCCTAGGTGACATAATAGTGTATCCTCGAGGTGAAAATTTGGAAATTTCTTGCCTTCGAGGAGTCTCTGGTATGTGTTTTCAAATTATGGATTGTTCTTGTACAAATGTAGCCACTCTGAAGTCTCATGCCCACAAGAGTCGAGCACAGTGGTCAGAGCCATGGCCGGTAGTCAGCTGAGGAAGTTTCCAACATTATTGGTGTATACGTTTGTGTACTTAATGTTCAAGTGGAATTGTTGTAGGTATGCAGACCATTTCTAATGGAGATCATTCTACAAATTCCCTTGTGTTTGTATGAACTGCAGGGGTCAATTTTGTGTGGATGAGAGTTCCCTTCCCAATCATGTAATTCTTCCATTTTCATTAGGCCTACACAATGGAATATATATCTTTTTCATAGGTGGGATACTTTTCGACTATACCTAAAAGTGTCTCATTGTGATATTCCATTGGATGCCCCTGCTAAGTAAGAATTACACCAATAAAATAGTCAAAAGCATCTATCTTGATATCAAATGGTTACTGTAGGTATGGTAATGTGAGCACCGGTGTAGAGTAGAGGTGATACCTCAACTTGCAAAACACTTTTTGTTGGGATTCAAACAAAAATAATTTTTCTTTCCCTCCTCCCTTAGTGACTTGACTCAAAGACCAAGTGATATGAGAGAATCCCAACATGAACATGTAGAAATTGGCTAGGCCCAGAAAGCTACAGATGTCTATTAGAGTGATTGGGGCTGGCCAATCCTGAAAGACTTGTATCTTGGTTCTGTCCACATGCACACCCTTCTCATCAATGATTTACCCCAAATATTGAACCTGGGTCATACCAAAAGTGCATTTCTCCAAATTGGCACACAACTTGTTTTGTTGTAGAGTATGGAGGACTTGTCAAATATGGTAGAGGTTCTCTTCCCAACTATAATTGAATATCAGGATGTCATCCAAATACACCACCAAAAATGAGTTGTTGAAGGTTCTCAATATGTTTTCCGTCAACCTCATGAAGGTTGCGGGGTCATTCGTCAACCTGAAAGGCATGACCAACCATTTGAAAATGCCCTTGTTGGATTTGAAGGAAGTATTCAACACATCAGAGGGTTCAATTGGTACCTTGTGATACCTAGAATTCAATTCACTATTGCTGAAATATTCGGCTCCCTTGAGTTGGTAAAAAATGTCATCAATCCGTGGGATTGGATACCTATTTTTATTTTTGATCTTGCTCAGTGCCTGATAGTCAATAAAAAGTCTCTAAGTACCGTCATTCTTCTATACCAACATGATCGGGCTCCTACGGGATGATCAACTTGGCTTGATGTGACCTTTCTACATGTAATGTTCCCAAATTGTAGCCTCAAGCTAAAAGGAACATTATAGTTAGCATTATATTTTGGTAGATGAATAAAATGGGTAGGGAGGCCCATTAACCTCTTTATAAGAAAGAATAAAACTCCTCATATAAAAGGAGGAAGAATAAGCAGCTGGACTGAGCACCTATGGGTGTGAACAAGATTGGATCATGTTGATCTAGTCATCTTTGACCAAGTCCACATGCACTGTCTAGATATAATGTATCTCCTTGATGGACTGCGTAGTTTTAATGGAGGACAACTTGCATGGGCTAGATGGCACATATGGATGGGACCTATGGTGGAGAGGAGCACTTGCTATATATGGAGACGAGGGTAGCCATTGTCATTCATGCTTGGATTATTATTTTCTTTGGTCTTCTTAGCCCCCCATAAATTTTTTGACAAGCAAATAGGGGGCTAAAATGTTTTTGAGCCTTCAAGGAATGCACTTCCTCTGAAAACACATCATCCTTGAAGCCTCTTTGTGCTTGGTGTCCTTTGATAAATTTCCCTCTGCTGATTCCCATTGCAAGCCTCTCTGTTTGTGAAGAAATGCCCAAAGGGCCTCCTCCCCTTCTTATTCCATCCCCCTTTTGTCCCCCCTTCTGCTTCCCTTTTGTACCCTCTCAATCCTCCCAATTCCCCTTTATATCCTTCCTCTACCCTTTGCTTAGCCAAATTCCCCTTTATTCCATATATCGTTACTCCTCCTTGGCCTTAAAATGCATTAAAATGGGCCAAAACCCATTCTCCACTTTGTAATAGGGCTTAGCCCCTTTTCACCAACCCCTTTAGTTGTTTCCCCATGTAGTCGAGCGCTATGACCGAGCGCTACCCCTTAAAGGTGCTAATCGCAATATCGCACATCGCTCCCATCGCATGTTTGTTTTAGCATTCTAATCATCCATCGCAAATATTTGCGATGCGATTGATCGCGTTGCAAATATTTGTGATGCGATTAATTGCGCCATCGTTTCATCGCACCATCCGAACTGCCCAATCGCATAATCACATTTTCTAGATGCGCGACCCTTCACATCTCCTGATTGCTCCTCCGTCATCGGTCAGCCTCCAAATCGGACGGTTGGCGCTTCATCGCACCCCACCAGTCGCCTCGCACTTCCCAATCGCTTCCCCTTCCTCGATCGCAATCGGAAGCTATAAGTGTGCGTCCCCCTCGTCCATCGCGATTGCGATTCTCCGACTAAGCCTTGACCGTCCATTGGGTCTAAGATCTAACGGTTGAGATCTAATCGCCATCCGCCTCTGGCTGGGTCCCACCTCATTGCATTTCACTGCATTCCGATCGCATTTCTCTATATTTTTTTCAAAAGTCAAGGTTTAAGACTTTACACCAAAGTATTATATTTCATAGTTGTTCCACCCCATTTCATATATTATTTCGCCGCTCGATCTTCGCCGCTGATCTTTGTCCCTAGGCCATGATCTAACAGTCTGCGCTGCATTCTACCACCAAACCCTATTATTCGCGAGTTCTCACCCTTCTATTCGCATTTTGTCACCATTGTGTATTCAAAGCCACCACTCCGTCGCCGCGCTACCATTTCATCCACCCTCCCATTGCATTGTTTTCTGAGTCCAGTTGCGTGTTATGCAGGGTGCAGAAGTAAAGGGCCACCATGATTGCACAGTCTTCATTACAGCGGCAAAATTTTGCAGATAAAGATATAAGTGAAGCGACAGAGAGTTTAATGCACAGAAAACCAAGTCATCAGGGCTGCCACATCAGTAGAGATGTTTCTCTCGATGAAAGAACAGAGCACCCGTACTGTTTTTACTCCATGCCGTGCTCCAGTGAAGAGATTTCTGCCCAGAACACAGTCCAAGCTACCAGAGCATGTTTTAATGCAGTATGGAAGACCATTCCATTTTTATTACTAGTTGAGTTATCCACCCATAGTACCACAGAGTACTACTACAGCCGGAGTACATCAGGACCATGTCAAAGTAAGTGGAAGCTGAAGAAGATCACTCCTTTGTCCCAAAAGGGTACCAGGGATAAATGTAGAGATTTGAAACATAATGGGTTTCGGCCCTCTCCTTCTCTTCCATGTTTTAATGTTTCATTTAGTGCCCTACCTACCTCCTCGGCTCATCTTCTGCTATAAAACTCGGGAAGAAATTATTGTAAAGGTTGTTGATGAGATATCAGAGAGGTGCAAGCAGTTTCTCTTGAGATAAGTTCTATGTGTATAGTTGTAAGATAGGCTGAGGAAGATGTATTCAAACTGAATGTTCAAGCTATGGGCTATGATGTACTTCATTGGTGTAGTTTTTAATATGACAAGCATATTTCTTTGGATCCTGATCTAAAGCAGCTTGTGATGTTTTCTTATCTCTGTGTTTGATTTCATTTCATTCCATTTCTATTGGCTCGCATCAGAAGTTTGGCATAATATTTACCCTTGATAGGTACCTTATGTTGCTGCTCTCCCAGCCCTTTATGTTTTCTGCTTATGTGTGTATATGAATATTGATTTCAATTGATTTAACTAGTGTAGTGGATGTTATTGCCTGCTCTCTGATGTATGAAATAATGAAATCTATGTTTAGATGTTCTTGCTAGGATCTATTTGAATGCGTTAAGAACACTAGGGAGTCTAGAACCTTGTCTCTGCCTCTCTAGGATCTTTCCATCCCAATTAGGCCTTCCTCAGATCCCTTGTCCTACCTCTGATTTTTTCCAAGTAGGCCTGGAGTTAAATGACCTCTGACCTGATCTATAGACAGAGTTGGTTGGTTCTCCTCCTTTCATTTTCAGTCCTTAATGTCCCATTCCAAATATCATCTTTAAAATCCAAATGCTCCAGATGACTAGCCCAACTGAAAGCTTGCACATTAATTACAAATAAATCCTTTCTTGACTCCATTGCCCAATGGCCTCGATGTTCCCTGAGTTTTATGTCTTAGCCTAATCCCTTCTATGCTCATCCTTGTCTTATATTGGACCTTCCTTTCCTGATTCCCAACAACCAAACACAAACAATCAAACAAACAACCCTAAGCCTATAACTAGCCTAAAATCATGACTGAGAGCTTCAAAGACATACACTTTGACTCATCTAGAGAGATCCCTCTCTAGACCTAGGAGGGCTAGATCCTAAGGTCTGAAAGTGGTTCTATGTTGTCTCATATTTTGGTCTTGTCAACCTGGCCAAAACATGGGAACACCAACAGGTCTATTGAGACTTTGCTTCCTCTTGTTGTTTAGCATTGTTGCAGTGCTGTTTAGCACAAGGGTGTTCCTAGTCGGGAATCCCTACCTCATCCTTAGGGAAGGAGAGGTTATTTGGTCTACATTTCCTCATTCTAGCATTTTTTCCAAGCTACCTCCTTCAGCTACAGTGTAGTTTCTATTTAAATTTGGGTTGTGTTGTAGGGTGTAGCAAAGGAGGATATCTTTGAGTCATTTCTGGGCTTCTTTTTTGGTGGAGAGCTTGTCTATCCATTGGAGGATCAGCAAGGAGGACTCCTGGGCATATTTTCACATCTTGGCACTTGGAAAAAGCTTCTTTGCACTTATACAGTGTAGTCCCTTACAGGAACTATGTTATTTTTCAGAAAGCTACTACAGCAAGGTTTAATACCTTGATCTTGGGCTAGTTTCCTATGGAAAGGGCTAACCCTTCCCCTGGAAAGCTAGGGAAAGGGATTCTCATCCCTATTGTACTTTATTCAGATATATTTATGTAATGTTGCAGGAGACTACATTATTTGGCAGCTGAATATTCAAATATACTCCTTTTGTACTTAAGCTTCCAAGAAACCCTTGTCAGGTTATCTTTACATTGTATAAAAGAGGCTAGATCTCTGTTTTTCTCTATGCTTTGGATAAATAAAATCTAGATCTATTGTCTAAAACATATTTCTATAGAAACCCTCTTATAATTACGCTGTTCTTCCTTCATATTTTTCTATATGGGTTAAGTCATGGGTTTTCAATGTTTTTAAGCCATATAAGAACCGAGATATTTGTTTAACTTGGCTAGAATGATTTGTTTCAGCTCCCATTCTATATGTGAGATTTATATTGCATGAAATAAGGGATCCAAGTCCCATTTCTCACATTTATAGCATTATTTTCTGGAAATAGCATTTTTATGGTCCAGATCACTGCTTTTCCCCACTTGGAGATAACATATGGAGACATAGGTTTTCTGATATGCTCCTAATCTGATGGAAATTTTTTTAATACACACTTAATAAGTAAATTGACATAGCTTGCATTATTGTGTTCATGTATTGTTGTAGCTCCAACTTTAGAATATCTTAAGATATTCTCATTGTTGTAGAATTTCCTTATTTTGGGATATTACAGTGGTATAAGAGCATAATATTGGCTCAGCCTGTGCATCCAAGACATTATGCCATTAGGAGGAGAAGCTTCTCATAGGAGAGAGAATTTTTGTAGAGGAAACAAAGGCATGACTCCATTATTTGGAGGGATTAAGGAAGAGAGGATCTCCCTGCTTATTTTCCAAGCTATGAAGAATATCAAAGAATATTTCAAGGAGATGAAAGGGGAGGAGTGTAGAATATTTCTGAGAGGTTTTGAAGCAAGCCCTAGCTATTCACTTGATGGGTGTGAGCATTCAGCCACACATATAGATCCACAGTGCAGTCTATTGCCCACATTTACTGCAAGAAGGATGGAGGAAGAAGATGCACCAAGGGAGGAGACCTTGAGTGACTATCTTCAAGAGTATGAATCTCAATCATGGAGATTCAAGGAGCGCTTGGACTTCCAAGGGTTTTTCAAACTCAAGGAGGCAAGATCCAACAGCCACAAAGGAAGCAAGAGAGGTAGAATCTTCCTATCTCACTTTGATGGATCAACAGAGTGCACAGCCAAAGCTTGGGTAGAAGAGCTAGATTCCTATTTCCATCTATACCAAGTTTTATAGAAGAAGGCCATCAGAGTAGCAGCACTTCACCTCAAAGGTATGGCCCATGATTGGTGGTTTAATGATTCTACTTCATTTTTTCATGCAAATGTAAAAACTTATGTTGGATTCACTAAGGAATTGGTGAGAATATTTGATAGAAAACATTGTGAACCATCATTTGTCAAAAACAAAAACTCAAACACTTTACATGAGTTGGAGAGACCTATTAATCCAACTCCACTCCATATTTTTAAAGGGGATAAAAACATGCATGATATTTTTCCAAGGGCAAGATCCCCACTTCTTGAAGAGCCCTCTTCTATTTGTGAAGACATGGAGTCTTCTCCTTCAAGAGATGACCAGGATCAAGGGTCTCTCATTGAGGATGAGGCATTCTCATATCTCGAAGAAGAGGAGAAGGATCAACATCAAGGGATGATGAGCATTCACCCTTATCTATTTCGGAAGATTTATGCACATAATGAGGGGACTGCACAACGTAGTGAAGAGAGGAACAACTCAGTCCACTCATAGATATAGTCCACTTCAGATTTTGATGTCTCTCTACATGGAGGCATTCTACCTGGGAGGCCACCAGTTTGGGTTCACCACTCTTGGATTTTGAAGAGGTGAAGATTTTGGAGGAAGACTTTGGCATGGGGGATTTCAAAGTAGCATGAAGTAGCATGAGGAGAGCTTCACATGCTAGATCACCAACACTGTCTCTTGGGAGGATTGATCCATATTGGAGATTTCAACTCTTGGTAGAGTACTCCAAGGATCTAGGTGCATGTATGATTCTTGATGACCTGGATAGAGATGGTGAGTATATGGTGGATGATGTGGTCATCTATTCTTATGGCAGAGTCTTCTTGACTAGAGCTTCTAAGCTCAAGGAGAAGTTGCTTCATGCAACACATGAGGACTTACTTTCCATGCATTATGATGCATATCTTTATTTGGCAGAGGAGTTCACTTGGGAGGGCATCTAGCATGACATATTTGAGCATATGGAGAGATGCATAGATCAGACGGTGATAGAGAGGAGGTCACAACCACTTCCCTACTCTTTGAAGGTGAGGGAAAATTTTTGATTGAGCCATTTCAGCTCCAAGTCTCATGTACATGATGGAGGATGTATAATTTCACTTTATGTTTTGTACTTCATTTCTTTATATGAGAAACATGTTGCACCAAGAAGGATTGTCCCTTCTTTCAATTATATGATGATGTAATTAAAGCCACTTGTGGAATTGAGATTGGCTATTTATTTGGTGGTTTGTGGGAGAAGCCACATGATTCTTGGTGTGCAACATTGGCACCAAATTGTACTTTCACATTTCTATCTTATAAAATGATAGTGGCAGAAAACAAGTGGTTGGAAAAAAACTTGTTATTGTTTGATTTGATGTAGGCAAAGGATGCACTGCGCTGGTTCTGTTTTTTCCCTGCGATTTACAAGAATGGCGAGAATAAATGCTGCAGGGGGGCACATTAGAACTACGTTGGAATCCTAGGACCTAGCCTTCCTGGATTCAGAGAGGGATCTCTCTATTAAGTGCTTTCAAAGGATATATATTTATGCTTTGTTTATGATATTAGGCTAGTTATGAAGCTCAGAGAACTTGTTTGTTTGGTTGGGATGGATATCATTAATTGGAAAGGTCAGCTGAAGGGTGAAGGGGAGAGCAGATTGAAGAATGTTTCAGCTGAAAATATAGGTCATGAAACAGTATTAACCCATTGGGAGATGGAGTCAGAAAAGGATTTAATTGTACAACAATTATTCAAGGGTTTCCATATGGCAAGTCATCTATATCAAAGGATATTTTAGATTGAATTGTTATATGAAACATTAAAATGTTGTGAAAGAAGAAAAGATAAAACCAATTAAGAATCTAACTTCATTAAGACAAGAAAAGCCTTTCAAAGTAACTGTTTGAAGCAAGCCAAAGGACAGGGCGAACCATAGACTTCTTTGGAAAAACTTTTATTAAAGCGCACTTTTCAGACAACAATCCATTAATCCTAAGACTACTTTCAAAAAGGAGAAAACATATAAGAGAACAAGGAAAATAGCCTAAGATCAGATAGAAATTGTGAATCTAGCCTGCTTTTGGCATACTCTCAAGAGATCTTTCAAGGCAAATGTTAAATACTAGCCAGAGGATGGGGCAAACCATAGACTTCCTTAGGTTAACTCTACTTAGCAAACTTTGAAAAGATCATTCAAGAAAAATATCTCAAGTTGTACTCAGAAGGATATGGGCTTACCAACATTCCCTGGTTATACTATATTGAATCATTCTCAAAACCACAAGCTGGATAAAGCTAGAGGGCAATTAAGAATCCTCTAAACATACCTTAGTAGGACAAAACATAAATATAAAGATTTCAAATAGAAATAGGGTACTTTTCAGTAAATCCTACTCTAAATTTTCTGTTCTTTATCAGAGAAAATGGACAGCATGTAAAACATAAGGAAAGACAAAACAGTGAGGAATAACATCACCATTAACATAGACCACGATCTTGTGAATCAGCTTGTATTATTGATGTTCAAACGAATTACATACTTCGAGTCCCACGGGTCTTTACAACTCAAAACTTCTCTTCTCAACCTAGTTTTCTTCAACTACTCAACAACTCTTCAATAGCTTCAGCAACTATCTTACACTTCAATCATAATCCAACCAACAACAACAATGAACTCCTCATACAATATTTATAGATAAATGAGGAGGTGGAGTGAAAGGAAGGGTCTCTATTTGTTCATAAATGACAGAGTTTAATTTTTTTGACCTTTGAGACCATGCAAGGCCCAAGGAAAAATATATCTAAGTCTAACTCTGCATTATATTAACTTTTTGAACTACTTAGTGGCTTTTTGTTGACTTTTAAGATTTTTTAGGTGGCCTAGCAATAAATTTTGAGTTGTTATTTGGAAATATATCTGACTTGGAGTAACTTTATGTGTCTTTTGAGGTAAATTAGGCCTGTAGGTGGCATTTTGGTCTTTGGAGAAGTAATTTCTTCTGTGGATGTGGCATTCAAAACATTCCTTCTTGCTAATCTATTAGGTGGCTTTAACTCTTATTAGGTCTTTGACATTTCTTGCTGGCCTTTCTTTCATTATCTCTAGTCTCCATCCTTTCTGCTAACTATTTTAATTTTAAATTTTTTCTTTAAATTGTGCTTTATTCTCGTAAACTATTGGTTTAGTTTTTGTTCTTTTGTCTCTAATCTTCATTGTTCTTTCCTTTTCTGTGTGCAAGTGACCTTGGCGCACTGGAGGGTTTATTAATTAACCAATGTTCATGAGGCACTGGTTAACCATTAAAACCGAACCCCGAATCTCCCATTCTGCATCTTGGAACCTAGGATCATCATCCTAGGCCTTTTTCAACTTAAACTTGTTGTGGGAGGGTTGGCTTATTTGTCCGCCATTAATCCTGCAACTCAACACAAACCAATTAAATAAAACCTATGCTTGTGGGTAAAAAACTACTTTTACAGGCTTGGTGAGGGCAGAGGAGTGATGCAGAGGAGGGAGAACGCACATAGGAGGGTTCTATATGCAACCAGGAAGAAACAGCGAGAAATTCGAATAATGACGCAAAAAATCGAAAGGTGGTTTTGCGCAATATCGGAGTGGTATTCACGTGAGGGCTAAGCAGTAAGTGGTATTTGTTGAGCCTCAAATTTGTGCTTTCCTTCACCTCATTTTACCTCATTTTTCCCTTGTCCATTTCCATTTTAAACCCAATTGATCAATAAAAATAGTTAAAATTACTTCTAGAATGGTTTACATAACTGACTTGTTGAATTTTGTGATTGTTGCCATTGTTAAGCATTTTTGACCGGAACTAGCTGCAGAATGCATGCATTCCGTAGCTAACCGGCGATTCTGCAGCTACCTTTATGTTTGAGCATGTTCCAGGTGGCCTCTGGAGGAAAAACGCATATGGGCATGATCCACGTCGTGCCTACATGGTGTGTTGCTCGTCATGGAAGAGGAAATGAATTCTGGGACGGTTATGCACGTGGGAACACATTTGTGAAGGAAGACTCCTACTAGGACTGTCTCAGTCCAGGTGTCTTTTCTCCTTCACGCAGCCACCTCAAAGACTCCTAAGATGATTTGGATAAGGAAAGACATCATTCCTAAATTATTGTAATTATTGTTACTTGCATTTACTTTATAAACTCTTGAGTAGGCCGAGAGCTTAGAAATTTTGTGTTAGATTTGCTGCTAGATTTTGTGAAAACTCTGTGTTACGTCTTTGAAGACACAGAGCATTATGTTCAAACTATTGCATCGTTAATGGAGCAGACAAAATTATCTTGAAGGCGTGATTTAATTTGGAGTTGAATGTCGTCAAGTGGTAGAGGGCCCCTGCCCCTTGAACGGATTTCTTTTGCGTAAACTAGATAAGTTTTTCCTAGCTGTCTTTACGTTCTGCATATTGAATTAGTAGTTGTTTTGTTTTATATACCGTAGTCGTACTCATTCTAGTTCTTCCATAAGAAGACACTCTTCCAACAGACTAAAATGATGAATGTTTAAATGACTATGGTATTGTAGATAGGAGTTAAATTTGTATTTGTTTTTCACTAGCTACTGTAGTCATATTCGTTCCAGTTCTTCCACAAGAAGACACTTTTCCAATAAATTAAAATGATGAATGTTTAATGACTATATACCGTAGGATGCATTGCATTTGCTTTAACTAGCTTACCGTAGTCATATTCGTTCAGCTTCTTCCACAAGACAACACTTTCTGTCAAATGAAATGATGAATGTTTAATGGACATGTACCTGAGGATAGGAGTTTATTTTTGTTTTTAACTCAGATACCGTAGTTATGTCTGACATTCAGCTTCTTTCACAAGAAGCATTCTTCCAAATGTGATTCATAACAATGAACATGAATAGCTATAGTATCATAGAACGAGTTGTAGTTGGCAACCATCACTATCAGCGCTGCACTTATCCTAATCACTCTTCCACAAGAAGAAATTCTTCCAAGACATCCTTAAGAAGTTCAAGATAAGACCGTGATGTGATAATTTAGCTTTTTTAATTGCTTTCAAATACCATTTGCTTAACCCCATAAGGTCACAAGCAATGGACTGCCTTCTACCTCTTCCACAAGAAGGAACTTTTCCAAAATATCACTCATGATGAACAAACCGATTGTGTAACTTCATAGAATAGTGCATGATAATTAGAATGCTCCGGAGTTTCATTTTTCATTTAATTCATGTCCAGCTACTTCGTTTCAAAGTTTGATGATGGCTTATGGTTTAACATTGTTCTAGTTTAGAAGCATCTTAAGCTCATGTTTAAATCAATTCATTGCACTTACATCTCATAGTCACATTGTCACCCTTTGCACAGTAAATCACTTTAGTTGATAGGACTCATAAGACATCCCTCATTATTTACAAATATCTTTTTGTTCTGAAAACCACCAGTGATCCATAACCTTAGGAACAGAAGATAACATCATTACAAGGTCTGAAATATCTCTGCAAATTCCTCACCATAAACAGAGCTCTTCCTCAACAGAACTACCTTGAAAAGAAACCAATAACTCTGTGAGTATAGGCTCTGTGACATTCAATTGAAATTGCAGAATAGAACTAGGAATTAGTCATGGAATAGATGAGCTTAGAATAGAATGTTGCATCATGATTAGTGTCTAATTGTCTAGTTAGAAAACTTGCATATTTAAGTGATCATTTCTCAAAGTCTAGTTTGTGTCATTTGTTTAAGAAGTCATCATTAAGCTCTTGTTTCTATTCAGTCATAGTTTAGATGTTGCTTCAGTGTTTTTGATTACATTTGCCATTCCATACATTAGGCTCAACTGTGTTCTTGACCACCAATTTCTTTTTCATTAGTTTTCTAGGCATTTTCATTGTAAACATAAAACTTCAAAAGACCAAAAACATCATAAATCAACATAAAAGACAAAAACATCACAAAACACTACACACAACGCACTAGGAAACAAGCACCTAGGTACATATGGTACATTTCACTTCAACAGTTTACAAATCCTGGTTGACAATTAAATGAACTCAGTTTAGGAGACTAGATTGAGACACAACATTTTGGCGCCGTTGCCGGGGAAGTGAAAACTAGGTAATCTTTGTTTCTTAACATCCAAAAACAATTTTATGCGTAGGGAGAGAGATTCAAGGGGAAGATTTATAAGCAACAGAGGCAGAATTTTGACATCTAGAACACCACTTGTTTCATCTAGATCCAGAACTAGTACACCTTCAACTCAAACCCATCTTCCATCCTTTACTGATCCTGGACTTCTAGAAGATCTAAGGTCACCTATTCCATTAGAGAAACCTTCCACTTCATCCACTGAACCTGCCATAGAAGAGGATCCAAAAACCTTTGTTGAGGATACAAACCTTTCTACTTCCACAAGAGAGTCAACCATGGCAGAAGAAGGAGGAGGAGGAGTTGTTAATGGAGAACACACATTATTTGGAGGAGGTAGAGGTAGAGGTAGAGGAGAAGGAGGAAGAGGAGGTAGAGGTGCAGATGGAGGAAGAAGTAGAATAGGAAGCTCTTTTGGGTTCCCTATACTCGATGAAGAAACCAATACAACCATGAAAAACATTTCACCTTCTGTCCTTCCGAACTTCTATGGACTTAAAACTGAGGATCCTGAAACTTTCTTATTCGAATTTGAAGTGTTGTGTAGGACTTATGACTATCTTCAAGATGCTCAAAAATTGAAATTATTTCCTTCAACTCTGAAAGGAGCAGCATTGAAGTGGTTTATGAGCTTAAACAATAGTTCCATTAGGACATGGGAAGACATGAAACAAGCATTTCTAGAGAGATACTTGGATTATTGTATGCCGGTTAATCATAAGGAAGAAGTGTTCAAGATGTTACAAAAGGAAGATGAAAACTTAGAAGATTTGTTGGAAAGATTTAAATACAACATAAAAAGGGCACAAATGGAAAACCTAGATCAAGACACTTTAAAAGCTCTTTTGTTGAAAACCATTAGGGATGAATGGTTGGATATCCTTAACATGGTGGGAAAAGGGGATATATCACAACTCACATTACCTGAAATATCTGAGTTATGTATCAACCTTTCAAGAGGGAAATCTAAAACTGTCAAAGGTCCAAGAGATCCCGCTCTTGCAAGGGCAAGTAAATCTGCTTCTGGGACAGTAAGTAGATCAGAAATAGGACACATGCTTGATGATTTTAAATCTGACATCTTAGGAAGTCTTAGTGAACAAATAGACACCCTCAAGATACAAAACAAGAAAAAGGCTGAATCTGATGCCTTGGCAATCTTTTGTCCCAAATGTAGAAAGAAACATGCCTTGAGAGAGTGTCCTTTAGATGTAAAAGTTGTAGAAACCTGTGTTATTTGTTCTGAGAAACATGAGACCAAGAATTGTCCTTCTCTTCCTGGTCTCAAGGCTGTTTTTCAAGAAGAAACTCCTACATATTCCACAGAATCTCTTAACTTTGTATCTAGAAGACCCTGGCAGGGATCTCAGACACAGGGATTTCATGATCAAATGTATAATCAACCTCCACCTTGGAATTCTTGGCAGCAACCTTGGCCTCAATTTCAAAATCAATCTCAAGCTTGGGCACAAGGATCACAAAGTCCCTATAGAAGATACTCTCCATATTATCAGTATCCACCATCCTATCCACCATATCCACAATTTTATCCTCAAAATCCTCAACAAAATTTTCCTCAAAATCTTCAACAAAATTTTCAACAAAATTCTCAACAACATCATCAGAACCAACCTCATCAAAAGCAACCACTTCCATTACCATTCCCTCAAAAATCCAATCAATTACCAGCTCAGCCCATACCAAACCCCAATAATAATAATCCTCAGAATACATATATGATAGAAGGACAACAATTTCCAACTTACTTAATTACTCCTCTAGACCTTAGTGATGTTCAACTTAGGTCTGGAAGGATACTTGAGAAGAGAAAACCTTCTGTGATCATACAAGAACAAGATAATTCTGAGGAAGACTCCCTACGGGTTAATAAAAGTCTTGAGGAAGAAACATCCTTTCAAGGCCAAAACATTGAAAAAATGAAACAAAAAGATCCAATAAGCCCAACTCCAGTATTAGAGCAACCATCCACATCTACTTCTATACCTCCCTTTCCGGAAAGATTACAAATTGACAAAGGTGTAGAAAAACAAATAATGGTGCCTAATTATGATTTCTTGGATGAACTGAGAAATGTTTGCATTAAAATTCCATTATTGCAAGCCATCAAGGAAATCCCAATTTTAGCCAAAACAATAAAGGAGTTGAGTATGAAGACAACAAAGAAAAGAATAAGAGAAACCAAGAAAATTCAACTGGTAGGACAAATAGCAGACATTATGATGGGTAAGACTACTATTCCAAAGTACCTTGACCTAGGAAATCCAGTTGTCAAAATTCACATCAATGGAATTGAAATTCAAAACACACTCATTGACTTAGGAGCAGCAATAAATATCATGAGTAGACAAATCATGGACAAACCGAAACTTCCTAATCTTCTCTTTACACCCACACTATTACAATTAGCAGATAGATCTGTGATCAGACCAGATGGGGTAATAGAAGACATTCCAGTGTCCCTAGACTCTTGGGAGTACCCTGTGGATTTCATGATCCTGACACCCAAGAATAATCTAGGAGGCCATCCTGTCATACTAGGAAGACCTTGGTTGGCTACAGCTGATGCTTTTATTAGTCGTAGGTCCGGTGATATGTATATTTCTGATGGAAGTTCAACAAAGAAATTCACTTTATATCCTCCAGCTAGGACAATTACAGATCTAGATGACACTCAATGGATAGAGGATGAAGAATATTTGCAACCACTCTTCACAATATCAGAAATTAGTGAAGATAATCAAATTCTGAATACTCTAGAAAATTTTGAATCTTCTCCAGAGCACAAACAAGAATCATTTCAAGAGAGATCCAATATTGAGTTCTTGTCATCTAGACAGATGTCTCTTCATTCCATGGACAAATTTGGCAGTTCTACAAGTGAAATTTTTCCAGGCAAAACCTTGAACATAAACAAAAACCTGGAAAAATCTCAACAAGAAGAACTAGTCAAAGTATTACAGAGACATTCTTCTGCATATGCATGGGAATACACTGACATGAAAGGGATAATTCCCAAGACTTGTACTCATCACATCTATATAGAGGCAAATTGCAAACCAATTAGACAACCTCAAAGACGGATGAATCCAAATCTTAGGGAAATTGTCAAGGAAGAACTACAAAAATTGTTAAATGTTAACTTCATTTATCCTATTTCAGATAGTCAGTGGGTTTTCCCTTTAGTAATTGTACCTAAGAAAAATGGAAAATGGAGGGTGTGTGTTGACTACCGAGAACTGAATAAAGCTACTCTTAAAGACCATTTTCCTTTACCTTTCATAGATCAAGTATTAGATACATTAGCAGGTAAAAAGTACTTTTCATTCCTGGATGGATTTAGTGGTTACAATCAAATCCAAGTAGCACTTGAAGACCAAGATAAAACCACATTTACTTGTCCTTGGGGTACCCATGCCTACCGAGTATTGCCATTTGGATTGTGCAATGCACCTGCAACATTCCAAAGGGCAGTATTAGGAATTTTTTCTGATCTGATACATGACTGTGTAGAGGTGTACATGGATGATTTTACAGCTTATGGGGATACATTTGAAGAGGCTTTAGAAAACTTGGAAAAGGTCTTAAAAAGATGTCAAGAAGCAAACCTTTCTCTTAGTCATGAAAAATGTTTTATGATGTTCACTGAAGGTATTGTTTTAGGGCACCACATTTCAGGGGATGGGATTAGAGTAGATGAAGCGAAAGTTGAAGTTATTTCTAATCTATCCATTCCAAATTGTCAAAAAGATGTTAGAAGTTTTCTAGGATTTACAGGGTATTATCGGAGATTTATAGAAAACTTCACCAAAATAGCATCTCCTCTCTTCAAATTACTCACCAAAGATTGTGTATTTAAGTGGACTTCTGATTGCCAGTTAGCTTTTGAAACCCTGAAAACCAAAATTTCTGAAGCACCTATATTAAAGGGACCTAACTGGAAGTTATCTTTTCATATCTCGACAGATGCTTCCGATACAGCTCTGGGAGCAGTATTGGGACAGAAAGATTTAATTCCCTATGCCATCTATTATATCAGTAAAAATTTGACTCCTGCAGAGTTAAACTATACTGTAACTGAAAAAGAGTTTTTAGCCGTTGTTCATGCCATTAACAAATTTAGACACTATATAACAGGCTATGAAACTTTTATTCACACTGATCATTCTGCCATTAGATATTTAATGAATAAATCAATCACTAATGGTAGAGTTATAAGATGGTTGTTATTATTGCAAGAATTCAACATTACTATTCTAGATAGGCCTGGAAAATAAAACACTGTGGCTGACTTCCTGTCTAGAATTCAAAATATCAAAGATGACACTCCGGTTGAAGATCAATTTCCTGATGAATATCTTTTTGCAGTTTCTACTCAAACTCCATGGTTTGCCGATATTGCTAATTATTTAGTTTCAGGAAAGTTTCCTTCAATTATGAATGGAAGGGATAAAAGAAAAATCATTAATGATAGTGCAAGATATTCATGGGTCGCTAATGAGTTGTACAAGACAGGTTCAGATTTGATCATTAGAAGGTGTGTTCGTGAAGATGAGATGCCTGAAATTCTCAAGGCATGTCATGACGAACCTTGTGGCGGACACTTTGCAGATAAGAGGACAGCCTACAAGATCCTTAACTTAGGATATTATTGGCCATCTTTGTTTAAAGATGCAAGGGAATATGTCAAAAGGTGTGACAGTTGCCAAAGGGTAGGGAAACCTTCTCCTTCAGGTGAGATGCCATTACAACCTCAGGTACACATTGAACCTTTTGAAAAATGGGCCTTGGATTTTGTAGGACCTATTAGTCCTCCATCAAGACAAAAGAAATACATATTTTTTTACACTGATTATGTTACTAAGTGGGTAGAAGCTAAACCATTACTTGTTGCTAATGAATCATCTGTAGTTACTTTTCTTTTTGAGGATATTTTTACTCGTTTTGGTGTCCGAAGGGAAATTGTTACAGATCAAGGAGCTCAATTTACATCAAGGCTAGTGGAGCAAATGATGGAGAAGTACAAAATCAGACATAGAACATCTACTCCTTATCATCCACAAGCAAATGGTCAAGTGGAATCCACTAATAAAGTTATTGAAGGAATCCTAACAAAGATTGTTCATCTACATAGAAGAGATTGGGTAGATAGGCTTCCTGAAGCCTTGTGGGCCTATAGAACTACATGGAGAAACACAACAGGCCATACTCCTTATGAGATTGTTTATGGAAAGCAAGTTTTGTTTCCTATAGAGTTCCAAATCCAAACATTCAAGATGGCAGTTCAGCTAGGACTTGATCTAACGGAGGCACAAAAGCATAGACTGGAGCAAATTAATGAATTGGATGAGATCAGACAAGATGCAGTTCAGAAAACAAGTCTAGTCCAACAGCAAAGGGCCAGATGGCATGACAAGTACATCAAAGAGAAGAAATTTAAAGAGGGTGATTGGGCTCTCTTGTTTGATTCAAAATTCAAGGATTTTCAAGGGAAATTTCAGACACATTGGCTTGGGCCATATGAAATTGTTCGAATTTTTTATAATGGGGCAGTAAAAATCAGAACTATAGATGAAGAGGAAGTCACTTTTCTTGTGAATGGCCATAGACTGAAGCTATATCACAAGCCACTCTCAAGAGAAGAGTTTGTCAGGAAGTTCCAAGGAGACAATGATGTGAAGTTAATGAAGAAGAGTCTCTCTTCTTCATCAACTTGATTAATTTTTCTGAAGCATTTCTTTTTAAAAAAAAAATAAAAAAATAAAAATAAAAATAAAGGTATAAACATGAAAACCAATCACTGATTGGCATGTTTATGCGGAAAAGATAGGGTGAAAATCAGAGTCTCTCTGACACTCTAACTTTTCCCATTTTTGTTTCTAAGCAGCTGTTATAAAAATCATAAGTTCAGTGCCATAGTACTTATGATTCATTTCATCTCACTCCATTCACTATCCATCCATACTTCATCTCATCCATCATTCACATTTCACTCCATTCCACATCTCATTCATTTCACTCCATCTTCCATTCACTTCATTTTCATGTCAAAACATAGAATTTGATATCTTGTTGTAAGTGAATAAAAATATGCCATGAATTGCAGTACAGCCCTTATGTTCCTTCATTCCATGAACTGAATCCATTTTATTCCATTATCCACTTCATAATCCATCATCCATTTTCATCCATTTTCATAAACATTTCACCCATCTTCCAGAAACATTCCATTTTCATGATTAAAGTATTCTACAGGAACATTCTGCAGCTCAGTGGACATTCTGCAGCTGATCACCTTTTCTGCAGCCCGACAGTCTTTTTGCAGCTATAAACCCTGAAGGCATCAACCAGCAGACATCAGAATTACAACAAAGTGATCCAGTGAATTCATGAATCAAAAATATTAAGAAAATTGTGAAAGAATCCTCCAAAGATGAGCAGAGAAGACAAAGGCTACACAAACATCAAATAAAGGGCAGAGGTAACAAATTTAAATTACGATGGCAATTCATAAAAATTTAGCATAGTTTAGTTGTGGATTATTCGAAAGGTTGTTTTAATTGTTTTATTGATCAAACACCAAACAAAACCCTCTACAGACTTTGTATTAAATCTTCCAATTCAAATTTTCTATCCGATAGCATTTGAGCGGTGAAACGGCCAAAGCATTTGAAATTCCCACGACTCTTAACCAAGTTATTTAATGATGAAGATTTTTCCTGCCGTCGTAAATCCTCCGCCATCTCCTCAAATCATTAATACAATCCTCCACCTCACTCCACCACTCTATGCCATGACCATTTGCCATAACGTCATTCCGTAGACAGTATTCCATTCCGAAGGCAGAAGCATTATTATCATCAGGAGCAGAACAGAAGAGGTAAATTGGAAGCATAACGGTGTGAGAACTCAATGAACAGATAGCATATCACTAAGAACGAAGTTTGGAGCATTTTCACTGTCAACACAGAATTGTGGCCGTATAGAGTTTAAAGCCTGTTGCTACCAGAAGACAGAGGTGCTAAAATTGAAGACTTTGCTACCAGAAGACAGAGGTGCTAAAATTGAAGACTTTGCTACCAAAGACAGAGGCGTGGTAGTGATTGAAGTTTGAAGTCTGTTGCTACCCGAGACAGAGATGCTGTAGTGTTGAATTTGAAGCATACCATTTGCTATCAGAGACAGAGGTTGAGTTTGAAGTCTGTTGTTACTAGAAACATAAGTGTTTTTCAGTGATTGAGTTTGAAGTCTTTCTGTTATCAAGGACGGAGGTATTGCACAAAAAGAAACTTGAAACCATCTACCACTGTCTATCAGAGACATATTAGCTTGAAAATTGAAATTGCTTTCATATCTCTCCAAAGTTCAACAGAAGTACATCAGTCTGAGGTTTCGAAGGCATTCTTCATTATCAAACAGAGGCATACAAACCAGAGATTTTGAAGACTGTTGCTATTATAAATCAAAGGTATGTCCTTCCAAAATTGAAGCCATTTTCATTTAGAGCTTGAAGCCATTTTAATCCGAAAGTAAAAGACATTGTTTTGTGGGTAGAGTGTTAATTTGATATTGAAAAACATCATGGGTTTCATCGTAAGGACTGAGCCTGTGGGATCAAAATATTTATAAGGTTACCCACAATGCAAGGAGATGTTACAACAAATAGGATGGCTTCAATTCTGGGAAAAATTTAATGGCTTCCATAAGGAAGTCACCAAAACATTTGCCAGATCATTCCAAGGTACTGAAGTTGAAATAGGAGATGTCAAGTTTACTGTTACTGAAGTTTTTATAGCAGAGGCTACAGGATTGTCCAGAACCGGAGAAAGATGGTTTAAAAATAGGGAATTCCACAATGACTCCTGGAAACAAATTTTGAAATCACCAAATATGGATGTTAGTGTGTTCAAGACAGGAATTCCCAGTACAGCCTTGAAAAGCAAATGGAGAAACATACTACTTCTTTTACAAAAATTTGTTACATGTGAGGGTAGATATGGGACATTTTATGTCTACCATATTAGACTAATGTTGCATTTTCTAGGAGAAGATTTGAATTTACCATATTTTTTGTATCAGAGTCTGAAGAAAATGGCTTCATGTGTTCAGAGAAGAGTTCAGTTTTTAGAGACAACCCTGTATCATCATGGGTTGGTCAAAATTTTAATTGAGCATCATCTATCTAAAACAAATGATACATGGGATGATTTCTTAATAAGAAATCATTTTGAAGAAGCAAAAGAACTATCACCTGAACCACAACCCACAAAAAGAAGTAGGAAATGGAGGACTCCAGAAGGTAAAAGTGACAAACCGGTTCAAGAAAGAAGTGAGGAAGTCATTTTGGAGAAGTTGACTCGAATCAAGAGCCAACTAAAGGAAAAGAAGATAATCAAGGAATCTGTTATAGAGAAAGGAGAGGGGTCCTCTCAACTTAGGAGAAGCCACAGATTAAAAGGAAAACTGAAGAAAACATCAATCAAACAAACAGGGGTAATCAATATTAAAGATGAAGAAACATCCATGGAAGAGTATGATGATGAATATTTTTATGAAGGCACCCCTGAGATTGATCCTGCTCAACAGGAAATCTATGATTATGTGGAAACTTTAGAGAGAACAGCTTCAGAAAGAGAAGAGAGAACCCCCAGTCCTCCACTAACTGAAATTGATATATTAAGGAGGGATAGGTATGAGTTGGAATTGTTGAATAGACACATCAAAAATGAGAATGAAATTCTCAAAGATCAAATCAAGCTCAAGACTGACATGAACTCAACCTTATCCCTGCATATAGACAAAGTGGAGAGGACCAATGAGAAGATGAAGACAAGGAACAAAAAGTTGATCAGGGCACTCACAAACCTCAGGTTCAAACTTGTGATCAGGAAACCCAGAAGGCCTCTAGCTTTCAGAGAAAGGAGAAGAAGGGGATTAGATGTCCTTGCAGAAGCCTCAGAATTCATAGGATAATTTGCATGAGGACATGCAAAGAGACAGCAGTGGGGGTATGTTGAGCCTCAAATTTGTGCTTTCCTTCACCTCATTTTACCTCATTTTTCCCTTTCCCATTTCCATTTTAAACCCAATTGATCAATAAAAATAGTTAAAATTACTTCTAGAATGGTTTACATGACTGACTTGTTGAATTTTGTGATTGTTGCCATTATTAAGCATTTTGACCGGAACTAGCTGTAGAATGCAGGCATTCCGTAGCTAACCAGCGATTCTGCAGCTACCTTTATGTTTGAGTATGTTCCAGGTGGCCTCTGGAGGAAAAACGCATATGGGCATGATCCACGTCGTGCCTACATGGTGTGTTGCTCGTCATGGAAGAAGAAATGAATTCTGGGTACGGTTATGCACGTGTGAACACATTTGTGAAGGAAGACTCCTACTAGGACTGTCACAGTCCAGGTGTCTTTTCTCCTTCACGCAGCCACCTCAAAGACTCCTAAGATAATTTGGATAAGGAAAGACATCATTCCTAAATTATTGTAATTATTGTTACTTGCATTTACTTTATAAACTCTTGAGTAGGCCGAGAGCTTAGTTAGAAATTTTGTGTTAGATTTGCTGCTGGATTTTGTGTAAACTCTGTGTTACGTCTTTGAAGACACAGAGCATTATGTTCAAACTATTGCATCGTTAATGGAGCAGACAAAATTATCTTGAAGGCGTGATTTAATTTGGAGTTGAGTGCCGTCAAGTGGTAGATGGCCCCTGCCCCTTGAACGGATTTCTTTTGCGTAAACTAGATAAGTTTTTCCTAGATGTCTTTACGTTCTGCATATTGAATTAGTAGTTGTTTTGTTTTATATACTGTAGTCGTACTCATTCTAGTTCTTCCATAAGAAGACGCTCTTCCAACAGACTAAAATGATGAATGTTTAAATGACTATGGTATTGTAGGATAGGAGTTAAATTTGTATTTGTTTTTAACTAGCTACTGTAGTCATATTCGTTCCAGTTCTTCCACAAGAAGACACTTTTCCAATAAATTAAAATGATGAATGTTTAAATGACTATGGTACTGTAGGATAGGAGTTGTATTTGTTTTTAACTAGCTACTGTAGTCATATTCGTTCCAGTTCTTCCACAAGAAGACACTTTTCCAATAAATTAAAATGATGAATGTTTAATGACTATGGTACTGTAGGATAGGAGTTGTATTTGTTTTTAACTGGATACTGTAGTTATATTCATTCCAGTTCTTTCACAAGAAGACATTATTCCAACAGATCATAACAATGAATGATGAATAGCTATAGTATCATAGGAATTAGTTGTAGTTTTTAGTCTTCACTATCACAGTTGCACTTGTCCTAATCACTCTTCCACAAGAATAAATTCTTCCAAGACATCCTTAAGAAGTTCAAGATATGACCGTGATGTGATAATTTAGTTTTTTTAATTGCTTTCAGTTCATTTGCTTTCAACTGCATACAAGTTCACAGTCAGAATTGTTCTACCTCTTCCACAAGAAGGAACTTTTCCAAAATATCACTAATGATGAACAAACAGATTGTGTAACCTCATAGAATAATGCATGTTAATTAGAACGCTCCGGAGTTTCATTTTGCATTTAATTCATGTCCATCTACTTCGTTTCAAAGTTTGATGATGGCTTATGGTTTAACATTGTTCTAGTTTAGAAGCATCTTAAGCTCATGTTTAAATCAATTCATTGCACTTACATCTCATAGTCACATTGTCACCCTTTGCACAGTAAATCACTTTAGTTGATAGGACTCATAAGACAGCCCTCATTATTTTTGTTCTGAAAACCACCAGTGATCCATAACCTTAGGAACATAAGATAACATCATTACAAGGTCTGAAATATCTCTGCAAATTCCTCACCATAAACAGGGCTCTTCCTCAACAAAACTACCTTGAAAAGAAACCAATAACTCCTTGAGTATAGGCTCTGTGACATTCAATTTAAATTGCAGAATGGAACTAGGAATTACTCATGGAATAGATGAGCTTAGAGTAGAATGTTGCATCATGATTAGTGTCTAACTGTCTAGTTAGAAAACTTGCATATTTAGTGATCATTTTTCAAAGTCTAAGTTTGTGTCATTTGTTTAAAAGGTCATCATCAAGCTCTTGTTTCTATTCAGTCATAGTTTAGATGTTGCTTTAGTGTTTTTGATTACATTTGCCATTCCATACATTAGGCTCAACTGTGTTTTTGACTACCACTCTCTTTTCATTAGTTTTCTAGGCATTTTCATTGTAAACATAAAACTTCAAAAAGACCAAAAACATCATAAATCAACATAAAAGACCAAAACATCACAAAACACTACACACAACGCACTAGGAAACAAGCACCTAGGTACATATGGTACATTTCACTTCAGCAGTTTACAAATCCTGGTTGACAATTAAATGAACTCAGTTTAGGAGACTAGATTGAGACACAACAGTATTTACCACTTTGAACACCATACCATAGGATGGGTGACACCTATATACTGGGAAACCACTTTTTTTGCATTGAAAATGCGCGTTAAATCACTTTGGAGGATCGGGTGCGAAATCAGTTCTAGGCCGTCAGATCTAGGAGATCCAGATCTACGGCGGAGGGTTAACGCAACGGGAAAAGTGTGCAGTCAGTGGGACCGAGTGCTGATATCAACATATTTTTCATGTAGCGAGATGATGAATGGGCAGGGTTTAGATCTGTGGGTTAGCAGTGGCCGTCAAATTGATGGGATCGACGGTCAAGAACTATTGTGGGGGGAGAGAATAGATGAGGGATGGCTAGATGAAAGGAGAAGGGGGAAAGCATGGTTGCAGTTGGATCGGTCAATATCAATGGTCCAAGTCATGTCGGGGAAAAACATAGTAGCGGAGGAAAAATATAAGGAAAAAGGTTGAAGGAAAGGTGTGGGAACAAGGCCCTGTGGAGGAAGAATGAGACCAAGGGCTAAGAAAATAGGGGTTTAAGCTTTAGCCAACGGTCACGGGATGTGGTTTTATGAGTAGAGGGGGTGGAGGGCTTAAACACTTAAGGGCTTAAGGTCTAATTTTATATAAAAGAGCGGAATAGGGCCTAGAAGTGGGTTTTATGGGCTTTTTAGAAGTTCTGATAGGGATAAAAGGGTTCTTTAAATCAAATAAAGGAATTTTTATAAGGTTTAGAGGGGTTTTTTTGGGAAATGAAGGGAAGAAATGATTTTTTAGAGAAATAAATGATGAGTTAGGATAAGTGAAATAATGAGTGAAATGGAGGGATTTTAGAGAAATTTATGAGGGTGAAATGGTAGAAGAGGGGCTTGAAAACAATATTTTTTAGTAACAGTAGGGCTTATTGAAGGATTTTGATGAAGATTTCAATGGAGTGATTCTTTGACAATGATGAACACAATGGGCTTTCAAGGATTCACAAATTTTCATAAAATTTGTTTCTTGAAAGCTAAGGAACCTATTTAGCCATAATGAGGTATAACATAATTTATAGATGGCTAATAGTGGCTCCACTTGGGGAGGGCAGCTCCTTGGAGGTGTTAAGAACCTTAGAAAATAAATCTCTGGAAAGCAGACCAGTGCCTTGTCTTTTGCTGCATTTTGACAACCTCCTTTTCTTCTTTGATCATACTACTTTAAAAGATGATCAACATTTATCTTAACCAGATGATTTTCTTCCAAATTTTTTCCTACACATCCTACTTTTCCTAACATGTTTTCTTCAGTGGGTGCACTTAGACTTGAAAACCCTTTCAACATCATTTTATTCTTTTATTTGAAAGCTTCAAACTAATCTATTTCTACCCTTATATCTTCCATGGGTTCAGATTATATAGTTGAACTCAGTAATTCTCTACCTATTCTAATTATCTGTCAAGGTTAAGCTGTTTGACAGATTTTATCCTATATCTTCTAAAACAAGAAATTTAAAACACAGTCAAATCAGGTTTAGATAGTCTGATTTGCTATGGGGGCTATGGAATTTTGTACAAGCTGCACATAGACTTTATTTGTAGGAAATTTAAAACAAAATTATGAAGGTTTAAGATCTAAAATTTTGTAAGCATCCTTCTTTCTTTCTTTGGCTCAGGTTTTGATATTTTTGGAGCCATTTCTCTTTTCTTTTTCTTGGTTCAGATTTTGAGCTTTTTAGAACCATTTATTTCTCTATCCTAATCTATTCTACTGATAAGACAAGAATAAAATGTTTGGAAAATTTGTTTTCACTAACCTATCAGCACAAAATTGAAATTTACTTAGTCATGATTTAGACTGTATGACTAAATAATAGTTCATTTTTCAAGCAGTGGAATTTAGACTTGCACACTTTCATATTTTTCCTCTTTTTTGGTATGGGGCTGTACCTTTTTCTTTTTAATTTGACCTGTTTTCTCTTTCTTAGTTGTTTTTTGTATGTTTCATTTTTAAACTTTCTTTCAAGAAATGTTATTTACAATGAATTAAAAAGAACTTTGAACAAAAACCTTAACAAAAATAATGTTTGAGCATCATGCCATTGACAGGACCTCCAAAAAGTTCAGCTCCATCCATCTCCTAAAGAAAAAATGCATTGGTTCCTATAGCAGACTGAATGAGATAAGGGCCTTTCCATAAATTTTCAAACTTTCCATGTTTGCTCTTATCTTCTTTTCTAGAATCCCATCTCAACACTTTATCACTAATTTTAAAATTACTCGCCTTTGTTCTTTTATCAAATAGCTTCTTGATGTTTTCTGGTACTTGCTGTGCTCTTTTATAGAATTCCTCTTTGTTTTGCTGCAACTGAATAGTTTGTTTTATTCTTCTTGTCGTGTCATCTTCTTCAGATTGTACTTCTTGGATCAAATTCATGACTGGCACTCCTGTAATGGTTGGAAATACTACATTTGCTCCATAAACTAGCTAATAATGGGACATCCCAATTGACTTTTTAACTGTCAATATGTCTGCCCAGAGTGCATGTACTAGCTTATAGTGCCATAATTTCTTATTCTCTTCCAACAAATTCTTTATTATGTTTACCAAACTCTTATTTGAGGATTCTACCAGCCCATTACCTTGAGGGTAATAAGCTGTGGAATGGTTGAATGCAATCTGATATGTGTGATAGAAATCAACCATCTTTTTGGATCCAAATGCAGCAGCATTGTCAGTGATAATTTTCCTAGGACATCCAAATCTAGACAGGATATGATTTTCCAGGAATGAAATGATGACTGAGTCCGTGGAATTCCTGGAAGGGATGGCTTCTATCCATTTGGTAAAGTAATCAGTTGATGTGAGGATCCATTTGTGTTGGGCAGATGAGGCAGGATGGATTTCCCTAGTGAAGTCTAGACCCGACTGTTGAAAAGGAGCTTCAGTAGTGATTGGTTGCAGAGGTAAGAGAAGTAATTTTCTTTTGCCTTCAAAGATTTGACATTTATGGCAGGCAATGACCATTTTGCGGATATCTTGAAAGAGGGTGGGCCAGTAGTATCCAGATCTAAGCATTTTATTCACAGTAGTTTTCCAATAGAGGTGGCCTCCACATTCTCCTTCATGAAACTCATGCTTGATCTTATTTTCATCATCCTTAGGAAAACATTTAAGAAATAAGCCACCAACATTTTTCCAATATAAACATTTATCTAAAATGCAGTAATTTACAACTTTTAACTTTAAAAACCTTGCCTTTGTTTTAGACAAACCAGGAGGAACATTAAGATTAAGCAGCACATACAAAATATCAACATACCAACATGAATTCATAAAATTATCTTCAATAAGTGGAGTGGCCAACTCCTCCTATTCATTTAATGCATTAAACATGTTTATATCAAGAGTTTGAAAGTTGGATTCAACCATTAGTTTTTCTAGTCCTTGACCTTTGATGAGCTTAGTGGGCTTGATTTCTAAATCATATTCTAATATAACAACAATCCACTTTCTTCGTTTTCCATCAGGGTCTTGTGTTAGAATGTCTTTTACCACTGAATGAAGCACAAATGTTATGAAGTGTGAGCGTAAAGTGTAAAATCTGAATTCTTTTAAGGCTTTGACCAGGGCAAAGGCTTGTTTTTCCATTATATTATACTTCAAATGTGCATCTCTTAATGCCTTGCTGAAAAATGCAATAGGTTGCTCTTGTCCTTTAATGTTTTTCTATAAGAGGACAACAGCTACTCTGTGTTCTAATGCAAATGAAAATATGAAGAAATATTTTGTAAAACCAGGACTGATGAGAATTGGTGTTTGGGTAAGTGCTTGTTTTACTAGCTCAAATGATTTCTTTGCTTCTAAGGTCCATTTAAATCCTTCTCTTTTAAGCATATTGGTCATGCTTCTAAGGAATTCAACTAGGTTGGGTATTAACCTTCTCAATAAATTAATCTTCCCAATGAAAAATTGGAGTTCCTTGATGTTTCTAGGATGATTGATTTGCAATATACCTTCAATCATCTTTTGGGTCTATCTTTATTCCCTCTTCAAATATGATATGTCCAAGAAGTTTACCTTCTTGGGGACCAAACAATGTTTTCTTGGGATTTAAGGATAAACCATATTTTCTGCACTTCTCAAAGACTTTTCTTAGGTGTATTAGGTGTTCTTCATCTGTTTTAGAATAAACTGTGATGTCATCTAAGTAAATCACAATGAAGTAACCTATTTCTTCTAAGAAAGCAATATCCATGGCTCTCTGGAATGTGGCACCAACATTCATTAAACCAAAAGGCATTTTCACATACATGAAAGTACCCCAAGGTGTGGTAAAGGTTATTTTAAGTTGATCATCAGGATGTACCAATACTTGGTTATATCCTGAGAAGCCATCTAGCAAAGAAATTCTTCTAGAACCTACTACCCTTTGTAAGATATGATCCATTTTGGGCAAGGGCTAGTTGTCCTTTAATAAAGCCTTATTTAAGTTTTAGAAGTCAATACAAAGCCTTATTTATTTTGTTTTCTTCCTAGCTGATACAAGATTAGATACCCATTTTTAGTACCTCTCAGGGACAATAATTCCACCTTCATACATTTTTCTAATTTCTTTCTCAACCAAAGGTAATTGAACAGGGTTTATTCTGCGAAATTTTTGTCTATAAGGCTTCTGATTTTCTTTGAGGGGTATCTTCTGCTGAATTATTTCTTTCATATGATTTTAAATCTTCATAACTCCATGCAAACACATTAGAAAATTCTCTAAACAGCTCAAGGTATTTCAGTTTAATGTGAGCTGGCAGTGTTTTGGATGATTTGAACATTTTAGGCTTTTCTTCACTGCCTATATTACATTCTTCTACTTCAGCTTCAGTAGGTTTTATTTTTGGCTTTTTTGCAACATCATTAAAGTCAAACAATTCTTCTAAGGGTACCAGCCCTTTTGGCAAGCTTTCAGTTTTAGATTGCAGCACTTCTAGATATTCTTTTGCTAAATCTGTGTATTTTTCTGTTTTATGTTTGGGTTCTTTGATTGATAGATTTATATCAGTAACTTCAGGGGATTATTCTTCTTTAAAATTTGTTTTTTCCTCAATAGGACAGTCTTCTTCATACTATGAATCTGAACTTGGCATTTCAAATTCATTTCTGGACTATAGGAAGTCTTCTATTTGTTTATCTTCTTCACAAACTTGCCAGTATTTTTCATTGTCTGGGATTGCTGGTCTATATTTGATTTGGACTATGTATTGTTTGCTTTCATAAGGTTTCAGACAGGTACTAGCAGCAAAGGCTAATCCATTGGCAAGAATTTTTTGGTTTCTAGGGACAAAAGTGAGTTGGAATTCAACAAATGATTTTAATAGGTCCATGGCATCATCTCTATAGGCTCACAGTATGGGATGTTTAGCAGTGTATTCCCCATTTACTTGCCTAATTATCAATTTTGAATCCCCATGAACAATTATCCTCTTTTCTCCTAGTTTTTTTAGCAAGTTTTGTCCTAAGAGGAGTGCTTCATATTCTGCTATGTTGTTGGTGCAATGAAAGTTTAATATGTATGAATGACCTTTTGCATGATTTTTTTCAGTGCTGTGCACCCATATGCCTGCCCTTGCACCAGTTTTAGTACAAGACCCATCAAAAATCATGCTCCAAAGAGGATTGTTTTCAGATTCATCATCAATTTTCCCTTTGTCCTCTCTATTTTGTTTGTTTTGAATGCCACTATGTTATTTTTGAGGGTCTGTACTATGTTTTTCTTTGTCTTGTTCCTCAAGGTTTTCAATGTGTTGAGGAATTTCTTTCTGATTGTCATGATTGGCACTATGTTGATGACTATTTTGATGCTTAAGACCTTTCTTTTGTTTGCTGTGATTTTCTGATTTAGCAAATTGTTTTGGTGATTCCTCTTTCCCTTCATCTTTTTCCATGGCTGCCACTATGTTGGCTAATTTTTTATTTTCTAATCCTTTCTCATTAGGAATCTCATCATTGTACACAATGAATGAGTCAAGTTCAATATGTATAGAATAAAGGGGGGAATTTTCTGGTCTTTCTTAGCTACTCACCATGTATTTCATGTGTGTTTCCCTATAGAGTCTTCTAGGTTGACTGAAGACATGGATGGTGGCATAAGTCATATCCATTTGCATAGTGCCTTGCAACTTAGCGCCCCAAGATCTTGAAAGAAGCATGCCATATTTGGGGGGGATATAAGCCACCACAATGTCCATTACTAAGCTTTTGGCTGGGATTTGTGCTAAATTGACACAAAGATATTTTATTAGGCCTAGGCATTTAACTTTGCTGGAATCAAAGGAGTATAAATATTTATAAGGTCAAGTTACCTTAAGGCCTAATATTTCCATTATTACTTTGAGCATGAGGTTATGTGATGCTCCTGAATCAAGCATGACATTGTGCAGAATGTTATCATGGATGTTTAAGCTGACATAAAATGGAGGAACTCCACCTTTTTGAAATTTTCCTTCAATTTATGGTCCAAACAAAAGCTCAGGTTTGTCATCATTTAAGTTAACATAATCATTGTGATCTCCTATGTTCAAAGCCTTTGACAATTGGGACCTATATAAATCTTGAGTGACTAACTCAGTGAGAGGGATAGAGATTTTTATCTTGGTAATTTTACTCTCTATGCTAAAAGGAGTTTGAGTTTTGGAAATGTTTAAATCAACCCTTTTAGTCACTGTTTTCTCAAAAAAATCAGCTTGTTGGTTTTTATTATTTACAGTAGTTAAAATGGTTTTTCTAGGAGCATTAGTTGAGGTGCTAGTGCTGCTAGGGTCACCACTATGTTTGTCATGAATTTGTGTGTTTTTTTCGTTGTTTTGATTAGAAATTTCAGCCACTATGTTGTTGAGGTATAAAAGGTATCTTTTTAACACCAATTTATCCTACATTAATTATCAATTCAGGCACAAATTTTTGTTTCAAGAGTGTACTCTGTTTGAGACTGAAATTGAGCTAAGAGTAATGCTATGAAAGATGTAGTACAGTGTTCTAAATACAAGATTAAATGGATGCTTGAAAAATAAATCTAATTACAATAACATGAACTCAAATGCCCTTAAAATCTATCTATTCACTCAACAACCATCAATCGAGGATACAGTAGCAATAACTCATTCCTCTAGAAATTGATGCAATTGAAATAAAACTGGAACAAGACAATCAATCTGGGAATGTGGAAGAAATAACCAATATTCTCTACAATTGAGAGTCCTGCGTTAAAGCAATTAAGGAGAAATAGCAATTGAACTAAAGCTGCTATTGAAATTAAACTAAGAAAGCTCTTCAAAAGCAAACTCTTTGCAATCTATTAACTAATGAATTGGAAATGAAGAGAACACTGAAATCAAACAGCAATGTAAATGAATAACCAACTGAAACTAGAAGAATCAAACATCAAATATTAACTAATGAATCTGAACAGCAGATCTTTAACTTAATGAAATCAAACAAAAATTCTATTAAACACCAAAACCCTGTCGACAGCAAACGTTGTTAAATAATAATCGACATGAACAACAATCCAACAGAACAACAATTAATTGGAACATGACATCTAATGTTGAACAACAATTCTTTGTAAGGTTTAACAAGATGATTAATACAAGAATTAAAGTTCTTACTGAAACGGAACAACAATGTGATTCATTAACATAACGAAATCAATCAATAATTCAACAAAAAACTAATTAACTTGCAAATGTAATGAGAAAAACCATAAACTATAACATGACAATAATTGAAAGGTAATGATACAACCAGCGGATAGATCCACCAGGGTCGGGCCCTCAACCACTGGTGAAACGCCGTTGGGCTTTACTCCAGTGTTAAGAAATTAAACGGCAACGAACTCTTGTATTAATCAGACATGAATAATGTTTACAAACAGTTTGTATTCTCTTAACAAGATTCGATGCACAATTTTGAAAATTACAACAAGGAAAGTCTCCCCATCTCCCATCCATCGTTCTTCAATACATAATACATGCTCTCCTTTTATAATCAGAAAGAGGAGAAATTAAATAGCAAATATGATCTCTCATAACAATATTGGATTTTTCCCAACAAATTTATCAACCAAAAAATATATTTCCATCAATATTTCAACAAGAGCAAGTCAAATTTGGATTTGCAGCTGAGATAATTTGGAGGATGGTCGCAACAGTAAATCTAAGAAACTTGTGCTCAAATAACCTTGTGTTTCTCTCAATACAGGCCGAATTTGGGCAAATCGTTCATTAATTAAAGTTAGTTTGGTCCGTTCTGGACAAAACCCATGTTCCGTATTTTCCAGATTCTTCTCCATTTGCCTAGAATCTCAACCGCAAAATTTTCACTTCTTATTCCAGTGAATTTCTGAGTTGGAATATTTGATGATGATCTGGAGTTCAAATCTACAATCTGGAAAATATCTTGGAGGCTAAAATGGTGAGTGATGTTACAAAATATATTAATAAACTATCATTGATAAAATTATGCATAATAATCATCAATTTATTAAAAATAAAGGAGAAGAAATAACATTTATCTATAAGAGCATAAATAATTATAAAATGGATTTATATGATAAATTATGATAAATTACATGATAAAGAAGAGTAGAAATGGATGAAATAAGTGTTAAAAAGTGGTCGTATTCGCGGCCCAACATACCCCCAAACTGAATATATTGCATGTCCTCATGCAACCCAAAAACAAAACCCATGTGTTAAACAAGCAAAGAAAATTTGTTCATCCCTACTCATGAAATGGATGGAACAAATGATTTTTTTCTCAAATAATGAATATTCAATTTTAGCAATCTTGATGAAGGCGTAACAATTTTTACAGTTGACGTTCAACTATATGTATATGAAGTTGCAGAAAAATGTGACATAAGTAACAACAACCTTCATTAATCATTTTCTCAAAAATCAGATCATTTTGATGCACAGATCATGAGATATAAACAAAATGGTTGTAGGTGATAGTGCATAATTTTTGAAATTTTATGAACTAATTTAGCGTGAAATTATCTGGGTTTGTGTATTTTAATGATACCTCTTTGTTATCCAGAAATCACAAGAATTCAGTTCATAGTTTTAAAGATATATGCAAATCAATTTCTGCACTGTATAAAAATGAAATTGTATAGATCGTTTTGATGCACGAATCATGAGATATAAACAAAATGGATGTAGGTGATAGTGCATAATTTTCGAAATTTTATGAACTAATTTAGCGTGAAATTATCTGGGTTTGTGTATTTTAATGATACCTCTTTGTTATCCAGAAATCACAAAAATTCAGTTCATAGTTTTAAATATATATGCAAATCAATTTCTGCACTGTATAAAAATGAAATTGTATGTCTTAAACAAGAAAGAAAGTAGAAAACATCCATCATGTGTAGCAATTCCTCCCTCAAACTGAAGAATTAGCATGTCCTCATGCAATGCTAGAAAACAAAGAGAGATGGTTGCTACAATCTGTTGAAATCTATGCTTGGTGTAAAACAACATGGAATAAGGGAGGTGTTGAGAATGAATAAGAATATCAATGGATGATAAAGAATATTACTGACATGGTCATAAGAAAGAAATGAAGGAAAGAAACACTCCCCCAAACTGAAAGATGAGATGTCTCTAAAAAATGGGAAGTGGTAAAGATGTGGAATGAATGATGATAAATAATGCTCAATGGATTTTCATGAAATTCTCCTAAATTCATAATAAATCAGAAAATTACGCTATTTTACCTCAAGTGTTACCTCCGAAAAAAATGTGGAATGACATGTAGGGACTGGCCTTTGTTGAAGCTGATGTAGGCTGAGCGGATACTGAAAATGATGCAAAAGGTGGAAGCCATGCAAGCACATCATGTCTAAAGAATTGTGCTTGTTTGCAAGTTGCGTGAGCCTTTACTATTAGTTGCAATAGTGTGGTCGTGTTGTGAATAGAATTGTCCCCTATACTTGTTGTTCTCCTGTAAACAAATCATGATTATGTATGCAATTTTCTTGAATCCATAGTTTTGGTTTTGAATGGCAACAGATGCATGCAAAAATTTTAAGCAGAAAAACTTTTGTAGAAATGCAGTATGAATATTGTGGCAAATAGAAGAGCAGCATACTGCACAACAATTGTACATCATGGAAAGGCATACATACTTATGATATGATCAACAGATTATCGCATTATTGAAATCAATGCATATTTTGAAATCGTGAGTAGATATGGAAATGTTTATGTAATGATTCGAAAGTAAGGGAAAATGACAACTGATGAAAAAAATACTTATGCGGTCACTATCCACATAAAGCATTATGATCGATTTATAAATAAATTTCATGCATAAGCGGTTCCGAACAAAGGGTTTAGGGGCATACTCTCATTTGATATTAGATAAAGATATAAGAAAAGGGTTTATCATTACTATTGATTTGTGAAAAATATGACTTCAATACCATCAGCAGAGCTCTGTTGCCCACAGGTGTCTATAACCTTGACAAAGTTGCTTTCTCACCCTTGGAACCATTATCCTTTATTTATGCCTAGGGAAGTGTTGTGTGATGTCATGATGGAGGCCACTGTGCTGGCTTGGGAACCAGATGAATCACAATGCCATTCACTAGGAAGGAGTGAAAGGTGGGCAGGTCGGCTCGTGATGAGACCTCCTGTTCCAAGGACTTTTTATTTTTCTGAGTTGTCCATTGGATCATATCCCTGGTGTGGTGGCCATAATGGGAATGTCACTTCACTGCTCCCTTATGACCATGGTAGGCTGGCTCTTGATAAGACCTCCTATCCCCCATCTGCCATATCATAGAATTGTTAGTAATCATATAGAAATTTTTCTTTTTCTTTTTCTTTACATATAGCACTTCCCTATTTATATATAAAGGGTGGCTCAACACTCCTTAAGAGTAGGGATGGTGGAAGAAGTCTGAACATCTCAATAGAGAAAATATGCCCTTATTCTTATTTAATAAAAATAAAAAAGAGTTATGAGAATGTAGAGAAGAACCAACATGATAAAGATAATCGATCATATTAGCTTTAGTGAAAATAAAGACAGCAAAGTGATATAGATGGTTGTGTCATTTCTTTTTTCTTATCGCTACAAAAAAATTTCTTAAAAATGACAATTTCTCTTGATTTGCTGATTCCAGTAACCTCTAATTTGTGTATCCTTGCATAAATTGTGTGTTTTCCTTTAAAAGAGTCATGAAGAATTCACAAAAATCCTCAAAAAGTTGTTCACAAAAAAAAAAAATGCACTCAAAAAGTGATGTTCCTTTGAAAAGGAACGACAAAAACAATTTGCGAAAATGTTGTTCCTTTCAAAAAGAATAGCGAAAAGACGCAGCAAAAGTTCTGTTCCTTCTGAAAGGAACAACAAAACTGCTATTCCTTTTGAAAGGAACAAAAAAAAAATGTAGCAAAAGTATTGTTCCTTCTGAAAGGAACAACAAAACTGCCGTTCTTTTTGAAAGGAACAACAAAAACACGCAGCAAAAATGTTGTTCTTTTTGAAAGGAACATCAAAACTAATTAGCGGAAATGTTGTTCCTTTTGGTCCAAGGAACAACAAAAATAAACACACAAATGCACTGATTCTTAAGAGGAACGACTGCTGTTCCTTAAAAGGAACAACATGAAAAATAAAGACATACAAAAAAGTAGGGAACAACAAAGAGAATGCACGCAGAAATTGCTGTAGGGAACAGCAAAGAGAAAAAAATAGAGGAAAGAACAAAGCTAATGTGCAATCCATTTTCAAGCAAATCCAATCAAATAGAAAGAAAAATTTATGTACAGGTTTCAAGAAAAAGTAATTTTTTTATAGAATTGGTGCTACCGAAGAATTGCCTTCTGCAATTGAAACTTGCATGTTGGGGTCCTTATTGTTCAATTGCAAATGGAACGGAAACTACAATTTGGAGGGATCAACACCTGAAACACAAAAACATAAAAGAAATCAGAAAATAAACAACACTTTACAACAACTATGATGTTATTTCCTAAGGGAATATCAATTTGTTAATGGAAAAAAATGATCATTTTGAAAAATGTTTTGGCAGCAGTGACATGAATATTGAAATAGAAACCAATTCTTCATTTCTTCTTGTTATGAATCTGTTAGATATTGAACTGGATTAAATGCCCTTGTTTCACTAAATTTTTTTTCAAGAATCGCTCGTCCATAAATTGACCTTCTTTGTTCTGCTAAGACCTGCAAAAAACGAGTGTCTACCTGCAATAAAACATTAAATCATGGAGAAAGAGAGGTGTACGGGCTCGCCTAATCCAAGAATTATGTAAAAAAATAACAAGTAGTTACTCTGTAGAACAAATCCACGGACAAAGTAAAATTAATGTATTACCTGCAGGAGAGCAGTGGCCAATCATGCTAACCCGCAGTGTTTCAATTATAACTTCTTTGTTTTTTGTCCGATTTGAGTGATTCAAAAGTAAAATGAGAGCTAATTCAAAGGTTTATCTTCAATAGAAACAAGTTTTAAAAATTCAATGCTATGATATGTCAAATTTTCTTAGAACAACCTGCATAATAGAGTCATTTTTGATTTTCCAGCTTAGACTAACAGTTGATATTTCAAGCATAAATTTTTCGTTTAATGGCGGATTGAACCGATTCAAATTGGAGATTAAAGTAGATTCATTTATTTATCTCCAATAGAAATAGGTTTTGAAGACAAGAAGAATTGATGGGTCAAATACACTATTGAACAGCCGAGAAAACAAAGTTACAAGAGTGTTGATTTATGATAGGCAGTCAGTGTTTTGGTCATAAATTCCTCATACGATATCGAAATTGAATGATTCAAATTGTGTTGTAAACTAGATTCATAGAGGAATCTACCATAGGAACAGGTTTTAAAAATATAGTCATTTAGATCTCCAAAAACTGACTGTCGCAACTCTGTTCTTGAGCTGCCTACTAGACACCCTGTCAATGTTTTGGTTCTAACTTTTTAGTTTCAAATCCAAATGGAGTGATTCAAATTGGGTTGGAAAGTAGAAATCAAGGGATACTTATGATAGAATCAGTTTTTAAAAATATTCAATTTTGGTCCCTCAAAACATGACTGTCCCAACTTTGTTTTCAGAAATTTCACCAAGCCTGCAAGCCAAAAAATGATATTCAAGCAAGTTTTCCATATTGATGATAAAAATGAATATAAGTGTTTGTAAAATTTTTATTTGAAATATAATTCATCTACATACACAAATAAATTAGAATATTTATCATCAATATTGATTTCCACAGCGTGTTGCAAAAAAAAAAAAAAAAAACAACTATTTTTACAAAAATAAAAAAATGTGTTTGTTTTATTTCCTTATTTATTTTATTTTCTCCACTATCCTACTCTTCTTTGAGAATCGAATATGTTTATGTATAAGAGTATTTCCAGTGGAACCATTTTAGAAATAAGGCCTCTAGTATGTACATACCCAAATTTGAAAAATGCATGTTGATAAAAATTAGGGTATGAGAAGCCAACTTCCCTTGAAAAGATGGTGCCAAAAATTGTTGAAGCATAGAGTGATGTTGAAAACAAATGATGGAGTGAAACCAATCTTCAATGTATCCCTTACTTTCTTGATTTCCCATAGCCATCGTATCATGAAGTTCTTGAGCTTTTAAAATGGTTTGTTGGTGCAAACTAGAAGAAACCTCATTTTCTTTCATAACTTCTACAATTTTTGGATTTGATACATTCTGAGTCTCAGTGTAAGTTTTCTCCAATAGTGCATGTGAGATAGAATGGGTGGGAAGGGTGTGTAAATTTTGCAGTTCAACACTGTAAGCATGTTGTACTGGTTTATTATGGTGAGGGTGTGGAATGAGTTGAGCAGGAAATTGTGTAGGGAATGGAGCATTTTGATGATGTAGTTGATTGGGTTGAATGGATGATTTTGATAGGCAAGCAAGATGTTGTGGAAGAGCTGGAAGATGTGTTTGTGCTACAAGATGAGGGAGAGTAGTCATGCAATCATAAGATGAACCATGCCAAACTTGTAGACAATATTGGTGGTGGTTATATTGAGATTGGCATGGCTGCCCTAACATATGAGTATTCCATAATGAATTATGCAAGTAAGAGAATGGAGAGGAAGTGTTTTGAACCATACCTGTAGGCCATGATTTCCATGGTTTTGACCTTGTTGCAGCTTCCCCATCTCTTTGATATGCTACTTCCATCCTAGATAAGGAAGAACAACTATCTATGGGATGCTCCTTTCGGTAATGAGGGCAAAACACTTCATCAAATTCTTGATTTTTCTGAACCTGCAAAACATTCAATTGTGAATTTAGAGAGCTAATGAAATCATATTTAAAATTTTCAAATAAAACATTGATTTCAGCTCTTATGTCTCTTGTTCTTGTAGTAAATTTGGAAAAGAAAGAAGAAAATTCTCTAGAATTCTTACCAGCCTTGGAAATTCCTCTTGAATACCTTATGCACAATTCAAAAACATCATCATATGATAACTGAAAAACATCACCTTTTCCTATCAGATTTAAGAGTTCTAAAAATTCATCTTTGATTCCTTTAAGAATGAGTGTTTTCAAGATCTCTTTTTCCAAATGTTTATGCTTTGATTTTTGAAGGTTATATTGAAATCGCTCTACATAGTCCTCCAAGCTTTCATCTTCCCCTTGTATCATACCAAAAATATCTTCATTGGATTTGCAGTAGTCTTGGTACTTCTTCAAGAAGATGTTCTTCATGTCCTCCCATGTTTGGATGCAGTTCCCACCTAGGCTCATGAACCATCAGAGAGTTGCTCCTTTTAGAGTAAGAGGAAACACTTTCAACCTTTGATCATTAGTACAATAATCATATCCTCTACAAAGTATTTCAAACTCAAATAAGAATGTATCTGGATCTTTATTTGTCAAACCATGAAAATTTGGTAGAGACAATGGGGGAATTATGTGCATTTGTGTCACTCCTCCTAGATCTTTGATAGGGAATTCAAAAGTTGCAATGTGAGCCATTTCTTACCATAATAGAAGATGTTCTTCATGTGTTTCTTTGAGGATCCTCCTTAAAATGTTCCTGTCAATTGGTTAGTGAAATGGGTGGTGCTTACATCACCACTCGAGTGGAATTACAAGATTTTTTTTTCAAAAATTCTACGTCTAAAATTCAAAAAAAACACAAGCATTCATTTCTACCTTAAGCTTTCACTCAATTCTACTGTGAAACGGGCCAGTGAACAAGTGTATTCCTTGCTCAGTGCGCAGGTTCTTACCTTCCATCTTTAATACCCAATTCTTCCCAAGCAGAAAAAATTAAATATGCATCACTCTTTCTAAATGGCATACACTCTCCCCGGCAATGGCGCCAAAATGTTGAGGTATAAAAGGTATCTTTTTAACACCTATTTATCTCACATTAATTATCAATCCAGGAATGACTTTTTGTTTCAAGAGTATTACTCGATCGAGGCGGAAATTTAACCAAGAGTAATGCCTTGTAAGATGTAAGTCACAGTGTTGCAAATACAAAAAGGAACGAATAGTTGAAAAAAGATATCAACACAACAACTGCTAACAAAGTATAAATCAACTATTCACTCGTGAACATCAATCAAAGGACAGAAGTGGCAATAACAATCTTTAGAAATTGATGCAGGTAGAATCAAACCGGAACAAGATAATCAATCCAGGTGTAGAAATTTGCTGAATCATGATTAATTATTCACCGAGACTATCTGATCACATACAATTCGAATTTATATGCAACACATAATCTCTTCCACTCAGATCATCAAACATGCGGAAATAAAATCAAGCGATAACACATCAAATCATCATACACATTAACACAGTATGTATGGGGAAAGCTTATAGCTGAAAACACTGCAGCTATTGTGTATATTATAATGGAGAAATCATGTAACAAACTCAGTACAATACTCCTCACAAGTACTCAGTACTTTCTCATGAAGTTACACACAAACTAGCTCAGTTTTGAACAGGTTACTGGTTCAAAACTCACCGCCAATTGCCTTGCCTCTATTGCGCAATCCAGGACTGTCTATATAGAGATCCAAGGTTCGAATCTCCTTGGCTTGACAGCGCAATCATCATGGGCAATTCCTCCAAGTGTGGTGCAAATCTCATGCACAACTGATGTCGCCACTGATAGCTAACTCCACACTTTCATCTACCTCTTTCACTGGTCTCCACTGAACTGATCATGCACTGTAGTGAACTGATGTGTTCTTGAGTTGAATAATGAGTTACTAATTAATGAATTAAATAATATTTAATTCACTCCACTCATAACTAATTGATTAGCTAGTTAAACTAATCTCAACTAGTTCAACTAAAATAAACAGAACACAACTCCACTATTTGTCTCATTAACTCCTCCAAACTTCTGCCACTGAAGTCCAACTAAAGTCAACCATGCATGATGCCATCAAACCCTTGGGAATAAAAGTACTTCCTCTTATCGGATATGAGGCAACTCAGAGGCCTCGAGGCCCCAAGTGCTCCAAAGAGGTAAAGCCAGTTTATAGTCTAAATATTATTAAGGGTAAATAATATTTGGCTTCCCTATTTTAAGGAGGAGTAGTCTAAACTAGACATGACCTATAGGTCCAAAAAATAGAGGTCCATCTATTTTTACCAACTCAACCAATCATCCAAGAATAGCATACTGCAACTCCTAGACCATGCTCCATATGTCTAAAATAGACATAGTCTAAAAATAGACTTTGCGCCAAAAATAGCCTGCGGGCCCACTTAGTGAAGGCGACTTCATTTCACTAAGCTCCATCATCTTCTTGAATTTTCAACACTAGGAATGAGGAATCAATAACCGGTGTTCTCTCGGTTGAACGGTCCGCTTTAAAGCGATTAAAAGGAAATAGAAATTGAACTAAAGTTTGCTATTGAAAGTAAACTAGGAAAACTCTTTAAAACCAAACTCTACGCAATCACAGTAAACTAATGAATTTGGAAATGAACAACATTTGGAGATTGAAAATCAATGTAAATGGACAGCAAATTGTAACTTAAAAGAATTGAACAACAAATCCTAACTAATGGGATTGAACAACAAAACTCTATTAAACGACAAATCCTATTGAACAACAAACTAAATAGCGAAGCTTTGTATTTGCATTTTGAAATGAACAGCAGTCAAACAAAATAGCAAATGGAATGGAACATCAAATGCCGAACAACGAAGCATAACAAGATAATTAATTCGAGGATTAAGATTCTTGTTAAATTGGGAAGGAACGGCAACACAATCCATTATAATAAAATAGTAAACTATTAATCATGGAATTATTAATTAATTAAGATAGAACCAATATCACTTCCACGAAATCAAGGATGATCTAAGTAAGGCAATATGTTGTCTCAATTAACCCACAATGTAAGAAATAAAATTCAGATCACACGATAATGAAATAACTCATAAACATAACGCGTAATACATAAAGACAATAAGATGATAAACAACTAATGAAATGAACTCACAGTAACATGCATGTATCAAATCGATCACATGCTGCAAGAATCAGAAATATAACATAGAGGAGCAGTTCACGCTACCAGGGGTTGGGCCCTTAATCACCAGCAGGGACTACTCAAGCTACTTCAGATGATGCGAATGGAACAACAACTTCAATTAATCATTAAATTGGAGCAGCATTACAATGGAATCGTGTTTTTAATAACACATCTTTTGATTAAGTTTACAATTCACAAAAGCAACAACGATCCCCTCTCTTTTACAAACGTCTCATTTTATAACAAAAGAGAGGAGAAATTAAATAGTAAATAGGATCTCTCATAAAAAAATTGAATTGTTCCCAACAACTTGATCAACAAGAAAATATATTTCCATCAATCTTTCAACAAGAGCAAGTCGAATTTGGATTTGCAGTTGAGATAATTTGGAGGACAGCTGCAACAGTAAATCCAAGAAAATTGTTCTCAAATAACCTTGTGTTTCTCTCGATACGAGCTGAATTTTGGCAACCCATTATTTTCCAAAGTTAATTTGGTCCATTCTGGACAAAACCCATGTTCTGGATTTTCCAGATTCTTCTCCATTTGCCCAGAATCTCAACCGTAAAACTGTCACTTCTTATTCCAACGAATTTCTGAGTTGGAATATTTGATGATGATTTGGAGATCAAACCTACAATCTGGAAAATATCTTGGAGGCTAAAATGGTGAGTGTTGGTACAAAATATATTAATAAACCATCATTGATAAAATTATGCATAATAATCATCAATTTATTAAAAATAAAGGAGAAGAAATAATATTCATCCATAAGAGCATAAATAATTATAAAATGGATTTATATGATAAATTATGATAAATTACATGATAAAGAAGAGTAGAAATGGATGAAATAAGTGTTAAAAAGTGGTCGTATTCGCGGCTATGAGGTAGACGAAGGAAAATATCAAAAGGAGGACCAAATCTAAAATGGGGTTCCTGATTTGGAGAATAGAGATTGTTATTGGTAAATTCCCTTTTTGTAAAGTTTTGAGGATTTCCTATGTTTTATGTTGAATAATCCCGATGGGGAAGAATATAATGAAACAATTTTGTTGTGAGATGGATTCCTAGTGAGACCAGTTGCAGTTTGTACTCCTTGTTATAATATAATACAAACATTTTTGCACCTCGTCACTCTTTCTATGTCATATGTCATATGTTTCTAGAATGCGAGCACTCGATTAATTGGGATGAATTTATCTGTTTCAGATACTGATGTCTTTAGTCTACCGTGCTTTAAATATGGCTTAGAGCTATGATGTTATTTTCATATTTTCACTTCATGTACTCATCTTTCTTCCTATGTTGACTGCTGATAGATTATTAGATAATATTAAGCCTATATGTGGTTAATATTCTCTCTATTTGCTGCCATTGTCACTTTGCTATTGACACTTTTATATCTATGTGTTGAATTTCACAATCTGGCCCTTCTCATAGCTCGTAGATTTGGATTTATCTTTGATAATATCTCCATAAGACCCTAATTACTTGCTATCGGGTATTGCTTCTTGCATATCTCTGCTCTCTAAGTCTTGATCCCAGTTTATGAAGTTATAGAAATCGTTTATGAACAAGAAGATACATGCTACTGACCATGGAAATATTCCTTGAATCTTCTTGGTTTTAATATGACCTAGGCACTGGTCCTTCACAACTCAGGGTTGTCTCTAGGAGCTAGAACAGAACCATACAAATGTATTGGGTTCTAAATGTAAATCTGCAATGTGTATCTTTTGTGTGTTTTGCATGTTATGGAGATCAAATTATTGCTCCATCTATAGTATCCATGTTATGGGATCCTTGCCATCGAAATCCCTGATATCGACCTTTGGAATATGGTGGGTATTCAATCCAACATTAGATTCTATTAAATCATTATTAAAATATTTTTTGTTCTCATCATGAGTTTCCTTCCATGCCTTCTTTTAGATCATTCTTCATGTCTTCCATGTTGCATTTCAATTTTTCTTATATACCATCGATTTTAGCTTCCATGCCATCCATCTCCCCCCCCTCCTGTTCGGCTCCAAAACCACCTTCTCTCACCCGTTGACCATTATCTCCCTTCCCCAACATTATGTCAACTTTTCCATGCCATCCTGCATGTCATATAGACTGCCCAGTTGTGTAATCAAGTGCTAATGGTTTGTTTCAAATGTTAATGATCCAATTGGAGGCTGAGATCTCACACCATTGTGAGACACTCATAACCATTGCACAAAGGTATCACGATTCATGGTGGATTCTTGTTGCAGTCAGCTATGAAAAAGCCCAAACCCTCATATGGCATGAAATGCATACGGGTTTGTCTTATTTCTGACAAATTTCTAGCATGGATGTTTCAGGATTATGGCCGCAATACATTAGCGGATCTCAAACATTTGAAACACTGTCAAGGAGCTCATGATTGCTTATTTTTTATTCAGTTATATGGTAAAGTTGCTAAATTTGGTTATGGGATTTTTCTCATCATACAACTTTTAAAACAAAAGCTATTTTCTCACTCTTATGGACAATATTGGTCAACATATTGATGCCAGTATTTATGAGAGATTGTTTTTTCTCCAAGTCGTTGATCTCTGAGACAATATTTTAGTTGAACTGCGATCATTCCAATAGTAGACCACATAATGTGGTTTTGTTATTGACAAGTCTGGTTCAATGTCCAGTTATGAGATAGAACCAACCATGGCCAAATTTATATCTCAACACAATTGTAGTTTGGGTTGTGTGGATGAGGCTATCATTCGATTCATCACTACCAACCATAGAACTAGTAGTGATGATTCTTTATCTGTGGTTCTCTTTTACAATACAAAAACAGTTTCTGTAGAAATGCAAGAGATGAAGGAACAAACAAAGGTTTATCCACAAATATTCTGGAGTGCTATTGTTTTTTTATAGCTTCCATTTTTAGCAACTTGTGGAACATATTATCTACACCCAATTTATCTAAACGAGCATGATTCAAACATGCTAGATTTGTCGAGCTGCAAATGTCCAAATGCAGCCAGAAATCAAATTTTTAGTCCACACTGTGCAAATTGATTTTCTCAGCCTTATCAATTGAAATTATTTTATCAGGGAATGTTATTCATGCCTATTTTCATTTGGTGATGGCGAAAATAAATTGGATAATTTTATATGCCTTGAATGGGTGGTTTCAAACTAGAATATTTGTAAGTCGTGGTCTTTGAGAGAGTTTTTTTCACAACATTTCACATGCTCTATTTTTGGATCACTTAACACGAGAGGCTAACCCACTTGAGAAGGAAGTTGGAGATATTATTCCTGGTGGTTCTATAAACTTACATGGGATGTTGGTAATTAAGGTGCCCTAGGCCATTATCAGGAAGCATGTTCACAACTTCAAGATGCATTTTAATGGACATATGATACATCGTTAGCTGCTACTCACCTCTAAGGATTTGATTATTTCAGGGTCTTGTAAAGGTGGGTTTATCATTATGTTGATTTTGGTGCATTACATGAGGCTTTGGCATTTCTTCGGGATGCACAGGAACCTAACACAACAGCCATGTTTCTACTAGCATGTCATGAAATCAAAGTGAAAATTACATCCCAGAAATCTAGACTTGAACATAGAGAAATTGCCAAAATTAGACAACCAAGATTAAAGAAATTCCGACAACTTGGATTTAACTAGTAATTTAAATCAAAGTCAAAGGGAATAAAAATAACAACACCAGATTTAAAGGGATTATCATGGGATTTCATTCACTATTTTTTGCAAAGAGAAAATCAAGGAAAAATCAACAGTTCAAGATTAAAAGAAGGAGATTCAAGAGTCATTCAATATTTCCAGATATCAAGGCACCATATTTCCAAACAGTTCCAAATTTTTGGCAGAATATCCAGAGATTATTTATTTTTAGTTTCTTGTTCAGGATTTTGTTCCTGAAAGTTTGTAACAGTTTAGCAGTTTTTATTTCTATATATTTGATGAATTGTAATAAGAAAAGTGTGGGCTTTTGATGCCAATACCTTTTAGCTCTTTAATAATTCTATTATATAATTCCTTATCAAAGCCTTCTGGCTCAGGTTTATGACAGAATTTGTGTTTCTAGTATGCCTTTCTAGTGTTTCCATAACTTGTTTTTTGTAGATGTTCAAAGTATTATAGAAAAGTTGGGTAAGAATAGATTGAGTTTCAATCTATTTGAAACCCCCTGCAAATTTATAATTGTTTAAAGAGATTAGTATATTTGATTGTTTGTCTGAGTTAGCTCCTCTTTGAACTGGTTATTTTTTGTCCTTCTATCTTCCCTTGAATGTGTTTTGTTAAGCTATAGAATATTTCTAGATGCATCCAATTTTTCCTTGTTAATTAAGTATTTTTTCTCACTCCTTAATTATCAGGAATCCCCTTATATTATTCTTTCAAATTCTTTAAAAAGTTAAGTACTTCTGTTAGATTGGAAGATAACACTTTGAGAAAGGACATTGCAAAGGAGAGATTTATTCATGAATAGGAATTGTGCAATAATTAGCAACCACCCCATTAAATCCTAAATTTGGCCATTTTTCTTCATAGGTTATTGTCCAGTGATAGTGAACAGTGTTAAATAAGGCCTTGTAACTATTAATGGAGCCCCCTCTGGTTCAAGGGTCAACTTGAACCTAAATATTGGTCGAGTTGGTTTCTCAACGTAATTTCTATAGCCAAGTACTGTCTACGAGGGCACATCGACTTCCATTCCATTCTTCACACCATCAATATTAGCTTCCACTCCTTTCTTCAAACCATCCATTTTAGATTTCATTTCATTTTTGGATACTTTTTGTGAGAGCGAAATTTGTTGCACTTGGTATCGTAATTTTGATATATCATATTGCACTTCTTCCTCTTCATGCGTCATGGTAGAGATTTATGAGGGCTTAATGGGTGTGGAATTATTTTTGGGAGGCATTATAGAACTCAATATTGTTATCTATGCTTCAATATTCCCTTGGAATCACTTCAAACTTTTTTTTTAAACAAAAGTTATGAAATTGTTTTTAAAAAATACACACATTATTTCTTTCTTTTAGGAGCTCAATATTGAAACAGTTGTAACTCTGTAATTTCAGATCTCCAATATTTTCACTTATGTATTTTGTATCCCTTTGAGCCTTCTTTCCAATGCCATGGGTCATACCTAATTTGGATTCTCCAAGATAAAGTTATTCCCAATCTCCCGCAATGGCCTAATTATGGGATGGTTTAGCAGAGCGAGCTTTCACAGTGTGCTACGTGTCATTTTTTTGACCTTTGGCTCTGAAATCGATACACAAGAAACTAAATTCTATGCATTTTTGGTAACTTTTTATAGAATTCCAATTTGATATCTGAAACTAAAGTTATGGTGATTTTCCCTTAGCCACTTGTTTGAGATGAAATTCTGGACCCTGCAAAAACCCTAATTTTCTCATATCATATCTTTGAAACTATAATGAACGAAGATCTAAAATTTTTACACAAAGTTACTTTGGATTTCTACTCAAATGGGTTTTTGTTTCAGCTTCTGAACCTTCATAGAAAAAAAATTATAGTGAAAATTCCAAGATGACCTGTTTCGGCAGTGAAACCCTAGAATCCAAAGCTCTGATACCAAATGCTATGAAACCAACTCACAAAATAGAAGAAAAGAGAGATCAACGACTTAGAAATTAGCCTCTTCGAGGGGGAAACCTCCTTTACATTACATAAATGAACAATTCTTGGATGATACAAATGACTAAACCTCCATTATATATATAGGAGTCCAATGGGTCACAATATAATCCTTGTTGACATAAAAATAAAAATGTAAGGGCATGTTGAAGGTTGGAGAGTGACTTCCTCAACATTGGGGATTCCACCCAGTCGGGAGTTTAAAGCAACTCCTTTTCCGTTAAAATGGTGGGTCCGAATGGTGATATAGGGACCAGTTTTCTGTATAAGAAATAATTTATATAATATGGAATAAAATCAGCATGAATGGAGTGATCTATTCTAATGATAACATAAATAAAAGTAAATCTAACTACTTCCCGGGATTGAACTGAATTATGTGATTATGGAATAAGGTTTCATAAGCATGAAATAATATAGATCATCGCATACTAAATGAATATAAGCACATTAAAGAAACTAAATCAATGCAATTGATTTAGTTAATGAATAACATTAATCATATAACAGATCTCTAAGTCACTCATCTAACATCATATTATTCAATACATTTTATCAATAGTAATAAGAATATATGTCATTTCAATGCTTATCAGAAAGAGACAAATATATAGAAACAAGTTTGCTAAAATCTCAGAAACATAAAACGGTCAATACACAGATAACAATACTCGTTGCATTATAGCTTAGTTCTAAAAACATAGCCTCTAAGCTCAGATTTTCAATTAGATACTTATGTTCAAACAATAGTGTAAGTTCCAAAAGCCTCCTTCTCAAAAATTTGGACCTCTTTTTAAATGCACGAAAGGGGTTTAAATACTAATTAATATTACAAAAATAGAAGACTTGTGAAAGAAGTCTTCTAATATTAATCTAAACTATAAACGAAAATCTAGGAAATTAAATTGCATAAGTTATAACAGTCTCATGGTTGTTTCTCGGATCCACACTCTAACTATTCCTTGAGCTGGCATGCTTTGATCATATATTCGAGCTGGGGGGGGGGGGGTGGGGGTGAATTGGCTACCGTCTCATATGGCCCATGAATATTGCATCATTGAGTGCTGGAAGAAGCTGAACTGCAATGTTTGAAAGACACCTCAGCACTCCCAATTGATTGTGAGGCTTGATCAACAAGTACCAGTAAATCTCCATGTTTACCTTTGTCAAGTTTTCTACGTCAAGAGCCTTTCTGTTTGACGTTTCTTTCCAATATTGTTTTAAGAAGATGATTTCTGGCATGGTGTCTTTATGTACTCACAGATGTTGGAAGACATATTTTTAGCTCTGATGATAGCTAATTCAACACTTTTCATTTTCATATCCCAATCTCCAAATATTATACTTTTTATTGATTCTTCAAGACAATGGGAGATTGATTGCTCTTCCCTGTACAGTGTCTTGCCAATCTATATAATTTTACACCTTATCATTAGTTTCTTCATAATAAATCCTCAAATTATAAATCTGAGTGACTAACTGATCACTTGTCTTAATTTTCTCTTGTATCTGTTTGTACTTCTGATAGAAACTATTTTTTGTTTTACCAATAATGCTTCCAGTTATGTTGCTTCTTTCTTCACCTCATTGGGTTCTGACTTCTCCTGGAGCTTTTGAATGTTTTGTTGTAACTGATGAATTTATTAGATCTTTTTCGTTAATTTCATTTTTGAATTTGAGTTTGAGACCTTCAAACTCTTGTTGTAGATTATTAATACTTGATTGCAACTCATGCTCGATGTTTTGTTTTTCATTAAAGAAAATTTTCTCCATTTGAGTGATTTTCTGATCCTTCTCCATAATCAATGACTCAATCTCTACTACCTTATGAATAGTTTTGTTTTCATAAGCACATGCAAACTGAGATAATCTGCTAAGCTCTTTTCCTAGAGCTAACTGAGTTCCTTTCCAGAGGACTTGCATTGATGCCGTATCCATGCAGTTCTGGAGAATATTCCATCTTTCATTTCTTCTTTGACCTAGATACAACAATTTTTTGCTTCAGACTGTAAAATACATCCAATGGAGGTATTTCTTCAATCTTCAGTATTATCTTTGCTGTTGGGAAAGCAGGTATGATCTCCATATCTTGGGGCGATGTATCTCCTTGTTTCTCCTCTGTATCATTGAGCTTTAGTATCTAAGTTTGCTGAAGAACAGTTTCGGAAACCTCTGCAGTAAATGAGATTTCTCGAATTTCTCCTTGATCTTTAGAGTCATCTAGATTAAAAGAAAATTGTTGAACGCTTGGTTCAACTATATGAAATACTAATTTTAGAGTATCTTCAGTAGAGAGAGTTTCTGGAAAAATAACACTCTTACCAGCAAGAGTATTAGTATCAGATAATGCTTTCTCAAAACTTTCTCAGTCTTGATTAAATTTCTCTTCCTGCAGAATGTCCGCAATTTCTAGTTCTGCTACTGGTACTGGAACTTGAACTAGAGGAATCAGAACCAGAATCTATTCTGCTTCTGGCCTGTGGAACATGTAATTTGGCAGATGATAATTCCTCTGGTCTCTATATTCTTTGAATCATATCAAATCTTCTGGACTGAACCTTTCGGTTTCTATTTTTTGAACTCTTGAAAATTTTGGGATTGAATCGAACACATTGTCGAATTTATCAGGCTCGCTTGGAAATGCCTACATCTTAACTTGATTCGTTATTTCTCTAGAAACGCCATATGAATCATAACTTCTGTTGGGTAGCATTGGAAAATTAAAGGGTTTTAATCAATCAATTTCAAGACAAGCATGCTTGAAATTATTGAGAGTGTATGACCCACATGAAACAGGAAAGTTGGCCAAATTGTCTTTTTGGAATCTTTCAGAAATTTAGTC